>JAESUZ010001605.1:0-572500 GCA_017311185.1 Proteles cristata cristata
AATGAGCACTGGGTGTTGTATATAAGCGATGAATCACGGGAATCTACTGAAACCAAGAGCACACCGTATACACTGCATGTCAGCTAACTTGACAATAAATTGTATTTAAAAACATAGTTGTAATTCTGAAAGAACAGCGTGGCTTCCTCTGCAGGGTATCCTTCACTCACTTCCCTTAGGGGCTGGGGAGCGTGCGTCCAGAAGGGAAGCACAGGCAGACTCCTCAGGTTCCTCTGAGGAGCGTCAGCCCCGCCATTCGCACAGTGAATAGAAGTGTGCAGTTCTGCCAATCACCCACAGTGCAGCCTACCCCTCCAGCCCTTGACTTCCTCCTGCTCTCAGTCTAACCTTGACCGTAAGGCTAGGTGAAATCGTGCTGTTAAAGGATGGTCTCAAACAGGTGCAGCCCACCCTCTCCACTGCTAGAGCCCTGTGCATCACTGGTCTCAAGTCAGACCAGCAAGTGGGTCCACACTATCGCAATCTTCCATCCATTTACTTGAAATGAGTTCTGCTCGGGTGTTTATCCTTCACTTCCAGTGACTAATGCTGTGAAATGCCAACTGACAAAATCCAAATTCATACCCACGTAGAGCTGGAATGTTGTTGTGGACACATCATTTGGTGGTTGCCCCTAAATAAAGCTCCATGTGAGAATGCTTTTTGTTTTAATTGATATAGAGTTGATATATAACATTATATTAGTCCCAAGTGTACAACAGAATGATTCAACATTTGTATATGTTGCAATAAGTCTAGTTAACACCCATCACCATACATAGTTGCAGATTTTTTTCTTGTGATAATGACTTTTAAGATCTATTCTCTGGGGCGCCTACGTGGCTCAGTTGGGCAAGCGTCCGACTTTGGCTCAGGTCAGGATCTCACGGTTCATGGGTTCAAGCCCTGAATCAGGCTCTGTGACAGCTAGCTCAGAGCCTGGAGCCTGTCTTTGGATTCTGTGACTCCGTCTCTCTCTGGCCCTCCCCTGCTCATGCTGTCTCTATCTCTCTCTCTCAAAAATAAATAAAAACATTAAAAAAAGTAAGATCTATTCTCTAAGCAACTTTCAAATATACAATTTTGAAAGGAATTTTCTCTATACAAAGTCTAGTGAGGGTGGGCTCTGTAGCTAAATGGCCTGGATTCGGATACTGACTCTATTTACATTCTAGCTCTTTAACCTTCTATGCCTCAATTTCCTCATCTGCAATCTAGAGATAATGATACTTAGCCCACTAAATTTTTGTGTGGATGAAAGTCAACAGATACAAAGTCCTTAGGACAATGTCTGGGAAAAAGTTAACACTCAATATTCGTTTTTATAGTTACTTTATAAAGAAGTGCTAGGAAATCCACTACATACCATAACGAACTGAGAGGCTTTTGCCTCATGCACAGTGTGACTCATATATTGTAGGGTTCTAAATCCTTTGCCTCCCAATGTGCTCTAGGTCCTCAACAATGACAATGACTTTCTATAGCACAAGGACCTTCAGAATCTAGGGTGGGTGGGGTTAGTTAGAAGCAAGTATCGTTTGCAAACATCTTTTTAGGATTGAGTTGTCCTTCTAGGGAGGCTGTGCCATTCACCCTAAGTATCCTCACTGTAAATAATCACCAAGAGGCACAAAAATAAGCCTGCAGGTCAATCTCCATTACTGTGCAGAGTCCTAGGATCTGAAAAGTCATGTTTCTTTCTTTTCCCTAATCTTTTCTGACCCTTGTCTACTGTCCCAGTATAGACAGATGCACTAATACTCTTTTACGTTTTCTGTGCCTTTAAAAAAGAAAGCATTTGTTCTTATAAGTTTTCTAGGATCTTATATGGAACAAAGTAGGATATAAAATAAATAATACAGAGGGCGTAGTGGCTTTGTCAGTTAAATGCCTGACTCTTGATTTCAGCTCAGGTCACGATCACACAGTTTCTGAGTCTGAGCCCCATATCAGGCTCTGTGCTGTCAGTGCACAGAACCTGCTTGGGATATTCTCTCTCTCTCTCTCTCTCTCTCTCTCTCTCTCCCTCTCCCTCTCTCTCTGTTCTTCCCCCACTTGTGCCCTCCCTCAGAATAAATAAATACACTTAAAATAGATTAAAATAAATATTACAATACATGTACTTTTCTGTTTCGAACTCAGGAGAGCTTGGGTAACTTATGACAAAACTAAGCCTCCTTATTATTAACACGAAGAAATTCACAATAGGTGTTGGAAGAGACACGTGGACACTAGCAAGGCGGCAGATAAAGAATGCAGTGAACAGTCCCACTGGGAGGTAAAAAGGGAAAGCACAACTTGGGTAATATTTCAACCCGGCCTCCTGTTCCTGGTACCAATCCCATCTCCCTCCGGGGCATCAGCCTACCCGCCAGCTCCGCTCTATTTCCCAGGCCATCACTCCCAGCCCGGGCCCCTCAGGGCAGAGGGAGATGGGGCTGCCCACCCGCCCCTCCTCCTCCAGCCACTGATGATAAGCCTTGTAAAACACCTGGTAGCAAAGCAAATTATTCCAGCCTGTCTTCCTGTTTTACTGCATCCGCTCCCTGCCATAAAATTTATCTTTAAAGGCCAGCATGGCGGCAGCAGCCCGAGGACTTGTTCAGAATGCCCCGGCTCTAGAATGGCCTTCATCCTGCAGGCCGTGCTCAGCATGAAGACCCTGGGCGCTGGAGGCTTCCACTGCGAGTCCGGACTCGCGCACCCTTGCTGGCCATGCGGCAGTGTCTAGCAAAGGAGTCAACGTTTTGAAACTGTATGGTGTTTCCCACGTAACGGCTACGGAGGGAACGCGTTTGCTGTTTTATTCATAGACATAGATCTGCTTTGGGAGTCAGAAAAAATATCCAGGACCAGCTACACAACTTGCAAAGGGAAATGGTATATGCAGAATGAAAATGCAGAGCCCTTGTTCAAAAGGGAGGAAGAAAACATGCTGTAAAAAGTACTGAAACAAAACAGTTTCCTTTCTTCTGCGTTCTCTCTCTTCACTCATTATGGTGGGGTTTTTTTTTTGTTTTTGTTTTTGTTTTTTTCACTTGGTATTTGAAGTCATGCTCCCTTGGGCACAGGGATAAGTGTGCAGGGTTACGTGCAGACGCTCGCAGGTGCCCAGGGGCCTTGTGCACGCCCACAAACCATCACCTCTTGGGCTCCCCCATCCCACCACCTGCTGGACTGATGCACCATGGCCTGGCCAGGACCAGGGAACCTCCCCTTCCCAGGGACCTATCCTTCGGACCATGACCCATTAGAGCTTGGGTTGTGGGTTGGCAGGGCCTCACCCCCACTGAACACACCTCTGAGCTGTAAGCCTGCACTGGACAGGCCACTCTCTCACCTTTCTCAAGCTGCCATGGGAGCATGTGTACCCAAGGCCAATTCTCCCCATGTTCACGGTTAGGCCCTACTGGAATGGACGGCACCAGCAATTGCTGGATGGAAGCAGGCATGCAGATGTTTGGCAAGGCCCGAGGCGCCAAGGAGAGCGGGGAGCGGGCAGCTGAGAACCTCTCGGAGAGGCAGGGAGGGGGCAAGACCATGCATAAACCAAGGCTCCAACTCCCCGGGGCAGGCTCCACTACCTCGCTCGACTTCACTTACAAAAATGCAAAGTCACAGATGAAATGATTAAGAATTTCAAGATGGCGACCACACAGCATCAAACACCAGGCACGGGACCTTGTGTAACCGCACTGGCCATATGCCCATGGTGGCCCCGCTGGTGCCCCACCAAAGGTCCAGAAGCAAAAGTCCACTCTCGTTTTCCACCCGAAGTCAGGCCCGTGGTTATGAAAATGATGGCGGAGGTGTTAGGCTGCCCCGGGAGAGACGGCCACAAGCGGTCTCATACCACCTGTCGGCTGTACCTCCCGCTGCGCTGCAAGGCAGAGCCTGGGTCACCTCTAAAGGCTTCTGAAGCCCACCCACTCGAACAATAATGTTAACTTACTACATCTTGCAAAGAGCTGATGCAGTGAGATACAGGCAGAATTTGATGATCACGGACACCCTCCCAAGCCTAACTTTGCCGGGGGATTTATTTTAAGTGTTGGAGATTCAGAGAGAGAGGATTGAAGAATAATTACATCATAGGTGGCTGTGGGTTGATATATAAAAACTGAGCCATTTCCAAAGTCGTTACTTTGATGCAAGAATATAATCTGGCTGCTAAAAAAGTGCGTTTCTTACAAACCTTGGCTTCTGGGTCACTATTGATACTGCAAGAATCGTCATCATCAGCATGGGGGGCATTTCTAGAAAAAAAACCAGAAAACTGGACTTAGAATTCTACTCAAATGCCAGCTGCACGAAGCCATGCATGACGGCAGGTCCGCCGATGCCCTACCTGAGCTTCAAAGACGCATAGCGGAGTGTCGCTCCTTCAAACTCTTTTAAACTGGGGTCCGGGTTAACTGTAGCTGCATGCAAATCCTAGAGGAAAACAGACCCCTGTTAACGGAGAAAGGGGGAAGGCCCGTGCCATGGCCTCAGATATCCAAGGGGAGGAAGGTCCTCCCAGCATGAGGCAGAGGGTGTATGTGAGCTTAGGCAGGAGACGGCATGGCATGCAAGGACCGCTGGGGGCGGGCTCGGTGCAAGCCCCGGTTCGTACAAGACAACGGGGAGCCTGGGGCGCTCAGCTGGACGTCATTCACAACGGGACACATTAAATAAAGGCGACATGTGTGTGAGCCGGACACCCCTAGCAAGAAGCCCCATCACTGCGTCCCTGCAGAATGGATGACATTCATGGAGAAGAAAAAGATACAGCCACAGCCATGCAAAAAGGACAAAATATTAAATGGTCTAGAATCTGACAATATACTTGCCTTCCAAATGTCACTATTAATCTTTCCCCCATTCAGAACAGCAAAATCACTCCATGGCTGTTTCTAGACATGTAATTATTCACATAGGAAAAAGCACATTGATTTAAAAAAAAAAAAAAGGAAAGAAAAAAAGAAAAAAAAACACAAGACACTGTTGTTAGCATTGATATTCACAGGACGGGTTAGGGAACAAATTCACTCTACCAGCAACTGGTTAGCTGGCTCTAGACCTAGGTAATCACCTGCAGCCTTGAGCAAGGAGTGTGATGGAGCGTGCGCTACTTACCACAGCACATGACTGAACATTATTAGCAGTCAGTGGTCTTCTACACGTGGCCTCAAAACCACACAATATGTGGTCAAGTATGACATGCCTAGTGTCCCTACTTTCTCTCTTCCGGTAACCAAACAGAACTGGCTTCTTGAGGTAGGGGTGGAATTAGGGATGGTGCCTGTCGATGTGCAGACTTGAAAACTGGGAAAATGTCTGGGGCCAAGGACATGAAAAGCTGGGGCTCAAATTATTTTCACATAAAAGCGAAAAGGAGGACAATGAGAAAGAAAGAGGGATAGAAGGCACACAGCCCGACAGCAACATCTGCCGAGTTCTGACCTGACAAAAAATAGCTCAACCTAACCTAATGTAGGCTCTTCAAGTTCATCAAAAGCTCCGCTTCCTTGCCCCCCGAGCTTCTTGAGGAATTAGTATTCGATCACGAAAGAATTCTGTAAACACAATTATGGAACAAAGCACCAAGCCTCGTTGGGAGAAGGCCTGGAATAGATGTTTGAATCTAAACAGCCCTTTCCATTCACCTCAGGCAACAGGCAATGTTGTTTGTTGTTGTTGTTTTTTCTTTTCTACTATATTGAGTGAATATTCAAACATTTTTCATCTAACATTTGGGGCAATAAATGAAGGGCACAAAACCCAGGGACAGCCGTATGCACCTGTTCTACTGATGTGTCAGGCGGGAGAGCCTCTTTTCTTGGATGATAAGTCAATCATGGAGACTTTCTACCTAAGTCTCTTCAACTAAAATGCTTTGAAAACGAGAAGGGAATAGGGACCCCTAATTTCTGCTCATGACATTAGTCTAATTTTTACACCCACTCAGAGCAGAAGCACCTAAGTTCAAATGTGCTGGTGCTGAAAGAGGTGTTCAGTCACCTCTGTGGGGCTCAGTGAGAGCGGAGGCACTACAAACACAGATCTGTCGTCACCACCGCACAGCTGGTGTCACTGTCGCTCTCCTTTTTGGACGAAACATCCGAACTTCAGCTTTTCAAAATAAAGTAGACCTTAGACCACTGTATTTACTTTTTAAAAAATTCTCTTTCATTGAGCGAAAGAGCAGGAAGGCTGCCTAACCCTTTGGCTCTGTCCTTCCCCCATGCCCAGAAGCAACGTTCAGTTTTCACTGAGGAGAAAATTAATAACTTAAGAGACTTTTAACTTGTTAGCCAAGGTGACCTGTGAACCCCCTGAAATTGGGGTGGGATTTTGTGCATGTGCGTTTTACTAGTGGAGAAGATACTCAGTTTTTCTCATTATTTGCAGAGGGGCCAGTGACCAAGCAAGGTTTAGAATCACCATTGCAGGGTTGCTCATGATAAGGATGTGAAATACCAAGAATTCTGAGTTAGAATTTCCTTTTCTTTTAGAGGAAAACAAGCCTATTTGATCCCAAATCATCATCACTGTTTATATGTGAACAATATTTGTTTTTCATTTCAGTTGAATGTTGAAACAGGATATCAGATGGGGGACTAGTAAGACTCCAGGTAATTATGTTCTTGTAGAGAAATTAAAAAAAAAAAAAAAAGAGTGGGTGTCTGATAAAAAGGAATCTGAAATCAAATTATCCTCAACAGCCACTGTGTGGGGACTAGAAAGAAAGAGTATTTTTTCAAAACAAGTCTTCAGAAAAGTCTTTGGCATATAATTAAAATAGTTCTCTGTATGTATGTATGGTTTAATCTTTCTTTCTTTTTTTTTTTTTTTTAATGTATTTACTCTTTGGATGTTGGGTCCCTATAACATAAAGGTTGATTATAATTCTAAGACTGTATGAATCCAGCTCTTATGCTAAGGAGACATGAGTCCATTGGCAAACTTCCAAAATCACCTTTTACAGATTTAAATAAACAGAGGTCGTATACAGCAATTTTTCAAAGGCTAAAATAACATGGGTACTTACAGAAATCCTTCAGTACAAAACTCAGTAAGGGCTAACATATGTTAGGAGTAAGACAAAATGACCCTTTTCCCTTCTGTATTTAAAAACCCTCATTTTTAGAAATTCTCTCCCCTGTATAAGCGACCATAATTTCTCTTTTTTAAAATTAAGGGCTACAAAAGACAAAACCACCTGTCTTGAATTTTAAGAACTACACATTCTATTAATCTAATTTTAAAAATATATTTGTTTAGATTTGGGAGAGAGTCAGAGAAGAATATAAGTGGGGGAGGGGCAGAGAGAGAGACAAACGCAGAATCTGAAGCAGGCTCCAGGCTCTGAGCTGTCAGCACAGAGCCTGACGCAGGGATCAACCTCATGAACCATGAGATCATGACCCATGAGATCATGACCTGAGCTAAAGTCAGAAGCTTAACAGACTGAGCCACCCAGCCGCCCCTCATCTAATTTTTTTCAAGAGGGATTACAACATTTTAGCTAATAATTTTTTGTTTTTTAAGAAAACAACCTGAAGAGATTGTTTGGTTCTACATAAAGTCTGCAGCCATCCTGATGTGTGGTCTGCATGTTGGAAGTGAGAGGTGAAAGAAGGGATGAGACAAAGAGAAAAACAGGGAGAGAGGGAAAGGCCGGTGGGCAATTTGCCTTAGGAAGGACGAGACTGATGGGAAAGGTTAGTGAAGGAAGAACAGAGACTGTTTTCCATGAGCAATGTCCCCAAGCTGATCATCTTTCAGGCAATGAGGCTACATCTTCGCACAGTAGTACTCTGGTGCCAGAGTTACAGGCAGAGACATATTCTCGGGCTGCTTCTCTTGACCTTGACCAGGTGAAGCACCCCTTGCTCTGATCAAAGTGACCATACTGAGTTCTGGGAGAGCTCTGGAGCCTCGGCTCCTCACAGGCAGTGTGTCCCTGAGGACTGACCCAGCCTGGCGCTTATCACGACCCTCCACCATCTTTCAGCCTGGTGCCCCTCCCGACCACAAAGCAGAATTTGCGTGAGGGTGGACCCACGAAGGGGATCCGACTGTATAACCCTGCTTACTGAGAGTATCCTTCTTCCTGATTTCTCTTCCGAGAGCTCAGAAAGCAAGTCCACAGGTTAAACAAAAAGGCTGCCCTGTTGTGCCAGAAGAAAGCTTCCAGAATGTTCTTGAGGATGTTCAAAGGGGAAGAGAAAGCCTCTAAGAAGTGATATCAGAACGTAACCTGGAGAGCAAGCATGGAGGGTGAGCCTGCTGGGAACCAGGCAGAGAGGAAGGCAAGAGAACATTCCACAGTGACTTTGACAGAAGGTACGATCATCATCTCCAAGGGAATTTCGGAAGTCCTGCAGCAAAGCCCACACCCAGACCCTGCCTCTGCTCTCACCTGCTCTTGTGACCCCAGCTCCTTGCCAATGGAAGAGGCTCAGAGCACCGCACCACCAGAGTGCGGGCAAACTGAGATCAAGAACATTAGCAATTAGCACAGGGACTGGCTGCCCGAAGGCACCCAAGAAATGGCAGTTTCCGTATCTTCTACTCTCTTCCATGGAGGGGGGAAAAAAACCATTTGTAAGAATAAAAAGTTTCAGGACCTATGGACTCCAAAGTATTAATGAATCCTTCTTGATCCGCTTTGGTCAAGACTTGAGCCTCTGTGTGTGTGGCCTTGATGATAAACGGCAGAGGCCCCCGAATCTGGGAACCCTGAGGAACAGGCCAGGTGATGTTAATGAGCACTAAGTCCATATATATGTGCATATTTCAAAGTTCTTTTTAAAATGCTGTGTTCTGTTGAATATAACACTGTATCGGAAGAATAGAGTTATGGTTTATCACACAAACATAGCTCAGAGAAATAAAGAGGGAGAGAGAGAATCAAACTAGTAAAGTGACTGACAAATGCTGGGGGAACTAAATTAGCCTCCGTGAGCTTGGGGAGGGGAGGGCAGGAGCCAGGGGGCACTAGTGGTGGCTTTGCTGGGTCAGTGAGTCAACTAAGCACTCCCTCAGCTATGAAACTGGTTTATTCCTCCACTTAGCGAACATGTAATGAGTATCACCATGTATCAGACCCTACGCCAGGTGCTGGGGACACAAAATGTGGGGGACAGGCCCTGATGGCCCCCCCAGAGAGGAGACTGACATGCCACCAGTAATACTACTACAAGACACTATGGAATAAAGGGCTTTCAAACAGTGCAGGGATGAGAGCAGTAATTCCCAGGAGAAGTAGGGGTGAGTCCAGAGAGGAGGTGACATATAAACAAAGACAGGGAGACGAGATTCACTAGAGTGCCAGCTCTTGTACTTAGCATAGCACTCAGCACCTGGAAAACTTACTATAAAGGCAGATTTCCTGGTCCCACCCCGAGGGAGTCTAGCCCAGTGGCCTGGGGCAGTACCAAGGAATCAAAATGTCCTACAAGCCTCAGGGGTCACCTTAGCCACAGTCCTTGACCCACAGGCTCACAGGATGAGAAATACTGCCATGGGGGCACCTGGGTGGCTTAGTCAGTTAGGGTCTGACTTCAGCTCAAGTCATGATCTCATGGTTCAGGAGTTCAAGCCCTGCATCAGGCTCTGTGCTGACAGCTCAGAGCTGGAGTTTGCTTCGGATTCTGTGTCTCCCTCTCCATCTCTCTCCTATTTTCTTTCTCAAAAATAAATAAAACATTAAAAAAAAAGGCATTCTCTAGGCTCTTCTTGAAGATTCTTGCCAGTCACAATTACAAGATTGGGTCAAGAAGTTCAGTAAAAAGATGCCAGAATAGCTCCTTTGTGTTTTCATCTTATTTCTAAGTGTATAACAAATTCCACAGTTCTAATGTAATACATGGGTTTTCCCCTCAGGGGCTGAGCTGCTTAGGACTGACAAACCCCAGTGGCGATGCAGCAAGAACAGAGCAAATTGTGATCAAGAAAAGATCACAGTTCTGGGAGACAATTCCACCTTCCCTGGCTCCAGACCCACCTTCTCCTCCAACCTTCTCTTCTTAAGGAACCCGGAAACATCTTCAAGTTGAAAACACTGAAAGGCGAGACTTGCCAACAGTTATTCATAAAAATATTTTGTGTGGCTCCCTCTTCTAAAATTTGACATCCAAGGAATTTGGAACAAATCAATGGACTGGGGGGAGACTACTGTGGGCCAAATTTCAATAGCAAGTGCTTCCTGGCCAGTTTATAAACGTGAGAAAATACTGCTGGCATGTGCAGAGGAAACATTATCCGCTGTACTTGACACTTCCCTGATGAACTTCGGAATGTGAAATGTAAAATTTGCAAACTGTAAGGAAGCCTTCAGTCCTAAACTTTTGTGAAGCAGAGTCAACAGATTTGGCACCAACTTGGATTTTTTTTTTTAAACAAGCTCGGAGAAAAGCTGAATAAAATATGCATTTCTAACACGAAATGTCACAAGTTTCTTCTCATCCTTAACATTTTGCTTTCTCTCGTGGTTCCAAATCGGTTGAAACAGATTCTATTTAGGGATCAAAGAAGTGGTGTCAGAGAAATAATCGTTTCTCTTCCACTGTCATTAGCACCTGAGACAAGGTTATCAAGAGAAGTCATTTTCTAGCAGGCTCTGCACATGACACACCCCTCCCTTGGACTGAGATTTGAGACTCTCGCCAAGTCCCCTGATAAATAGTACAGTGAAGCCTGGGGCGGGCTGGGGGTTAGTGGACCTTCATTTGAGCTTGGCTCCACCTCTGTTCTGTGTGTGACCTCAGGCAAGCTTCACCTTGTGGTCTTAGTGTTGTCAAATGTAAAAAGTGAATGACAACTATAGTACCAGGCGCATAGGGTTTTATGAGGAGTTGTGAGATAAGCCATGAGCTCGGCACCAGGAACACTCCATTACCCTTAGTGCCTCTGGTTTAATATCCGTGTCAGTGTCTGCCCATGCTGCGTATATGGCAGGCTGGATCTGTCCCCAACTCCCCCTCCTCTTCTCTCTACCTGTTCAATCCTTTGCTTCTATGATTTTAATTTACTGTCTTTTCAATGTTCTTAGTTCTTTTGCTTAGTGGCCTTATGCACAGGAGGGAAAGGTGTATGAAGTGAACAACTGAAAGGCTGATCTGAAGAAAATCTATTCCACTGGTCTATTAAAGTGCTGGAAATGAGTGGCTCTCTCTCTCTCTCTCTCTGAAACTTAAAATGACACATCTGTTAACAATCTTCCTGGGAGGGATAAGGGTCGACACAATGGCATGGTTAACAGCAGAAGAGAGGAATGAGACCAACGGCAAGGTGGAAATTCACACACTCCTAGGGGCGTAGCATCGTATCCAGAGTCAGAGAGCTAGGCACATGCCCATCTTACCCCTGCTGCAGGGTTACTGAGCTCACTGAACTTCAGTTAACTCTTTTCTTTATTTTGAGAGAAAGAGAGAGAGAAGGAGGAAGGGACGGAAAGAGAAAGAGAGAGAGAGAGAGAGAGAAAAGAGGGAGAAAGGTGCAGAGAGGGAGAAAGAGAATCCCAAGCAGGTTCCATACTGTCAGAGCAGAGCCCAATGTGGGGCTCGAACACATGAGCCATGAGATCATGACCTGAGCCAAAATCAAGAGTCAGATGCTTAACCAAGTGAACCACCCAGGCGCCTTTGGTTAAACGCTTTTTTTCTTCTTTTAAAATTTTTTTTTAATGTTTATTTATTTTTGAGAGACACAGAGAGAGAGAGAGAGAGAGAGAGAGAGAGAGAGAGAGAGAGAGAGCATGAGCAGGGGAGGGGGAATAGAAGGGAGAGGAGGAGACATAGAATCCAAAGCAGGATCCAGGCTCTGAGCTGTCAACACAGAACCCGATGAAGGGCTTGAACCCACAAACTATGAGATCATGACCTGAGCCGAGGTCAGACGCTTAACCGACTGAGCCACCCAGGCGCCCCAACTCTTTTCTTTAATAGGGAATATATTAGTGGTCTTCTCTGTCTTGGGGGGAACAAATGAAATGACATGTATAAAAATACACCGAAAAACCACAATAAATCATGAATAGCAGCAGGAAGGCTGACTGCTGTGGATACACTAGGAAAACCCTGAACTCCAGCAGAGGAAGTAGGAAGCAAGGGCCATGGGGCAAATCTGAGCCTGGGAGGGACCCTGAGCAAGAGCTAGGATGGGAATGGGAAGCGGGTGTAGACAGAGGAAGAATAGGCACGTGTGGGCATCAGAAGGAGGCCCAGAGGTTAGAAGTGCTACCTGGTCATCTTCCCGAGGGTTGGCCGCCTACCTGTGATGTATTCTTCCCAAGATTTTCTGCAGAAAACACAGAACAAAAATCTGCCATAATGAACAAAGAAATAAAAAAAAATTCAAGTCCCATAAACTTGGGATGGCCTCCCTGGACTTCACCACACCCACACCTTGGCCTCACGATGTGGGTTTAACGACCTTCATCTCCACATGGGGAGGACAAGAGACTCACTGGAGAAAAGCGACATGTCCAAGTGAGTCCAGAGTAACTTCCGGGACGATGGGAGGCACAGTAGGCTGAAATCTCAAAGGCAGGGAGGGTGCGTGAGGAAAGTATGGCCTAGGATTCAGGTGCATTCAGGGTCTCTGAGTTCTAGATCCAGTGGTGCCGCCGGCCACGGACCTCTCAGCACCTCAGCTTTCCTGTTTGTGACGTGTGCATCCTGGGGTCAACTGATTCTCTCCCACCCTGGCATCCCCAGGCCGGAGGGTACCCCCATGTGGTGGAGATGGTTAAAGGGTTGTAACAGGGGAATGAAGACCTGGAGAAAGAGATTCTGAGACGCAAAGAGAAAAGCTGCATAGGAAAGAAAGAGAGAGGATGTCTGCTCCTTAGTGTCCTGGCTGGCTTCGCTTCTGGGAGGCCACTTGACGGTCCAGGGAAAAATGCCAAGGTGCAATTAGGCTGGGACCAGAGGAGGACTCCACTTCATGCTAAGCTCTTTGAGGCTTATCTTTATTCCCCAGCAAACCTAACCCAAGATGAATAAATGAAGGGAATTTGCTCAGTGAATAGGAACATTATGCTTCAATAAGAAGTTAATCAAAGTCGTCCAGTGATTAGCAACGAAATCCTATGCGGCTCAGTAATACCAAAGCACATGCCTGTCAGTGTCAAGTACCAACAAACCAAGGCCCTTGCCTATTACTGTGGGTATAGCTCACCCCAACTCATCACTTGAAAAACGGAGAGGCGTGTCTGGGTGGCCCAGTCCGTTAAGCATCAAGTGTCTGTCTGACTCTTGGTTTTGGCTCAGGTCTATGATCTCATGGTCTATGAGATCAAGCCCTGCATCGGGCTCCGTACAGAGCCTGCTTGGGATTCTTTCTCTCACTCTCTCTCTTTTTTAAGCCAAAGTCCTGTAAGAGCAGGAATGTGGTTGGAATGTAGAGCTCACTGCCTCCCAGTGAAGAGCAAGTAAAGAACCACAGATGTAAGAAACAAGACACTGCCTAGTTTCCGGACAGGAAGGGTGATAACAACTGCACATATGTAGAGGAGCCTTGCAGGTGAGAGACACAAGTGAGGTGTCCTCCGTGTCCTCAAAGGAAAAGAAAATGGGTTGTTGAAAAAACAGAAGATTGTGGTCAGGCAGGCGAAAAATGCCTGCATGTTAGGGATCCAACTACTTTGCTGAAAAAAGCCATTACTTAATTGTGACCTTTTCCAACTGCAATTCTCTTGAATACTATTATCAGGATTCACAAAGGTTAGTCGCCAGAATCTCTGTATTAATAAATACCACCATGGAATTTTTGCATGCCTCAATTCTTTGTTTAAACGTCACATTTCTTCCTCATGGGGAGCAGACATTTATGCTGCTATTTATGTCTAAAACAACGTCACTTCGGCTAAATAAACCGATTCCTTAAAAAAAAATAGAAATCAAGCATTTGAGGG
Organism: Proteles cristata cristata; assembly: GCA_017311185.1. Taxonomy (NCBI): domain Eukaryota; kingdom Metazoa; phylum Chordata; class Mammalia; order Carnivora; family Hyaenidae; genus Proteles; species Proteles cristata. The sequence goes on from JAESUZ010001605.1 coordinate 13,907, forward strand.
CTCTCAAGGGTATTCTTGCAGACACCCCTCCCTGCAATCAAATGGACCCAAGGCTAATAAGATATGCAGTAATTAGAACACGTCTGGCCAAAAGACGTCCATCTGTGTGTAAATATTTTATGGGCAGCACCATGCAATGGCAGCTACGGAGTAAAGTATTGCTTCAGTGAGCCTCAGGGAATCTTAACCACTTCTCGTTAATCAGTCTCTCTCAACTTTCTGTACCTAGAATGCTGTTTCAAGAGACCAAAAGCCACTAAAAAATGAAAACGTTCCTGAAAGATGGTATTAACGCTATTTACACTAAGAGGAAGCATTTCTGTGGTTTCAAATGCAGCATGCATGATAATCAAAAACCTTACCTTGATGACCTGTTGGGGGAGAAGCGACAAGTCTAAAAAGAAATCACAAGTAACATCCACTCTATTAAGTTGTTAAAAAGACACTCCATTTTACCTCATGCTCCGGGGTGGGAGATGGCGTTACAGAACTAAGTGACCCTTTCCTAGATCCGTGCAGATCTGCTGGGATGGAGACGGGGCGCTCCCACTGAGTGGTCCCTGTTGGTATGTGCCAGTAATAGGTCCCGGCGACGTCATTGATTCTCTTCCAGCCAGGCGGCAAATCCGGATCGGTCTGAAATGAGTGATCACTCCATATATCTGCTGGGGAATGGAAAACAAGAGGATTTTAGTAAAAGTGGAAACAATTACAGTGTCCCAGTTTCATCCCTAATAGTCTGGAGAATTCCACTGCCAGATGAGTCCACAGCACTAATGAGAACTAAAGCCTTCCTATGGACACAGAATATGATAAAGGGGATGATACGGAAAGAAACAAGAGAAGAGCTGGAAAGGAAGATGGACACTTGAGAATACAGACGTAAAGGACAGTTATCAAGTCATCTTACAGCTGCAAGACCCCTGTGAACAACTTAAAAGTTCCCTTAGCCAAAATCAACGACCCAAGCAAAATGTGCAAGGTGACATGCAAAATCTACGGACTCCTTTATAAATCAGGAGGATTTACTGGTTGGCATCTTTTTTTTTTTTTTAAATATTTTTTATTTATTTCTAGGAGAGAGAGAGAGAGAGAGATAGCGTGAGCAGGGGAGGGTCAGAGAGAGAGGGAGTCACAGATTCTGAAACAGGCTCCAGGCTCTGAGCTGGCAGTCAGCACAGAACCCGATGCGGGGCTCGAACCCACGAACCGCGAGATCATGACCTAAGCGAAAGTCGGACGCTTAACCGACTAAGCCACCCAGGCGCCCCTGGTTGTCATCTTATACCATTCTCAGCAATGAGTATAACTCTCCTTTTCCATAATTGCTTTCTATAAATGAGTACTGTATTTACAGCTTTTCTTTGCTTCTACGACTCCTCCCATTTGATTGTCAACATCTACAACGTAGCTGCATCTTTTGTAATAGTCTACAATTCAAAATCGTGCACAGAAGATTCCTAAAGAAAGCAGATTCTTTCTGTGTGAAGTCCGAAGGCGTTCAAATTCAAAAAAATAATGTGTTAAATTCCATGTGTGTGTCACGGGGGAGTAAAATACCCATGCTGGGCAATTTCAGCGGTACCTGGCCTGTATCAATATTTTATCAGCTTACTAGGTAATTTTTTGCCTTTTTAAAAAATCTCATTTTGGCCTTCTTTGAGTTGAATATGAAATGAGTAGGCAAAAAGAAGAGAAAGAAGCAGAGTAGGAAATCCACAGAGGAGGAGGCACAGTGGAGGAACCACAGGCAGCTCCATCAACATATGTACGTAGGTAGCAAAACTTAAGAAACTTGTGCTTTAAATCCGGGGATCTCTTTTTTCCTAAGGACCAGACCCTGTTCTATGGGGCCACTCGTAAGAGGCCGGGGCACTCTACAGCAACGCAAGAGAAGCACGTGGGCTTTGCTCTGTGCAAATGCCACTGCATCACGTGCGCAGGCATCACTGACTCTGTTACGAGGAAAAAAAAGGAACCAGACAAAGAGGTTGATTAAGACTAAGGGCACAGATACGCATTCATGTGGCTGTTTGGCATCCCAGCATTCACTTTTCTCATTTAAATCTGCCACGGCAAAACCGCCATTGTCTCAGATGACGATGGAAATTCCCCCTCCCCCTACAGGGAATTAAGCATGATTAAGTAATTTCAACTTACCTAAAATTTTCAGAAACAACTTGAAAGAAACACGTATACACTCCTATGTCCTGTCTCCTTTCTCGTGGTGTGGAGGGGTTATTTGCTTTTTGCATTTCAAGTGAGACAGGAAAAATAAAATACTAGGAGTATAAAATAAAAATAATACTAGGAGTAAAAAAATAAAATAAGCTAGGAGAAAGTCCTTGTCCCATTCTAGTGGCTTACAGAACCAAGCTTTGGGGCTTGAAGCTCTTAAAAGAACATAAAGAGGCTGCTAGTTACCATTTCTGTGGATTTTGAGGTCTGAGGGCCTGAGTTTGCACATTTATCCTTTATCACATCTCTACAGCTGGGACATGAGCACACAGGCAGGATACCACCTTCAGAACATGGAATCATGTCGGACCAAGGACAGAAACCAAAATCAGTGGCCTTCTGGTTTGGCTTTCCAGAACCTTGAGGGCAGCATGGGAAGGCCTCTGGGCTGCATAGCGCTGCTCTGTCTGCAAGCAGACCTACCTGCTTATATTTGGTTTATATGCAGAGGCTCTGCTGAGATTTTGCTGGAATAAAAATACAAAGGGGATTTGTTCTGTTGCTAAAAACTGATGATGATATGATTATGATGGAGGAATTGAGGACGGCACATCGACAATATTATTAACAGTTCCAGAAACATGTACAGAATCCCTTCCACTGGGTTTGAAGGAATGTAAACCCCATGAAGGCAAACAAACATCATATCTGTCTTGTTCATCATCATATTCCCAACACCTAGAACGGCAGGTGTGGATGGATAGACGGTGGGTGGATGGATGGATGGATGGATAGAAGGAATGGAGGAAGAATAAATTAAGAAAGAGGGAAAAATAAATAGTGAATGAAGTCCTTGAATGGTGGGAATTGGAACTTAGCAAAAGAAGAATTCTGAAGAAATCAGTTTTGTGCAGTTTTACAAATCAGAGCAATTTCACAACCCCCAAGAATAGAAATGTCTACTTTCCTTGATGGTGTATCTGAATGTTCTTATGGATAAAAGGAAACATAATATGACAAATTGGAAAGAGTCTTGGGCTAGCGGCCATGAGATGCTGAGTTGAGATTTTGGTTCTTTTTTTTATTGATAGGTTCCACAGGGAATATTCTGAGACACCTCAGCCCTAGGACATTTCCTTTTGTTTAATCCTGTTAGCTCCAATATGCTTTGTTTTCCTGCATAAAATTAAGTACACACTTAAATAAGTACTTTGGACCTTATCCAACAGGTCAGTGGTTTTTAACTTTTATCAAAGTGGGAGAAGACAGCAGGGTAGGTAGGTGGAATCCCAGGCCTTTCCAGGCCCTTCTGACCACAGCAGCTCCATTTTTATCAGTTTCCACTACTGGTCTTACAAGTACGATGTTCCTTGAAAACAGAGATCAGGGTTTTGTTTGTTTGTTTCTTTGTTTTTGCTTAAAATAAAGTTTGAAACCATAGCTAAAGCAGAAGTACAGTGGGTCCAAGACACCTAAATCCCAGGAAGCTGCTTTTGTCGAAAGGTTATTCAAAATATTGCAAAGCAGCTTAAAATAGTGAAATACCATAGTGCGGACTAAATCAATATAGGAAAAAATCTAAAAACGCTGGGTGAGTAGAGGAGAGACTTCCAACCCCTTCTGATTCTCAGAAAAGTACTTTGTGCAGTTTTGCTGAAGACAAAGGAGCTGATGTTGTAAAAAGGGAATGGTGGCTGATCGTCTCAATGCCCCTCTGATTCTCGGCAGTTTTCTCACACTGAGGTGTCTGTCATGAGCCCCTTCTTGGCAGATCTGCTTGGAGTTCTGAAGTGTTGGCATTCTTAGTTTTCAGTGGGAATATGCTAAAAGACCTCCATACTGGAGAACTCTCTTTTGGGGTGGGTCACTGCGGACCAGGAACCTTAGGAAGTCCATTCAGCACTGGCCAGGAAAGCAAACCACAGGATTCCATCCCAGTTACCCAACTTCAGGACTGGAACTCAGACCAACTGTTGGTGGGGAGGGAGGCCGACTTAAGGAAAGATTTATAGGAGAGTTAAAAAGGAGAAACCTATAGAAAGCCTGTAGAGTATTTTAAAAAAATTCTTATGTTTATTTTTGAGAAAGAGAGAGAGAGAGAGCAAGTGGGGAAGGGACAGAAAGAGAGGGAGACACAGAATCCAAAGCAGGCTCCAGGCTCTGAGTTGTCAGCACAGAGCCTGATGTGGGGGTTGAACTCACAAACTGTGAGATCATGACCTGAGCCGAAGTTGGACACTTAACTGACTGAGCCACCCAGGTGCCCCAGCCTGAAGACTATTTTTAAATATTCCAGTAAAACTAGAAATAAGGAGAGTCAGCAAAGTCTCTAAATACGGCACGATGCAACCAAGTGTGGACTCTGTACAGGGCCTTTGTATTTTGGCTCAGTCGCTCATTATCTGAATGATGTCCGCCAAGGTACTCAATCTCTTTGGGCTTCAGATGCTTACCTGTAGAATGGGGATCAAAACAGTATCCACTCTGTATCACTGGCTATTGTGTAAAACACTCAGAATAAAGATTGGCATGGTACAGGCATATTTACCACAGAAATGTCCACTGTTACTGCTATTATTATTATACATCATAGGTCTCCAAAGCCAACAATATAATAATATACTAAGTTCACCAAACCCACCATAAAAATTTTTTCTTCATGTGTCCAAAGGAAAATTCCCCCTACAGAATTTATGGATAGTGTGATCACCATGGTTCAAAGAAGATAAAAGAAGATAACCTTATGGGGACCCTTTCTCTGGAGGAAAAGGTCCACAGGACTCCCTTGGCAAGGCCGGACTCTGAGGACCTGGGCAGGGCAGCCGGGACCGGGCTCCACCGACCACGGCTTGCCGGGCTTCGCCCCTGGCTCGCTCAACTCTGCTTCGGCCATACCTTCTCTTTCCTCAAATGTCTGTCTGTCTCTCAATTAATGTGGAAGGAAAAATAGAAATGTCTCATAATTTCAAGAATAAAGATTTTGTCCCCCATGGTCTACTTTAAAGCAGATTTACTGAATTTTTGCCAGGTTTCTCTCAAACAGAAACCAACCCCAAATGAATAAAGTTGCCTTGGTTTTGTAGGATTCCTGTATTTTTTCCCACGGTGGGTCTAGGCCCTTCATTACAAAAAAAAAAAAAAAAAAAAAAAAATCTCTACCCATAAAGTAAAGCCCATCTTCACATACATTACCACATTTAATGCTCACACCAATCCCAGCTAGAAGGCAAGGGAGGCAATATTAGCAGGACAAGAACGCAGGCCTTTCAAGGTTTAAGCTCTAGTGGTATTAGTGCCGCCATGAGGTTCTGAAAGCTGTAACAATATTGCCGTTAACAGAAAAAGTTACAAGGGTCCAAACACTGATCGCAGGCTGAAGTATGGAGATCCTTTATTACTTCTTTACTGCAGGAGCTTGTGGAGTTTCCACAGCTCCCCTGTGATGAACATACTACAGTCAGCCCCTTTCTAAAGCGCAGGGAGGTCGGTTGCTTGGTTTAAGGCCAAGGGGGTAAACTATGCCCCTATGTCTAAATGGAGTTACTTTTCCAGCCACCACCTGAGAGAAACCAGTTTGGACAGGTTGGGGGAACTGAGAAGGTGAATAAACAGTGGTGAAAACAAAAGAAAAGAATGCAATGGTCGCAAGTCTGGGGCTGTGAGACCAGCCAGCTGACCTGACCGAGGTCAAACAGCTAATAAGCTGAGCACAAAGATCTGCCCCAGGGGACTGGTCCTGAGCCCACCCCAACCACCCTTGTCTGGGTACAATTGACTGGAGGACGCTTCTAGGGTGGGCTTTACAGAGGAGCCTCTTTTTTGTGCCTAATTCTGCTTTCGGTCATCAGGTCAACCACTCCAGCTGGCCCCCTTCCCATTAGAAGCTTCAGGACCAAATTACAACCTCAGGCACACTGCCGAGACTGAGGTCCCTCCTATTTGTCCCGCTTCCCTTCCCTACAGGGTCTTGTACTTAAGACACTTTCGATGGGCACTGCATCTCGCTGAAGGCACCGTCACAAGCTAATAGGACAGTTCAGCAGTAAGAGCTGCAAGTCATAGGTGTCCTTTCAAAGTGGCTCTGTGGCCCGTCGCTGTTTGTGGTTTTGTTCTGGAAGCAGGGCCTGGAAGTCAGAGTATAAAAATAGGAATGCTGAGAGCCCTCAGTAAGACCCTTTTGTGCTGAGAGCCTCCTGGGGTCCAGGGCAATACTTGGCATGGGAACAGGGAGCCCATCGGGGAGCAGCAAAGACCCGCCTCTTCCGGCTACCTCAGGCAGTGCTGTAGCCCAGGCTCCACATCGGCTTCTTCGCAGGGACTGGCTCCCCACACCCCTTCCCAGTGGAGATGTAGGTGAGGTAAGCCCACCTCTCATCATCCTCTCCCCAGGGCTCACTTGCAGGAACTTAAGGGTCAAATGAAAACAAAGTCGCATCCAGCAGCAGCTGGAAATTTCCTCTGCTGCTCCCGAGGCGACAGGAAGGAGGAATGGATGAGCTGAGATTCTAAATTTGGCTGCGTCTGCAGTACAGTACAGAGCACAAAAGGCTTCAGCCTCAAAACAGCACTCACTCCCTTCCTCAACCTTTGTGTACCCAGTGCCTTTGATGTGCAAGGCATGGGGTGAGGGGGCCAGCAGGAAAGAGGAGATAGAGTAATTCATTCAACAAATTATTTCCCGTCTACTCTGTGCCAGGCATTGTTTTAGGGCTGGGGATGCATGGGGTCATCAGAGAGATCTGGTCCTGCACTGGTGATGTGGGGCAGTGGATCTCAAGCATCAGAATCATCTGGAGAATCTGCCAGAAGCAGTAACTGGGCATCACCCCAGAGTTTCCGGCTCCGTAGGTCCAGGGTAGGGTCTAAGAATCTGCATTTCCAATAATTCCCAGGGGATGCTGACTTTACACTGCTGGTTTGGGACCATGCTTTTAAGAACTACTGGCCTAAGAAAACAGAAAAGGTAGTAATTCTTTCCCATCCAGCTCCATCTAACATCTGGTTCCACAAAATAAAAAATGTGATGTATATTCTTTCTTCCCTTCCTTTCTTCCTTCCTTACATTCATTCATCTACTTACTCATTAACTCTTTCATATTTAAGTCTTCCTATTAATGCCAAGTACTATTTTTCTAGAAGCTAGGCATACAGTAATGAATAAAAGAAGCAAATTGGGTCCTGTGATCAATCATGTCTGGGAATGGGGTGGAATATTTGGACAGGATGGTCTGGGAAGGTCTCTGAGGAACAATGTATCCCTAACCCACAAGGGGCCAGCCTTGCGAAGAGACAAGACAACAGCATTCCCAGCAAAGGGAATGTAACTTGTCATTACAAGGGAAAAATCATTCCAGGCTGGGCTGAGAGGTCTAGGGTGAGATCAAGGCCACCAGGGGCTAGGGTTTCACCCTCTATGCAAAGGACCTCTTGAAGATCTTCTGCAATCTGTGTTTTAAAAATCAAGAGTATTCTGCACAATGCTTCCATTCGTGGACAAGAAGAAACTCTTTCTTCCAAAGTCTTAGCTGCAGCTGCTTCTAACTGATCTCTTGAACAATATTATTCCTGAAGGAGGCAGATGGTTTAAAATGAACTACAGGTTTCCCTCGCTATCCAAATGTGGATGAAGCTCTTCATAAGCCCAAATGGCAACAAAGTGAAGAAGAAATTAACATTAATTTATATGGAAAAAACTTTGAGGGGTCCCAGACCCCCCCCAAAAACCTCTCTCAGGCTTTTCTGATACCTCAGGACACATCTTACAAACAGATGCACAAAATAAATCAAGATGCTCAGAGACACAGCTCGAAGCTGTGGCGAATGGGTGCTGAGTTGCTGAGCGTAGGTCCCTGGGAAGGAGCTTGGGGGGCCGCTCTCACTGCTTGGGGGTGCATGCTGCCCCTATAAACAACTCACTGCAAAACAAACGCTGAATGCTATTTTTAACCCTTAAATAAAGCGAAAATCCTCTTCGATTTCTTTTGGTTAGTGCAAACAGGTACTAATGCAGGTTGTTTTGAAAAAGCAAAGGGATGGGGCGCCTGGGTGGCTTAGTCGGTTAAGCGTCCGACTTTCGCTTAGGTCATGATCTCGCGGTTCGTGGGTTCGAGCCCCGCGTCGGGCTCTGTGCTGACTGCCAGCTCAGAGCCTGGAGCCTGTTTCAGTCTGCGACTCCCTCTCTCTCTGACCCTCCCCTGCTCACGCTGTCTCTCTCTCTCTCTCTCCTAGAAATAAATTAAAAAACATTAAAAAAAAAAAGTTTAAAAAAAAGAAAAAGCAAAGGGATGTAACACACACTTTTGACAAGTTTTTAATTTAACTGTATTTGAATTGAACTTTGAAATTCTTTTTGATCATCTTGTGGTCTGCTCCCTTTGCCTTCCTTCTTGTCTCTCTCTCTCCTAACTTAGTCCCTTTATTTTCTTCTGGACCCAGAACTTCCTTGTCAGAAGACAGCAAGCAAGACTCTTGATCCCCTCCAGCTTCATTACCAGCTTCTGAAGACAAGAGCACAGGACCAGGGCTCTAGGACTACATCATTTATCATAGATTTGCTGGGAGTTCCAAGCAGCACACGGAGGCTGCTGAGAACCTGGTGTCAAATTGCCCTCAGCTGAAGGAAATGGCAAAAGCAGTGACCACGGACACAAGAGAACAAGCCCCAAAATATCCCAAGTCTGTGAGCTCTCAGAATTCAGGCCCGCCAGCCTGCCGGACGGTGGGGAGGAAAGCTCGCCAGAAAGTTTCAGGGCCTCTTCTATTTCTTGAGACTTACGTGCAAGGCGTAACTGGGACCCTGAAACGTCTATCCCAGACTGAGGGAAATTACACGTTGTACTCAACTGCACTTTCCTGTGGGGTCATTCTTTCAGAGTTGCAGTAACATTCTTTTTTTTTTTTTTTTTTTAATTTCTAGGAGAGAGAGAGAGAGACAGCGTGAGCAGGGGAGGGTCAGAGAGAGAGGGAGTCACAGACTGAAACAGGCTCCAGGCTCTGAGCTGCCAGTCAGCACAGAGCCCAACGCGGGGCTCGAACCCACGAACTGCGAGATCATGACCCAAGCGAAAGTCGGACGCTTAACCGACTAAGCCACCCAGGCGCCCCTTGCAGTAACGTTCTTAACAGTTTTGGAAGCATTCATTTCCTAATACTTTTTCTCATGTTTTTCTTCTACAATCTTAATACTAAAATTTTGAGTGTCCTTGAAATAGGAAGCTATTTGTAGTTGAGGATTTTTCTGTTAAAGATTCTTGAGTAAATATTCCAAGAACTCACTATTTAAATAGTCCTTAAATTTGAGCATTATAGCATTACATACTTTGTATATTTTTATCAAGTGTTTTGGCATAAGATCAACACAAAATTTCTTTATTTAAACTCCCTGGAGACATACTCTTTGCCGGGCTTAGTCTACTAAAATTGTTTCAGGGCCAGGTTACTATCACAGACAGGAGCACTGGAGTTAGCTGGCAGCCTTGAACCTCCGCTTCAGGGCTGGCTGTGTCACCTATGACAAATGGCTTAATTTCTTCCTTCCTTCCTTCCTTCCTTCCTTCCTTCCTTCCTTCCTTCCTTCCTTCCTCCTCTCCCTCCCTCCCTCCCTCCCTTCCTTCCTTCCTTTCTTTCTTTCTTTCCTCTCTCTCTCTCTCTCTTTCTTTAAACGGTACAACTGCTTAACTTTTTTAAAAATTTATTTCGAGAGAGAGAGTGAGTGCATAAGCAGGGTAGGGGCAGAGAGAGAGAGGGGAGAGAGAGAATCCCAAGCAGGCTCTCTGAGCTGTTAGCATAGAGGCTGGCATAGGGCTCAAACCCATGTACTGTGAGATCATGACCTGAGCTGAAGGCAGATGCTTAACCAACTGAGCCACCCAGGTGCCCCCAAATGGCTTAATTTCTGATGGCCTGTCTGTTCACTGTACAAAAGAGCCAGTCCCACTCCATGGGACAAAGCACCTGGCACAAAGTTGGGCACATAGTAATCACTCAGTAAATGTTTGTAATTAGCTATGAATCGCTTTATTCAAATGTGGCTTTGAGGGGAAATATCCTGTAATACAAAATATTTTTTGAAATGGCATCAGGCACAGCTCATTTCATTTAAAAAGGTTTCTGAGAGTTTGCAGCCACCAAATGGGTTTTTACTAAAAAGACAGGTTTTATTTAGACAAAGAAAACGAGATAATACTGGCCACCCACATGTCAACTGAGAAACAATGTATCATATGAAAACACATTGGTTTGAGTAAGTGGCACCTCTTTAATTAGCATGTGATTGTTTTAGGTCATGAAGCTGAGCCATTAAAGAAGCAGAAATGAAGAAGAATCAAACAGCTTGTTAGGTGTGCTTTATGAAGATGTCTTTCTTATGAGCCTGCTTCTATTCTCCCCCACGTCCTCATGAAAATGTGTATAGAGGAACTGTTGGTGGAAAGTTAAAGGACTCTATGTTTCTTTGTTCACAGACTGTTAATCAAAATCAAAACATAAATACCGGAATCAGGGACCCTGCAAAGACAAACTTAAAAATTAAAAAGCAGAAGGTGTAAAGTAGCTACTACAAATTTTCTAGAGGAAAAATTGGTATTTATAAATATCCACTCATCTGTACAAACCTACACATTCACATCGGTGGGGTTAATCATATGACTGACTAAAGACTATCTTAAATATCATCAGAAGGTCTCATTCTAATAAGGTACAGTAAAACATGTACTTTAAGTTATGATAGATGTTAAAATCTTAAGATGATACGAAATATAATCTAAGAACACTATCCTTTTCAGGTGTGCACAAAGTATCACCATTTACAAACACTTCTGAGAAACCACAGGCTCAATGGACACCCCTTCCAAAAGAGAAAAAAAGCCCTTATTCATAAACTACTAGGTATTTACCCAAAGGATACAAAAATACAGATTTGAAGGGCTACATGCACCCCCAATGTTTATAGCAGCACTATCAACAATAGCCAACTATGGAGAGAGCCCAAGTGTCCATCAACTGATGAATGGATAAAGAAGAGGTATTATACATGTACAATGGAATACTACTCAGCCATCAAGAAGAATGAAATCTTGCCATTTGCAATGACATGGATATAGCTAGAGGGTACTAGGCAAGGCAAAATAAGTCAGAGAAAGACGAATACCATATGGTTTCACTCATGCGTAATTTAGGAAACAAAACAGATGAACGTATGGGAAGGGAGGAAAAAAAAGAGAGAGAGGGAAGCAAACCAGAAGAGACTCTTTACTATGGAGAACAAACTGAAGGTTGATAGAGGGGAGAGGGGTAGGGGGATGGGCTAGATGGGTGATGGGCATTAAGGAGGGCACTTGTTATGATAAGCACTGGGTGCTGTATGTATATGATGAATCACTATATTCTAAAACAATATTACACTATATGTTAACTAGTATTTAAATGAAAATTGAGAAGAAAACAAAGTCTTAGCTTTTCTCTCCTGACCAAGATTCGGAGGGGTGGAGGGGAGCGGGTATAGATCACAGAATTCAAAGCCTTGAATCAGACAAACAGCCACTAAGATGCTGCCTGTCGGTGGTTGCGTCCTGGTAGGTAATTCTTGAGGTTTGTGAAAAAACCAGGCCCAACACAGTTTCTGCATTTGGTATTTTTGACGGGAGTAGGAGATGAGGTTAAAAAGCTTGGTGGGCGGTAGGAAATGAATGGGTGATAACCAATGAAGTGACATCCCAACAGTGTGTGCTGTTTTAGAAAGAGTCTGGAAGTCAGGAGTCTGGGTTCCTTAACTCCCTAATTTAGTTACTTTTAGGTTTAGGTTTGAATATGAGAAAACAAAATGGCGAAACCAATCAGCTGCTCCACACCTGTGTGATAACTTGGGTTTTCTTTCCAGCAATGAAACAGTGATGATGTGCAGAGTTCTGAGTTTTTCAAAGATGCCGAGGCTACTGGCAGAGAAGAGGCAGAGGTATTTGTGGATCCCATCTGCCAGGGATGCACGTGTAGAAACTGTCATTTCCTTATGCGGCTCGAAATAGAATCTAGCCTAAGACAATATTAGGTAATTGAACCAAAATTCCAAGAAGGGACAAGTAAATGGAATTATTATTCTCAAAAATTTCAAAAAATAAACGAGCGCTCAAAGTTCTGAAGGACTGCCTTTCTGTAAAGATTAGGATATGGAACTATTTGGTGTTTAGGCTGTGGGCCACCAGATGGCAAAAAGTTCAGAGAAAGTGTCACAGAGATGCTATTAATCACAGATTTCAGTTCCTGAAAGCAAAGGTCAGGTTTGTTTCTCTTGTTATTTGAATCAACCAAGGTACCACAAATATGTCTCACGCCTACTAGGGGTGCAATTAAGTTTTCTGCAGGTTAGTGAATGCAGTTGGGAGTGGCTCCCTTTTTTCATCTCATTCTCTGAAACTGAGAAGCTACCTGGATAATTTCTATGAGCGACAACTACAGAAAAGAGAAGAACAAAGAAGAGGAAGGAAGAAGGGAAGGGAGGAAGGCTGAAGGGAGGCAGAGAGGGGAGGGCAAAGGGGGTTGGGACAGGTACCACTAAGCATCCTGCCTGCTGAGTGTGAGCTGAGTTTTACTTTGCTATGACATCCAAAAAGGAACTAGAATAACTGTTAGCTAGTTTTATTCACCCTCGAGAATACCAGTTAACCTACTGGGCCTCAAATTCCAGCCAATAGGCTAAAATTATTTTCCCACTAGTAAAATGCTCTTGAAGCATTAAAAGTTCTCATCTGCAGGTTGTCTGGGAAGGATTCCAAATTTATACACAACAGAATAGGACTTTTTCTTTTTCATCTCAAATTCTGAGCTCTCACTTGTGAAAACTCTGATTCATACAAAGTTTTGTTCTGGGTTAGTGCCATTTCCTTCTTTTTAGATCTGTTGGTAGTGTCCATTTATAAAGGATGGCCTACTTGGTCTTAAAATACTGGTATGTCCTAAGCATCTTGCGTCTCAGCTTTCCCCATTACCTTCCCTCTAAAAGAAATCACTAAAACCTAAAGGCTGTTAAGAGCACATAAATAATGCTTAGATCTCAGAAGTGGGTACTCAGGGAGCCTGGGTGGCTCAGTCGGTTAAGTGTCCGACTTCGGCTCAGGTCATGATCTTGCGGTTCGTGGGTTCGAGCCCCGTGTCGCGCTCTGTGCTGCCAGCCAGCTCAGAGCCTCCATGGAGCCTGTTTCAGATTCTGTGTTTCCCTCTCTCTCTGACCCTCCCCTGCTCATGCTGTCTCTCCCTCAGAAATAAATAAAAAAGAAGGAGGAGGAGGAGGAGGAGAGGGAGAAGAAGAAGAAGAAGAGAGTACAGGGGACCATTCTTTAGATGCAGATGAATCCAATGCTGTGCCGAAGTCTTCCTTGTTGCACACAAAATAGGCAGGCCTCCTTGGGGACAAGTGTCTGACTATGTTGAGATCTTTGTCCTAGATAGTTGTTTGTGTTTCCTTCCTTATAGAGACAAACTGTGTCTCTTCCTATGTGGCAGATGTGCCTGGATGCATGAGCTGAGAGCACTGACCTCTCCTTTTAGAAAACATTACAAGTGGAAAGTACCTAGCCATGGAGCCAGGAGTGGAGGGGAAAAAAAAAAAAAAAAAGTTGAGTGAAAGAAAATACTGGGGAAAAAAAAAGAAAATACTGGGGTGTTTTGTTTTGTTTTGTTTTTAAATTCCCCTTGGAGAAACAAACTATGAATTACTTTTGAAAGCAAGGGCACATTTTCTGTGTAAATTTTTGATGGGGTTTTTCTTTCAGGTTAATAACGTTTTCTTCTGGGGCACCTGGGTGACTCAGTGGGTTGAGCATCTGACTTCAGTTCAGGTCATGATCTCACGGTCCATGGGTTCGAGCCCCATGTTGGGCTCTGTGCTGACAGCTAGCTCAGAGCCTGGAGCCTGTTTCAGATTCTGTCTCCCTCTCTCTCTGACCCTCCCCTGTTCATGCTGTCTCTCTCTCTCTGTCTCTCTCAGAAATAAATAAAACAAAATAATAATAATAATAACATTTTTTTCCACTTTCTGCTTCAATGACTAATTCATTTACAATATACATTATGCTTTGCTGTAGGGCAAGACTTGCAAATAAAGATTACACTTGTACTTGGCCCAGATTTCAATTGGTCACCCCAGGAAAGCTTGACCTCTTTCATATACTGAGTCTGTTTGAGAAACATATGTACTGGAATGGAATTGGTTTGCAAGCCCTAAAAAAGATAAGCCATAAACTGATTCACTTTACTGGTCAAAAGGATCTGATTCAACAAACAACTGCAATCCTGTATTTTCCACTGAACAAAATTACATGAAAGTATCTCCATCAATAAAAATAAGGGAAAAAAACCCTGTTTTTCAAAACAGGTAAATAATATATAACCTATGAACCAGCAATGCTATGTGTATATCCCACATAACCTCACATACAGCTCCATCAGATGTGTGTGTTGGGGGTGGGGGGAGACAGTATTCCCTGTGGGATTAACTGAGGAGCCCATCACTCTGTGAGGGGAAGGGAAAATGTGTTGGACTCACACCATGGACCACCATGCAGCAGTTAGAAACAAAGCATTAATGGGGAGCCGGGTGGCTCAGTCAGCTAAGCTCCTGACTTTGGCTCAGGTCATGATCTCACGGTTTGTGGGTTCGAGACCCGCATCGGGCTCTGTGCTGACAGCTCAGAGCCTGGAGCCTGCTTCAGATTCTGTGTCTCCCTTTCTCTCTGATCCTTCCCTGCTCACGCTGTATCTCTCTCTCTCTCAGAAATAAAAACATTTAAAAAATTTTTTTAAAGAAATTAAAAAAAAAAAAAGAAACGAGGCATTAGCTCCACACAGTCTTATGGACAGCACATGAAAAAAATACCCTTTAAATAAATTAAGCACACACACACACACACCAGTGCACATCACAAATATACTTCTGAACAAAATATCACTCATTAAACACATTAGATGATTGCCCATGAGTGGGAAATGGGAGGGAGGTAAGGGAATGACAAGGAGTAATTAAGGAAGTACATAAAACAAGAGAAATGTTTTGTATGCACGAGTGATGAAACTACCTCACGAAATAGTGGAAATGACTAACTCAACTATCTGCAACTGAGGTTCAAAACAAACTCACTTTATTTATGTTTATGTTTTTTCCTAAACAATAAAAGTGCTAATGAAAAATCATCAAAGACATAGACATTGGTTAGGTTGTCTGAAATGACTCAGGGCTTTCAAAAGCCCTAACTACATTGTAGAGCTGAGCTGTCCAATATGGAAGGCACTGGCCCCATGGGCTACTGAGCACATGAAACACAGCTGGTCTGAACTGAGATGTGCTGCCAGCACCAAACACACACGGGGTAGGGACAACTTCGTACAACCAGAAGAACGGGAAATATTTTACTAATAGTTTGTATATGGGTTATATGTTGAAATGACAATACCTTAGGTATACTGGGTTAAATAAAATCCACAACTAAAATTAAGTTCATCTATTTATTATTTTTTTTACTGTGGCTATTAGAATATTTAATATCACATATGTAGTTCACACTGTATTTCTATCAGACACATTGATCTAGAAGCTTCCAGTGAGCCAGGGGCTCAAGAGGGATGCCTTCTGTAAAAATTCCTTTGGCATCACAAATTGGGAGGTCCTGAAACTCATAAACGTGGCCCCCTGAGTGGGAGGATTTAAAAGCAGTTCAGGATTAAATATTAAATTCTAGATCAGAAATTGCCAACAATTTGTAGAAAAAATATTTTAAGTTTATTTATTTATTCTGAGAGACAGAAAGAGAAACAGCACAAGGGAGGGACAGAAAGGGACAGCAAGAATCCCAAGCAGGCTCCGCACCGTCAGCACAGAGCCTGATGCAGGGCTCGAACCCACCAACTGTGAGATCATAACCTGAGCTGAAGTCGGACACCTAACTGACTGAGCCTCCGAGGCGCCCCGGGAATTGCCAACAACTTGAAACACCTATCACCTTCCATTGCTCTCATGTTAAAACTTCCCTTGGAATAATACTGCTCCTCAGAAATTCAAGTCTAGTCCTTGAAATTTGACTAAAGGAAAAGAAAATTTCTACTCTAGCTCATTATGAAGCTATGACTTAAGATATAATTGAAAAAAATCTGATATAGTTTATCCATCCAGATACACAATTGTATGATTTAAGCATCCACTACTGGGAGGTACTTTATCTATTTTTAAATAGCCAATATTCTTTTTTAAATTTTTTTTTTTTAAATATTTTTATTTTATTTCTAGGATAGAGAGAGACAGCGTGAACAGGGGAGGGTCAGAGAGAGAGGGAGACACAGATTCCGAAACAGGCTCCAGGCTCTGAGCTGGCAGTCAGCACAGAGCCCGACGCAGGGGCTCGAACCCACGAACCGTGAGATCATGACCTAAGCGAAAGTCGGACGCTTAACCGACTAAGCCACCCAGGCGCCCCTAAATTGTTTTTAATGTTATTTATTTTTGGGAGAGAGAGAGAGGAAGAAAGAGAAAGAGAGAGAGCACGAGCAGGGAAGGACAGAGAGAGCAGGAGACACAGAATCTGAAGCAGGTTCCAGGCTCTGAGCTGTCAGTACAGAGCCCGAAGTGACGCTCAAACTCATGAACTGTGAGATCATGATCCAAGTCGAAGTCAGACACTTAAGCAACTGAGCCACCCAGGCGCCCCTACTGGAAGGTACTTTTAAAATCAAAATGACCTTGGCACTAACAACTTAGATATATGTATTCACAGTAATTACCCCTCTCTCATTTACTCTCTGTCACATGTGATCCTTTGTCACATGTAGACTATTTTTCCTACACTCTTTTGTATGGACCAACTACCATCCATTAAACAGTTGTAGCCTCCTCTATGACAAGACCCTTGGATTTTCATGTTTCTGCCCCTAGCACTGAGTAGAATGCTTAGCATTTAGGACAGTCAATGACTATCCATCAAATTAACTGGAAGTAAGTGTTTCTAGAGAAGCAGATTGAGATGTTTGGAGAGGAAATCAAGTCAGATAAGTTACTCTTTTGTGATTGCTTAGGAAAATTACTAGAAAGTACCAAATACTCAGCAATGTTTCACATTTCATCAACTTCAGTGTCCATTGTAATGTATTACTGAGGTAGTTATTAACAGGTGCTGGACAGTTATAAACATTTTATGTATCAATTCACTATTCCTTTTGAGAACCCTTTAAGATTGATGTTATCTTTCTCCCATTTTATAGATGATGCATAGTGAGGAGAAGTAAATGACTCCTTTTCCCAGAACAAGTGACAGTGGAACTGAGATTCAAGGCAGGCAGGCATTCCCACCCCAGAACCCAAGTTCCCAAGCACTTGTTAGTCAATATACAAAATTACCCATTTCAGGATTCGGTCCAGACTAGTACAAGGTTCTTATATTCATGCCCTGCTTTTCAACCTCCATAGCACTGCTTCATTTTAAGCTCTCAAGAGCCTCACCTGGATTTGAAAATGGTCCATAATCAGTGACTGTGACTGGACTGCTCCCTCTAATCATACCACAGCTAGTAATTTCCCAGAGAATGCCCATTTCAACCGCCCCCCGCTCCTTTTTCAGTACAAAATAAACAGACTTCCTTTAGCATGGCAGTGCATTCAACCCCCTCCCTCAATGGTTTCTGCCTGTTTGCCATCTTACTCCCATATGCCCTTTCTAAGCCAGGCCAGCTGCATACTTACTGGGCTCCCAACATCCCACACATTTCAGGACCCCTGTGCCTTTGCTTACGCTGTTTCCCTGGACTGGAACCGCCTTCATTACTGCCCTCAAACTAAAACGTCAAAGGTTGCTTTCTCCATGAAATTTTTCCTAACCACCCATTTAAAAAAATTAACCTGCTCCTCCCTGTACTACCTCCTTTTAGATACAAATTATTTAGGGCATTTTTTTCCTTAGTATTATTAGTTTCCAGTCTGAGGCATCCACCTCCCTCAGCTCCTAAAGAGGACTCAAGGATTGCTGTGTACGTGTTGGGAACCATAATGGATGCTGTTGAGAGACAAAGGTGGATGGGAGATGGAAGCTACTTTCTACAGGGCCCCCTACACAACCCTAAGTTGTGTTCCTAAGTTCATATTTTCTTATACAGGCAACAAAATACTATCAAAAGTTTTGAGCAGGGACTGTGTGTGTTTTGAGAATATCATTACTGACAAGATAGAAAACAGATGAGATGGGACTGCATTAGTGTAAAAATTATGTATCATAACACATGTCCAAAAATTACAAGTCTGTAATAGAAGTGAAAATATCAAGCCAAAATAACATGATTATAAATTCCACATCCCTATTTAATTTTGCTATCAATATAAATCAGTGATTAAAAAACCCAGTCACTGGCCATTTGGAAGACTCCTTCCTCCCAGCGTGTAACTGTTGTCATGACAACGTGACTTCAGGCTATCTCTCTGTACACAAGCTTCTATTTAAGGGGAGAGGATGAGGATCAATCAGGTTAAATAAAGAATACATGGACCAGGTTTAGAATGTAAGAAAACACCTTTCCACCCAAGGTTACCCAATATAATCTCTTTAAATCCCCTTAAGTATTAGAAGCAGGCTGAGCTTTTTTAATCAATACAATTGTGCTTTAGCATCTATATTCTGCATATTAATAACAAGTACTGAAGTTCTACACACTAGCCCTGTAACTAGTGAGGGATTTCTTCAAAACATATTCTGCCCTTATACTTACTGATATCCTAAATCTTCATAAGTCAGAAACTGCCCATCTTTGTTCTGTCTCATCCCTTCTACAGGATGTACCCTCATTAGGGACTGATTCTCCACTTCCAAGGAGATGGGATTGAGGTGGGAAGACCATTATCTCTTTCACCCTTCCAAAGTATATAAATGTTGAACATTTTCCATGACTATACAAACTAATTTGAAAAGCCTGTGGGAGCATGTAATTATTTGTGAATAAGAGCCACAAATGGATGAAAACTTAGCGAAAAGTTTATAAATGGAATCATTTTCTTCTTTTTCTCCATGCCTCTGACTTTCGATTAACACCACCACCTATCCCCACTCCTTTTTAGTGAGTCAAAGGCATTTAAACTCACTGCATTTAGCTTGATGTTTCTGTGTTTGCTTGGAGATTGAAGACAGCCTCCTACATGCACCCACCTTAGTTCAGTACTCGTGCGGACAGCAGGACAAGTGTGCCCCAACACCATGGGCTACAGTGGTTCACATCACGGCAGTTCCTACCCCTAGTGGGTATCTGGAAACGAATGGGGGTGTCTGGGGTTCTCACAATGGCTAGAGAGCATCATGGGTGGCTAGGAGCCAGGGATGCTAAATGTTCTGCAATATGTAAGGCAGTCTAGCGGGAGGAACAAAGCATCCTGATTTCCCTGGGACTTGCCTGATTTCAGCACTGCTGGTCCCAGGCAAACTGTCGCTGTAAGTTCAACACGAATGAAAGATTGTCCCTCCCAAACTCTGAAGAGCTTCTTCCTCTCATGGACAGGAAAAATATGTCTGCCCCTCTGTCTTCTTAAAATTCTCTGTGATTCCATAACTCTTCATTCTCTTCTGACTATGCCATTTATTTACAGTTGTTATCTCAGAAGGGAGAGCAATTTTCTTCATACATACTTTTAACTTAGATGTTCCTAACTCATTCAAATAGAGGACACAATAATTAGAGTGAGAATCTCTAAGGAGCACATCGTACATCTTTATGCAGAAATAGCAGAAACTTTCTCTGGCAAAATGGTTAAGTCAGCTGCTTTTCATTCTCTTTAAGTCTCCCCATCCTGAGGCTATTAGACAACAGAGTTGTCATTGATTCTGTGACATTTTTCCTAGAAATACTTTCCTTATATAGTCATCAAGGAGCTCTGATTTCTGTTTAGTAATAGTACTTTGGAGGCCCAAAGGAGTTAATACCCCAAACTGAATACTAGAAAATGTTTTTCTTTTTGTTTTAATGTTTATTTATTTTTGAGAGAGAGACAGAGACAGAGAGAGAGTGTTAGCGGGGGAGGGGCAGAGAGCGGGAGACACAGAATCTGAAGCAGGCTCCGGGCTCCAAACCGTCAGCACAGTCTGAGGTGGGGCTCAAACTCATGAACCATGAGATCATGACCTGAGCTGAAGTCGGACGCTTAACCGACTGAGCCACCCAGGCGCCCCCAGAAAATGTTTTAAAAGCAAGGAAAGAAAGTCTATCACGTAACTGCTCCTTTTGACACTTTTTGGTTCTTAACCTGACAGCAGGTAGAAGATATTTTACTTTTAACATTAAATTAGTAAAAGCATTCCCCCAAATTCTTGATCTAGATTTAAATCATTGACGTAGATGTGAAAAGGCTAGAGTGCATAATAGATCCAGTCATATTCCCATTCTGGTTCTCATTTAACTTTAGTGCATATTCTTAAGGACCAATCAGTTTAGAAGAACAATGACTAAAGAAAACAAAAAGATAATATTTGGTTTCAACGAACAAAAGTACTCTCAACACAAAACTCTTAAAAATTAAAGCTAGCGCTATAAAGTAGATAAATTGTAGACTATTTTGTTCTAACATGCTTGTTTTATGAAGAGTTCACTCAAATAATCCTTTCAAATATTTCTTCATATAGTGACTCTGTCCACTTTTAAATATTTTTAAGCCAGTCACTAATTTTCAGACACTCTTAAATAGTAAAATGAAAGGATCTAGAATAAGCCACTGTGGCACTTACATTATTTTCAGCTGAAGGTATTTGACTTCCTGAAATCCCTTATCTACTTAAAAGCAGAACTTTCCAAAAGAATTCCATTGTCCTTTGACAATGGATGAAGAATGGATAAAGAAGATGTGGTATATAGATACAATGGAATACTACTCAGAGATCAAAAAGAATGAAATCTTGCCATGTACAACAATGTAGATGGAACTAGAGTGCATTATGCTAAGCAAAGTCAGTCAGCCAGAGAAAGACAAATATATGATTTCACTCATGTGGAATTTAAGAAACACAACAGATGAACAACAGGGGAAGGGAAGGAAAAATAAGGTAAAAAACAGAGAGGGAGACAAATCATAATAGAATCTTAAATACAGAGAACAAACTGAGGCTTGCTGGAGGGAAGGTAGGTAGGGGAATGAGCTAAAGGGGTGATGGGCATTAAGGAGGGCACTTGTTGGGATGAGCACTGGGTGTCATGTAAGTGATGAATCGCTGGGACCTACTCCTGAAACCAATGGTACGCTGTATGCTAACAAATTTAAATAAATTAAAAGCAAACAAATAAACAAATAAATAAGAACTTCATTGTCATAAATTTCCTCTCCCCGGGAGCAACTCTAATCTCTTCCAGGAGATGAGAAGTTAACACCCAAACAGAATCAAACTATCATATCTCCTCTCTATTCTCCTAGAAGACAACTTAGCTTTCCAAAACAATCATTGCTTTCTCATAGTGACCTTCCCCACTCCAACCTTCCAAAAAGTCATGTGTTCTCCCAGAAGTGCTCTCTGCCCCTCCTATCTCTAATTAAGACTATATATAAGCCTCAAATTCTAACAGCCTCTTTAAGCCACATTTCTTTGTGAACTCTGATGCATAAGTATGTAATTAAATCTGGGTTTTTTTTTTCCTCTTGCTAATCTGTCTTAGGTCAGTTTAATTTGCAGCCCCCAATTACTGAACCTAAAAGAATAGAAGAAAAGTTTTTCCTCTCTGACAAATCGAACACTCTGTCATTCATTCATTCCTTCATCTATTTATTCAGTGAACATCTGCCAGGAGCCAGGCCTTGGGCTAGGTGTTGAGACCTGGCAATAAACCTGAGAGACCCCATCGATGACCTCATGAATTCTGTAGTCCACAGGGGAAGAGTAGAATCTAGTTAGTAATGGACAATGAGTTATTTAGGGAAGTAGAGTCCTATGGGAGTTTTAACCCTTGTTCACAAAGTTGGTGTCTATGAATAGAACTCTCAGTTCTAGGAGTTAAGTTCTGTGAGAGTAAGGACAGGCTGTTTTACTTGATGCTTATCCCTAGGACTGTCTGGTATCGGGCACTATAGTAAGTGCTTAATAAGAAATTGCTTAATGAATTCTGCTGTCCTGAATCTGGGACTCCACCATAAACAATTCTGGGTAGCCTATGTTGGCAATCACAGTATTTGTTGAGAACCAGTGGTAATGAACCAAAACTATCTTAGACATTAGATTCTTTCCTTCTGATTGAGAACAGACATCTCTGACACATACTCCTTATTCCAAATGTGTGGGATATTCTCCAGTTTCCCTTCTCAATCTACTCTCCACCTTTTCCACCCTGCCCTAGACACCAAGAGAGGCTAAATAAACCCTTAGCAGGTCTGGCCAGTGAGAGGCTCAGCAGGGGATAGTAGCATGGGGGAAGAAAGAGGGGAGTATGAATTCCCCAGCCCCCTCTCTGCAAGAGCACGGGTCACCTTGGGCTACAGTCAGGCTACTTCTTTCCTATACTCACAGTGGCAAATATAGCTCTGCTTGGGTTCCAGGAACCTTCTCTCTTCTTGGGGCCCGGATATGCCAATGGGAACCTTCTTCTGTCAACCCCAGCAGGCTTCCCCATCCCCTGGAAGGCTCTTAACTTGCCCAAGCCTCTGCACACAGTGCCTTCTTTAAACTCTCCTCAGTTACCCCATTGGACTGGAATGATCAACTACTTCCCCCTAGAATCCCGATTCATACAGAAATGTACTATAGTTGTACTTCTTTCTTCGGGCTGCCGTAACAAAGTACCACACACTGCATGGTTTATAACAACCAAATTCAAGATGTTGGCAGGCCCAACCTCGCTCCAGAGCTGCCAGGAGAGGGTTCTTCTCTGCGTCTTCCAGCTGCTGGGGGTCCCGGGCATTCGTTGGTTTGTGGCAGTAGTTTCACTGTGCTCCCGCCTTCACATGACTTTCTCGCTTTGGTCTGTGTCCCAATTTCCCTCTTCTTCTAATGTCACCAGTCATAACGGATTAAGGGCCCACCCTACCCCAGTATGACCTCATCTTAACCTGATTACATCTGCAGCGACCCTATTTCCCAAATAAGATCACATGCACAGGTACCAGGGGTGAGGACTTCGACATATCTTTCTGGCGGACACAATTCAACCCATAACAATAATGAATATACTTAGAGACACTGTCTATCTGCAGAATTATTTGAGGGCAGGGAGAAATCTTCACCAATTTGCACCCATAGGAGCTAGTCCAAGGCCAAGCACAAAGAGGTGCCCAGACACACCCACCAAGTCAGTAAGTCATTAAATGAATGCTATATACAGCTATTAAAAAAAAAAAGACTTGTGGTTTTATTAGAGTTAAAATATATATCAATAGAGACTAAAAGAATACAGGCTCTCTAAATCACTATCCATTGAGGAACTGTAAGCAGGGATGCCGAACTTACAGTTTGCCTATATGTCTAGTTTTGGGTATATCTAATTCTAATATCTTCATGAAGATTTGTCTAGAAAAGTAATCTTTAATCTAACACAATCAGAGGACATCTACTGAACAGCTAGCTCACTGCTTTAGACTGAACTCTGAGATATATTCTGAGGATATAGATATGAATGAGATATAGTCACTGCCTTTAAAGAACTCACATTCCAGTGGGGCCAAAACCTTATATACAAATGCTGAACTCCTCGTGTCCCTCACTCCCTTCTCTGTTTTATCAGAGTCCCCAAAGCATAATTTTACCTCTTTTTGGTAACCCGAGGCCATTACTCCAAATATCAAGCGCCACAGTGAGAGACATTTTAACTCATTGCACCTACCACTAACTGGCATGTTCTTTGGGCCCTTTAGTTTGGTCTGGGTCTGCTGCCCCTCTACTCTGCCCAGTGCTAAGCTGTCCCCTTGCTAATACTGGAAGAGTTGGCTCTATCAGTTTTTCTCTCCTGATCCAGATTCTCCTTCCACCTAGCTCCCTTCTAACCCACTAAACCTCAACCCTTATCTGCTAGGCAGCTATGTTAGCAATGTGTCTAAAGTGGAGTAAACAGGCTTTGAGCAAGGGTGTGGAGGCCCTTCAATACCCAAAGTGAAAGTGGGGAGTTCAAGGGCAATAGGGCATCTACTTAGGTCTCCTCAAAAGGCTTTTGCCCTTTGTTTCGACTTCTCATCGCTGATCTACTTTTGCCCTGCACCAGGGTAGTTTTCTATGTTGACCAGTAAGTAATCCCGTCTAATTTTCAACTATATATTTAATTCTTAACTGACTCCTGCAATAGAAGTTCAGCTCCTTGAGGCTATAAATGGAATGGATGTGTATCATGGCAGATCTTCAGCATCTTGTACAAAAGATGTCTTGTACGAAATCTTGTACAACATCTTGTATATATTTTTAATAAACATACTCATCTTCTAACATTTAAGACTCCTTAGTACTTTTGGAACTGTACACTTTACTCATATAATCATTGTTGGCCTAGAAGGCAGGACAGTATGCCATAACGTCTCCTGCACACTGCAAATAAGTAGTTTTCAGGTAGGGGTGCCTGGGTAGCTGAGTTGGTTAAGTATCTGGCTCTTGATCTTGGCTCAAACCATCCTCTCACAGTTCATGGGATTGAGCCCAGCTCTTCACTGACAGCGCAGAACCTGCTTGGGATTCTCTCTTACCCTCCCTCTTTCTCATCCCCTCCCTCGCTTGTGGTCTCTTTTTCTCTCTCTCTCAAATAAATAAATAAACTTTATTAAAAAAAAAAAACAGCTTTCAGGGGATGTAAATGCAGTAAATAAGAAAAAACT
The DNA here is from genome assembly GCA_017311185.1 of Proteles cristata cristata. Taxonomy (NCBI): domain Eukaryota; kingdom Metazoa; phylum Chordata; class Mammalia; order Carnivora; family Hyaenidae; genus Proteles; species Proteles cristata. Next base: position 38,868 of record JAESUZ010001605.1, read on the forward strand.
TTCTCCTACATAAGCCTCATTCTTTACAAAACTGAGAGACACATTCTTTACTTATCTCTTATTTATCAACCCCAAACCTGGATTGGCTCTAATTCTAGGGAACCTCATGAATACTTGCATTCTCATTTAATCCAAACCAGTCAATTTAAGCTACTCAAAGGTGTGTTAAAAAATAATTATTTCTCCTTCCTTCTGACCAAAATTATTAGAAAACTATCATCAGTAATAAGGTTTATACAAACTCAAAAAATATTGATAATGTTTAAGGCTATTTCTGTTTCCCCAAAAGTTATTATCTCTCTGTGTAAAATTCAATGCTACAGAGTCAACAGTTATATAGAAAATTTGCTAAAATTAGACTGTAATTCCAAGTTAGCATTTAGACTCTGGAAAACCCAAGATGTTAAATATAAATCCATAGGTAGCCAAGTCAGGAGTAATTCAGAATGTGCTTATTGTAATTTTATGTGAAATGTAGAATTTACTTTAACAACTAGATAGTAAAATTAATGGCACTCGGTGAGAATTAGTGGAAGAAGCTAATTCTTAATCTGACACCAGGTGGCAGACATTTTGCTTTCACATTAAAATTAGATAAAGTATTCCTCTAAATCCTGTGATCTGGCAACTAGAGACATTCGGGGATCTTATTATTTATCACAGGAATTCCCAACTACTAAAAAGCAGGAAAGTGTCCACGTATGAAAGAGTGGTTACTAAATGCACTCCCCAGTTGTGACCACAGAGCCTGTGCCCTCTAACACAGGTATTGAACCTACTATGTGAGGTCGTCCTGTTATGTAGTTGGTTACCGGCTGTGACCAATCTAGGGATAGAGGTGAACATTCATCAACTACTCATTCAAAGAATGAAAGAACCGAAATGGTTATTAGTGCTCCAAAGGAAAGCACTGTCAGCTTTCTTTGCTGCCTCACAGAGGAAACTGGGGGCCGGAGGGCTTGAGATAGGGAAATATCCCAAATGCCTCAAAATGCAAAGCACCTTGCCAGATGCTGAAGGAAAGTGGCTTTCAATGTACCAGTATGAGGGCATCTTTTAATGGACTCTTATTAAGCACTGAGCGAAAAAGACCTAACTTGTAATGCAGGAAGTACGCTTTTAAAGAAACTTGTGTCTTATTCATCTCAAAAGAATTCAAATATACCTGAGAAAGAGTCACATACATTCAACGCACTGGGCATACATTCAGATCACAGCGTCTGAAATACCTCCTTTTTCCCCCGAGGTCCAAGGCCCACAGACTAGGGATCTCTACAGTAAGTGACAGATGTAAAGATGACTGCCAGGAACACACTGGAAATGTGGTCCCCGACCTCCAGGAGCTTATGTTCTCACGGAGATTTAACAAATCTCCAAACAAATATACAAATGCATTTCATATAGGATAGAGTGTAAAACACAAACCTCATGCTCCTGGGAGCAGGACGGTGTGACAGAGTGATGAGGCAGACGGTAAGAGGCTTCGTGGTAGAAGCGGTGGCAGAATGGTTCAGCCATTCTCATGTGAATGTAAGAGATGTCCTTGTGAATGTAATGAAGCACTCATATAGAAGAAGATGTAATAGATGCGACGCAGAGAAAGCCTATGGCCACAACGTTTTCTCGATCTTCCACAAACATGCCTTGTCAACTGCCAAGGGCGTGTGCCCAGATGCAAGCTGACAAGCCTCACCCCAAGTCAGACAGCACTGCGGCTGGGCTAAGTCACACATTATTCTAGCCCTGCATGCTAGGGACACTCTGCTCAGGCATGACACATCCACTGGCTCCATGCTGGGATGGTAACCAGCCTCTTACTTGGTAGCAGTCACTCTTCAAGCTAAGGGTGGGTCTAGCTACCTGTGACATCATTTGCTGGTGGGAAGTCTAGGTCAGAAGCTTTAATACAAACCGCTACAGAAAAATACTGCCTTGCCAATGGCTAAGATTCTACTCCAAAAGAAATGGAAAAAACATTCCATCACATTTCTACTTAAATAGATATTTTAAAAAAAACTACCAGTATCACTGAATATAGAAAAAAGCACGGAAAATTACTTAATGAATGTCAATTCAACTGTCAATCACCCAAAAAAGAGGTTTTTTTTGTTTTGTTTTTTGTTTTTTTTGGTGAAGCAGCTGGGTCACAAAAGCATTTTCTGGTTCCCATCCTCACCCTGAGATCTGTAATTCCTTGACGGTATGAGTCATCATGACAATTATAAAGATCCTACAAATACAGATAAACAACCAAAGGCTCATTTTATTAAGATTCCATTTCATTTAGTAACTAATTCACAAACACATTGTAAGGAAAATGTTCTAATTCAGCACAATAATGGGAAACAAAGAAAGCTGCTCATTGAAGTCAATGAGCTCCAGATTAATAGGGGTACTTGGAACTCATCTTTAAAGAAAACTAAGAGACATATAGGAGAAGAAGCGATGGAAAGGACCACAAACTCCCAGCCTGGCCTCATGACCCTGGGGAAGGCTTTCCCACTGAGACTCTTTTCTCTTCTGCACAAGGAGTAAGGATGGATTCTGGGGTTTTCTAGCACTCTGTGATTTCAAATTCTGGAAGGAAAGTCTAGATATTTTATTCTGTTTAACAACACTTCTCAGAAAAGTAGCAGATTAGAATCTATACTATTAGAGATCACTAGAGTTAATATTAATATTTTCATATAGTTTCTAACAAACTAACAGTTAAGATTTGGTGCCCGGCATACAATAAACGATCTTTGGAAAGGTGGTAGGCAGAGTTCTTAGATGGTTCTAAGCAGTCTTGATTCTGGCTCAGGTCATGATCTCATGGTTTGTGAGATCGAGCCCTCTCACTGGACTCCGCTGCACTGACAGCACTGAGCCTGCTTGGGATTCTCTCTCTCCCTCTGCCTGTCCTCCGCTCATGCACTCTTTCTCTGTTTCTCTCAAAATAAAAATAAACTTAAAAAAATTAATTTGTAGATGGTCCTAAGATTCCTGCTTCCTGATATATACACTCTGAACAGTTCCTCCTCTGAGTACGTGCAAGATCTAGGAATGAGATGGGCTAGCACTCTGTCACATTGTAAGGTGAAGCAATTTTGTAGATTTAATTAGGGCCCCTAACTGGTTAACTCTGAGTTGGTTAAAAGGGAGTTTCTCCTGGATGGCCCTTACTGAATCAGGTGACCCCTTCAAGGAGATAAATAGCAGCAGATGCTGGCCTTGAAGAAGTAAGCTGCCACGTGTAAAAGGACAGGACACAGGCAAGGGCTCATGGATCGTCTCTTAAGCTGAGAATAAGAGGAAGCAAACTCTGACAATAACCAGTGAGCTTCAGAGAGGACCCCAAGCCCCAGATGCGATCACAGCCCCAGCTGACACCTTGCCATCAGCCTGTGAGGCTCTCAGCAGAGGACCAAGCTAGCCCATACTCAGAATCCAAATGCACAGTAACTATGGATGTTGTTTTAAACCGCTACACTTCTGGTAATTTGTTACTCCAAAAGAAAACTAATATAGGACATGAGAGATTTTGGAACAATAGCAGGAGGCTCCTTCTCCTTTCACCATCAGCTAGACCTTTCTCCACCTTCTCCGGGCCACAGTGTTACGGAAATCACTGCGTCTTGGGAATTTTTTCCTTCTGCGTTCATTATGGATTCATTTAACTCTTCTACAACCCAGGCCTAGGAGAGCAGCAGCCATTCCACTGTGGGTATGAGATAAATGGCAGAATGTCCACATATGGTCCATGAAGGGATATAGCAGAGCCAATGAGTAGCCAATAAAGTACGACCATGACCAAAGACGTATAATACCACAGAGGGAAAAATCTGGGACAATATCAAAGACAGTAGAAATTATAGCCCTTAAGTTAGCTCCCTTGCCCATTTTGTGTAATCTAGTAGACTGTGTTTATGTTCTTCTAGCTTGATAGCTGCATATGGGCACAAAATAAAATTTAAATTGTGTAGCTTTGGGGACAAGGACAAAAAAGGCAGCAAGAAGTATTATCCCAAACTTGCTATTTCTCAAACTCAGGCTTTTTCCTCAAGTCTATTTGCTCCCAATATCTTTCCTGACTAGGAGAGGTCTCAGATCTGATTCCCAAAGGAGGATGAGAGGACTCCTTGAGTCAGAGTCTCTTAGGGAAGCTTGCTGAGAATGGAGATTCCCGGGCCTTGGCTAAGACCCTACCCGATCCGAATCTCTATGGGGAAGGGCCCAGGGAATGTACACTCATTAACACTAAGTTTGCACACTAAATTTGCAAACCAAGAATGTAACTTGGCCAACAACATCTTCTTACAGGTGAGGAATGTGAGCTTACACAATCTGCTTACAGAAACATGGCTAGCAAGGAAGAGAGCTAGAACTGGAATCCAGAATGTAAAACGTATGGACACCGACCAGGAACTAGAACTGGAATCCAGAATGTAAAACGTACAGACACCGACCAGGAAGCTGGAAATGAATCCGTCTTTGTGTTTTCCACACTTATATTCTCCCCATTAGTATACGTAATTAAGCATTGAAGATAAAATGACTTTGTAGTGACAGAAATATGTAAACACATTAGGGGAAAAAAATTACATTTTACCAAAGTCTATGATTAGTTAGCATCTTACGGTTAGGGCAGTATTTGGCAGTACACTGAGTTATCACTGGGATGGCTTGTGAGGAAGGTCCCTCGTTGAACATCCCCTTCCAACCACCTACCAGCTGCAAATGATGAGGGTCCATCTGGCTGCAGGTGTGGCCCCTGCTCCCTGAGGACAAGGAGGCCACCGCGATGATGTGCACGGGCCGGCCCTACTCCTCTAGCCGTAGCCCCGCGGATTCTTCTACTACGTTCCTGTTGGGACTAAGCTCCTCTCACGGACAGAGCAGGCTGTAGAGTAGACTCTGCCTTAAAATGAGCCCTCAGTTTCACTCAATTTCCAACAAACCCCTATCGCTGTAGGCTAAAGCGTGCCCCTTCACATAATGAAGTAGGAACCTCCCCAGTTCCTTGACATGTACTTGGAGACAGGGCCTTTAAAAGAGGCCACTAAGATTATAGGAGGCCTTTAGGGGTATGTCCTAATCGAACAGGGCTGGTGTCCCACTGAGGAAGGACACAGGTATGCCTGCACTGTGGAGAGACCATGTGATGAGGAACCAAGAGGGAGGCTACCTGCCAGCCAGGAAGAGAGACCCTAGAAGAAACCAAGCCTGCTGGCACCTTGATCTTGGACTTCCAGCCTCCAGAACTGTGAGAAAATAAATTCCTGGTGAAATATAATTTAAAATATAATTATATATTTATAATGTTTATATTTTACATTTTTATAATTATATATATCATTATATATAATATATATGAATATTATATAATATGTAATTATATATAATATAAATATATATAAATAGATATATATTATACATATATACGTGTGTGTGTGTGTGTGTGTGTGTGTGTGTGTGTGTGTTTGAGAGAGACAATAAATTAAGCCACCCAGTCTGACATATTTTGTTCTGACAGCTCTAGGAAACTAATACACCTATCTATAGTAATAATTCTCACAAAATATAAAATCCCTTGTGTGACAGCCAGCTAATAAATTACATTAAAATTTTTTGATGTTTATTTTTGAGAGAGAGAGAGAAAGAGCACGAATGGGGGAGGGGCAGAGAGAGAGGGAGACAGAATTTGAAAGAGGCCCCAGGCTCTGAGCAGGCAGCACAGGGCCCTACATGGAGTAGAACTCGCAGACTGTGAGATTACGACTTGAGCCAAAGTTGGATGCTCAACTGACGGAGCCACCCAGATGCCCCAATAAATGACATTTTGGGGATTGCATTCTAGCCATCCTTCTCTTTAGACAAGGTTGATTATAAGCAAACCTCCCTTCCTTTTTTCAAGATTAGAAAATATTCATTTATTCAATGAATTAAAAACATATTTTCCCTGCAAGTATTCAAATGTGGGTAAATTTCTCTGGTCATGAAGTAACAAAGAATCAACAAAAATAATGCATATTGGTCACTTCGGCCCATCCCTTAAAAATTAATCTTAATTTAATTTTTTAAGTTTATTAATTTTGAGAGAGAAAGAGAGGACACAAGTAGGGCAAGGGGGGCAGAGAGAGAGAGAGACAGAGACAGAGACAGAGAGAGAGAGAGAGAGAGAGAGAGAGAGAGAGAATCCCAAGCAGACTCCATGCTTTCAGTGCAGAGCCTCACACAAGGCTTGAACCCATGAACCATGAGATCATGACCTGAGCGGAAATCAAGAGTCAGACACTTAACTGACTGAGTCACCCAGGCATCCTAATAAATCTTAATTTTAAACAATTAAACCTAAATATACACAGGAGATCGATTCAATGGAGAAAAAAGTAAAACTACTCTCCTTCTTCCCCAGCACAAACTTTAGTAACCCTTGTGAAAAAACACAAAGCCTGGAGCATAACCATGTGGGGAGGTTTCCTTCCCACCTGGGCCCCATCAGGACACCGACCATCAGGGATATCTTCCTCCTCTTCCCCAGACACGAAACATTGAAGTTCCCAAAGTCCTCCTGCTTATTCAAATGCAGCAAATATAAAAGTGGCAAACTGGGGCTCCTGGGTGGCTCAGTCGGTTAAGTGTCCGACTTCGGCTCAGGTCATGATCTCACGGTTCATGAGTTCGAACCCCACGTCAGGCTCTGTCTGACAGCCAGCTCAGAGCCAGGAGCCTGTTTCAGATTTTGCATCTCCCTCTCTTTCTGACCCTCCCCTGCTCAGGCTGCCTCTCTCTCTCTCTCTCAGAAATAAGTAAAACATTAAAAAATTGAAAAAAATAAAAAATAAAAAAGAGTGGCAAACCATCTCCCTTTTGGAACCAACAGGTAACAGATCCTTGACATGTGCCTGGGCTTTATCCTATCTAGGGTAGTGGAACTGACCCTCATGCCACGCCTTTCTAGCAGGACTCCCCACAAAGGCTGTGGAAGATGAGGATTGAAGCAGACCAGGAAGACACATTACCAATATTTGGGGGTGCAAAAATAGTAACAGTGGCTGATATTTACTGAGCACTGACCACAAGCCAGGCGCTGTTCTAAGCACTTTTTGTAAATTACTTATTTAATTCTCAACACTTCCCATTTTTTACAGACCAGGAAAATGAGGAACAGAGAGGTTAAGTGGCTTGCCTAAGGTCACACAGTTAATAAGGGGTGGCGTTGGCATTCAACCCCAGGCAGTCCGTGTTTTGCGGTCTGTGCTTTTAGCCAATATGCTATTTGCTCTCTCCTAAGAACTGATACTAAAGCAGAGATTATTTAAAAAGCATTCTTTCTGTAATCTACCCACCCATCCACGTCTTGGAAAGTACAGTTTCTGGGAAAAAGAATGAAACACACTATCTATAATTTAAAGGTAAAATATTGCGAACTAGCAAACATTTCACAGGCTCTTTCCTAACATTCTATGAGGTACGTAAATATAGTTTCTCTCAGTAATGGACAGGAGATAAAGCTGACTTAATACAATGTCACAGCAAGTCCAAATCCTTAAATCCAGAATCTTGTTTACTATGATTTTTTGATCCCTGAATCACGAAATCTCTTGTGGAAAAAGAAAAAAAAATACTCTCTCATTTGCAATACTGTTTCTGAGTTCACTGGTTAATTAAAAGGTCCAAAGAAAGCCCTGGATCAGCAACCACCTGGTTAAAATGCTAGGGTTGGACTATTCTACAGGTTCATAAGTTGATCTTGACCCTGGGAGGCAGAAGAAAGCAGCAGTGCATAACTAACTACCAGTATAAGGGGTCGCTAGGGAAGGCTGGAAAATCAATGGCTCATCAGTCTATATAAATCTCAGACACAGAGGCCTTTCTCAGTGGTACTTGGACAGTAGTCACGCGTGAAGCCCACTGGGGGCCAACCTCCGAGGAAGCTGGCCCATCTCAAAATCTTCAGCACTTGTGTTGTCATATAAAAGTTCGTGTATATGGAAACCAACTTGACAATAAACTATTTAAAAAAACAAGTTTGTGTAAATGAGCCCAGAACTGGTTATCTTTGAATGAGTTCAGAGCTGTCTTTCTTCCTTTTCAGGATTCATTTCTGAGATAATGGAGGGCAAAAGTTGATTAGGTAAAAGGTCAAGAATTCCCACTAGCTTATTTGTCTGCCACAGTCACAGCTATTTTCTCAAAACACAAATCTGATGTCACCCTCACATGGCTTCTTACTGTCTGGCTGTTTAAGACATAACCTGGTCCTTGCCCACCTCTCCAGCTTCACCTGGCACCACAAACCTCTTGTTCTCGAGGTAGTACCTACTCTGACCATCTCTCAGCAATCCAAGCTTCCCATCCCTGCCACCTCGACCCCAGGGACTTTGTTCATGCTCTTCTCTGCCCACTCATCCCTACCTCTACCTGCTGACACAGCTAACCCTTTTCTAATCTTCACACCTTCTTATAAACATCATTTCCTCAGGGAGGCCCTCCCAGGACCCCAAGGCTATCCTCGGGCTATCCCTTAGCTTGGCTTTATACTCAGAAGTTCTACAACTTTCTCCTCATAGCATTTTTCAGATTGATAATCAACTCTCCTGTGGATCTATCGGCTCCTTGAGGCAGGAACCACAAGTGCTTTGGACCTATTCTGCTGACTCATGCTAGAAAACTGGCTAACATTTGTCAAATTAATGAGTTGAAGGAAAAAAAAATCTAAATACCCAACAATGGAACTAATTAAATAAATTACAGTATTACACAGCTAAGTTACTAGATAACCATTAAAAATTGTACAATACAAATATATTTGCTGACATGAAAGTACACTGATAGATCTCATAGTTAATGTAATACTAAGTGAAAAGGGCAAGTTAACCACGTACATGTTCAGCAGTTTCATTTTTAGTAAGAAGAAAAAAAGTAGATATATAAACATATGAAGAGATAGAGACGGTGCCACAGAACAAAGCTTGAAAGGATATTCATAAAATATGTAATAGTTCTTATCTGGGGGCAGCAGTGCAAGAGAAGATTTACAATTGTCTAATTACGTCTCCCTCTGCTGCCTAACCTTGTCTTCAAATGAACATGCTTGGTTTATGCAGTTAATAAATTAATAAAATTTTCAAACTATCTGCTTAAGTTAATAATTTTCAAAAATAATTAAACAACCCATAGGAGCTAAGCTATGTTTAACCGAGTTAACCCAGGTGCATTGCAGCAGGATTAATCCTGACAGTGGGCACGATGTCAACTGTATGGCAATGGTGACCAGGACAGGTGTTTTCAGGTGAGTGCTGATTTCACTACCTTTAGTTACACTGAACTTCATGTCCAATATACCGCCTAATCCACAAACCATAATACAGGAGAAGATAAAAACTATGGCAATTTTAGTCACTATCAAGGGCAGATTTCTTATTAGAGATGCTGAAATAAAGTAATATTTTTTCATTTGGTTACAGTTTAACCACATTAAGTCTCTTAAGTATGAGCACAATAAAAAGGTAATGCTTCGAAATTAACTAATTTGAGTTAGAGTGAGGCTGGGGAAAAGATGAACATCGGTAGTTTCTGCAAAGTTGAGCAAAGTGAACACTTCTGGAAAGAAGTCGGGCTGTGGGAACAAAGACCCCTCTAACAATTACAAGTCTTCACATCCAGTTTATACTTCATCACAGTAAAACATGACTTTGCCCTGCACTAAAGCATTTGGCTGGGATGAACTCACTTGCTGATTCATGATATCCTGAGTATGCCTTTTCTATTTCCATAACTTAGTAGGTTGTCCCAGAGAAGAAATCAGTGACACATGAAGGAGAAAACAGAGGTCTTGTAACAGATTGTAACAGAAAGTTTTCAACTTCCACAGATCCAAATTTCCAAACTTTACCACTTGGACCACAGGAAAGCCAAGGGCTTTAAGTTGAGACAACTCTTTTTGAGCTACTCGATCAATTCAAAATTGCTCATATCCTCTTTTTGTGATTCCCCCTCTGCCAGCCTAATAAAATAATAAAGTAAAAAATAAACTCCCAAAGAAATCCAGAAGCAAGCTATCACCGACGAAGTAACTGTGGTGATAAGAGACGCCTTAAAATTTCTGGCCGTGACAGTGCAGTCTGCTACCAGCTTCTTCTAGGCTCTGAGCTACAGTTCTCAACAGTTTCCATCCTTCTTCACATGCCTCCACATCAACTCTGTATTTGAAGCAAGGCGAATGGTTTTGCGTATAAACAAGACTTTAATTATCGCAGGTAGGATCAGATTTTGTGGAGAATGAAACCATCTCTCTCTTGCACGCTGCCTGGCCATCACATCCCTGAGGCTCCACACAAAAACGGCATCGTTCCTTCTCCAGATTAGTGGAGAACAAAAAGCCACTGGGAAAGGCGCATCCACCACTGAACTGCCTCCAGTTTAAAATACAATGATGCAAGATCTGACTTATTCCAATCAAGAGACAGTCACCTTTGGACCATGAATCTTCCGTATTTAATCCACCGCCCATGACTGAGACCAAGTAGCCACCTAAACAGCAAAACCCTCTCACACCCCACCCCCCCCCAACTCTTTCAAGCACAAAAGAAACCATACAAACAGATCTTTATTGTAACATGTTAAGATATATGTGGAAGGGAGAAAAGGGCAAATAATGGGAAATTAAAAGGCAAATTTAGGAGGTACAAAGTCTTCCCAAGATTCTTAGCCTTCAGCACACCACAGGAGCACAGCAGGAATGGAAGACATTGATTTTGTGAAAGGCTATTAAAGAGAGTGCTGTTCTCATCAGAAAGTCCCTCCCCTTTTTAACCATAATCAATAATTTAAAGCAATGCCAAAATCACATCGGTCAAAATGACCAAGAAAACTTTTATGTTTTTGCAGCGTACAGGAGTAAAATTAAATCCACGTTTGCTAAGAAATATCATTCTTAAGAGATGAGGTAAAAACTAACAGCTTTTCCATAGCTTGCCAATGTACTCACTTGAGAAGAAAAACTCAATGTTAAACAATATGATACCAAGCACATGTATCAAAAGAATAATCCATTTATCCTTTTTATTACTCAGATATTTGTTTGCTGTCAAAGTTTAAAAGATCCATTTAGAAGCTGACAGGCATAAAATATACTTCAGAACTTGATGATATAATTGTAAAAAGTTGTTTTCTTCCTCAGCTCAGCAAATTTCCTAATCTAAAGTTACAAAACAACCAGCAGGAAGCTTTGATGGTTTGATTACAAATTATCCTGAACCAATTCTCTATTTTAACGTGCCTTGTTCTCTTTAGGTAATAATTTGTACCCTAAGGGATAAGAAGGTCTATTTAATATTTCATAGGACTTTTTTTCTGTTAGATTTGACATTTCAATCCAATGACTAATTCTTTGAAAAGTCTTTAAAATTAGATAGTCATCTTTTCTCAAAATGAAGGATTGAACATAGTCTCTTTGTGTATAATTTATAACTAGGGCATGAAAATTCCCATGATGTTTTCGGTTGGTGATCACAAAACAGAACAAAGTTGAAGGACCACCATGTCTGTGACTAACCCGTTTCTGGAACTCTTTATCAAGAATGATTCTGTGAGCCGTCAAACATTTCCCCACGAACCTAGTGGATTCATCTTCGCCATGTGCTGAACAACCATCTCTCTAGGATGTAACAGAAGGGAACTGGAAAGGAATTAGAGTGGACAAAATCCAAGGTCCCTTCAAATTCCATGGTCCTCTGGTCTCCCACCGCATTAAAATGAAATTGTACATTTGAACATTAGCATTTGTCAGACAAAATCAATCTCTTCAAACCTCAGTTTCCAAGTCTGAAAAACATGAATAATTACATCCATAAATATTCTGTGAATTGAATGAGATAATGAATATGAACAGATTGTTCAGATAGTGGGCAAGAAACAAATGGTCACCATGACTAAGTGACTGTGCCCCAAAGATGACTCAAAGCCAGCTCTGACACAAGAAATTCAAAGCCATATTGTCCTGGCAACACAATCCCAACACCCGCACAATCGGACCCACCCCAGGATGTCTTGTGCCACAAGTCCTTATTTCAAAACACACTATACTCAAATCCACATGATTAAAATTTAAATCTTATCAACAAGCCACTCTTTTGTTTTATAATGCCAGGGGTTAGGACATGGTACATATACAATTAATATGAATGTAATGAACACTAAATACATGAAGGAGTTTTCTTCTGCTCTTCAAAGTCTTTTTCTGGGCTTTTCACAGTTCATATAGTGGGTGAGAAACATGTGGATTCTTTAGTGGAGTAGAGAATAGAGAAAAGGCTGAAATATGTGGCTTACTTTTCTACTTCATTTAACGCACAATATTAACAGTCAGGTGATCATTATTACTTGCTTGGACTCGCAAAAGAGGCAGCTATCACATGATACCTTGCCTCTTCCTGCACTTTCCAAGGGTCTGAACAGAAGGAAAGCCAAGTTCAGCTCACACAGGAGGCTTTCTCCCCTCAACTATTCACTGATGCACAGCAGAACGGACAGGAAAAATGGTCTTCCTGGGGTGGATGCTTCTCTGAAGAGAGGGTTCATTTCCTGGAAGCAAAACCAAATTTTTGCATCTAGAATCCATGCTTCCCAAGATTATGGCCTTTCTCTCATCATTTAGCTCTTACATAAACATTGTGTGGATGAGCTCAGTGGAAATCAATAAAACACAAGAGTTTTTAATTTCCCTCGAGGAGACTGGAAAGTACATTTTTTTCCAAAGCCATCCTAAATGTGTCGGTTTTTCAAACTACCCAGACATTTACTTGGTTTGTTAATTTGCTTATTTGCTTACTTATCTCTAATCACTGTAATAAACAATTTATAGGACTTACAGAAGGACAAGCATCATACCAACTGTTAGAAAAAATCCTGCTGCATTCTGGTCTCTGTTTAACTGAGCTTTAAAGTGATTACTGTGTCGTGAGAACCTCATCTGAAGGGGACAGTGTTTGCTCCAGGGGTGGTGTCACAAATGCCACATCCACAGATTAAATATCACACAACCAGACTTTCAAATACAATGGCAACAAAGACAACAATCACTGGGTATTCATGAAGAGCAGCAAATCCTGGCCTCAAAGAGATCTTCAGTGGACTGTCTGTTCAAGGGGTAAAGAAGAAATGAAAGAACATACATAAAATGCTAAAACCATGTCATCAAAGAAGAGGTCCACTAGATGGACCTGACATCCTTATTTAGTGCTTCAGAAACAGTTTCTTTCCCATTTATTTTTCCATTTTCACACACTGGACTTTCATTCACCTTTTCAGGAATTAAGAGAGAGGGAAAGGGAGAGAGAGAGAAAGAGAGAGAGAGGGAGGGAGAGAAAGAAAGGGAGAAAGGAAGGAAGGGAGGGAGGGACTGAGGGAGGAAGGGAGGCAGGAAGGAAGGGGGGAGAGAGAGAGAGACAAAGAGAAAGAGAGAGGAGGGGGGAGAGAGGGAGAAAGAGAGGAAGGAAGCAAGGAAGGAAGGAAGGGAGGGATGGGAGGAAAAGAAGGAAAGGAGAGAAAGGGAGGAGGGGAGGAAGATAAAAAGGACATGGACTCTGAAATGAGACAGACCTTGGGTGAATCCTGATCCTTTGGACTGCTTAGTTATGTAACTTGGGCCATGATTCTTACAGCTTCAAGTCTCAACAATCTTTTTTTTTTTTTTTCAAACTTATCTCTTTAAAAAAAGAAAGAAAGAAAATGCAGCATCTATCTTGTAGGACTGTGGTAAAGATTAAATTCCCTCATCCTTGTATAGAGCCTAACACACAGCAGGAACTCAGTAAAGGATGACAATTATCATCAATGACATTTTACAAAGGAAGAGAGTGAATGGGGGGAGGAGGTGGGCAGAGAGAGAGAGAGAGAGAGAGAGAGAGAGAGAGAGAGAGAGAGAGAATCTTAAACAGGCTCCATGTTCAGCACGGAGCCCAACGTGGGGCTCCCTCTCATGACTGTGAGATCATGACCTGTGCTGAAATCAAGAGCCAGAGGCTTGACTGGCTGAGCCACCCAGGTGTCCCAAGAGAGTGAATTTCTGAAAGGGTAATCAATGGCTCTGGACCTTGGCTGCACAAAGGAATGATCTGAAGAGCTTTTAAAAAATAATCACACCACAGCGTTAAATAAGTCCTATTCCTATCACAGACCAATGAAATCAGGGTCCATGGTGAGAATACTGCAACATAGATAATTTTTTAAAGTGCTCCAAGAGATTATAACGGTCAGAGAACTACAGGGTTCTCACTGTTTTTTTTTCTTATGACCCATTATTATGCTTGTCTACCACAGTTCTTGGACCCACTTGCTGCAGTCTCAAAAATAGGAGTAGTGTAATGTGGAAGCAACCCAAGTGTCCATCAGTAGATATATGGATAAGGAAATTCTGACGCACGCCATCTGAAACTTGACATTATGCTAAGTGAAAAAGCCAGTCACAAAAAGACAAATACTGTATGATTCCACTTATATGAGGTACCCAGAGTGGTCAAAATCAGAGACAAAAAGTAGAATGGTGGTTGCCAGGGGCCGGGGTGAGGGGAGGGGGAGGGAGATGGAGATTGGGGAGTTATTGTTTAATGGCTTTAGAGCTTCGGTTTTGCAGCATGAAAAGAGTTTTAAGAATAGGTGGTAGCGACAGTCACCCAACAATATGAATGTACTTAATATAACTGAACAGTACACTTGAAAATGGCTAAGATGGTAAATTTTGTGTTATGTGTATTTTACCACAATTTTTTAAAAAAACGGGAGTCATGCAAGATGGTCCCCTGGGATATGAAGAAATACTATAAAGTACTACTTATACTTTTATTGTTATTTTATCCATTTATTTCTCCTTTTGTATGTTGTATCTATACACAGAGTATATATTAGTGTGTTGCAAATGTGCATGATTTATAAACAAATAACACACAGAGTCAGGATGTATCCTCAAATACCAGAAGGAACAAGGAAGAGTTCACAAAATGCCAGATTTCCTAGAGAGAAATGTGGCTCCTAAGACTGACCTTAGAAGGTGGGTCTGAAACCTGTGTCGTTAAACAGAGAAGTTCACGGCCTGGGCCAGGGGCAGGTGAGCAGGGGAAAGAGGAGCTGCAACACACAAGTAACTTTCCAAGGGAAGACATTCATTTGGCAGAGCAGGGTGGATCCATAAAACCTGCTTGCACGTAAGTTCCATCCCGCTGGCTGGTAAGTAAGACCAGCGTTAACACCAAACCAGAGGAGCCATCAACAAGAATCGCTAGGGTTTTTTTTAGCAAATGAGATCAAATGAAAGTAGGGGAAGAAAGACTATGGATTCCTGCCACGTGCCAGGAATGTACATTACATACATACATATATACACGCTATGCATGTACCTCAGCACGTGTACTTTCATATATTGTTAGCTGTTTCAATCATCATGGAAATTTTATGAGGAAGGTGACCAGCGCCCATTTTGTAAATGAAGAAACTGAGGCTTAGGGCTACTTAGTAACTTGCTCAGGGGCACAGAGCAGTGGAGCAGATCTGAGATTGGAGACCTAGGTGGACCTGACTCCACTCTGGGTCCACAGTGTCATTGGAATGCCATGCATGTAAGAACTACAAGATTGTCACCATGATCCAGTAAATACACATGTATTTATCCAGCTGTAAAAACTGTTTCATAAAATAATACTTAACCTAATGTGGAAACTAATTTGACAATAAACTATTTGTAAAAAAAAAATAATTAAAAAAAATGATACTTAACCTAAAACTGACAGACTATGCCTAGGTAGTTGCCCAGCAGCATGGCAACATCCCAGCTATATCGCATGTCCAACCTGAGAAAAAGTGTTCTTTCCTACAAAAGAGCCCAAAGCAAGGCAAGATTTCAAGGCTGATCGTTTCTCACGAAAGCACTCGTGCCATAACCACTTTTAATCCAAAAGAAAGAAAGGAACTCTGCAAATGGCTTGACATTTCATTAGCCTACCGCTGCAAAGCTTTCAGACTTCCAGAAAGCTCTTGACAGAACTATGGCAAGCTCCTGGGGTGGGGGTACTGCTCTGCCATCATGCAGAAAGTTGGTGGGGGGCCTGAGTGCACCCATATGGGCAAAATAATACAGATTAAACAGTGATTTATTTCATCCCAAACTCTATCCATCGTTGGAAAGCTGTGCCTCACCATGCGACTCCAAACTGCACGTGGCCCCTTCTCTTCCACTTCTGCCAAGAATAGCAAAGACTCTGGGATTCAGCTCCTGGAGGTTTAAATTGGGTGTCTATGCTCCCTGGAGGCAAGTGGAGGCAAAGAGAAGCAGGGAGAACCCTGGACAGTGAAGGGAGGGTGGGAGATTTAGTCCTCATGACTACACAGGTTTCTGGCCATTTTAGAGTGGGTTTCAGGTTTTAAATGTCTCCTTTTGCTCCTCAGTATTGATACAAAGTCCCCTGAAAAATGCTGTGTGTTTTGAAGCGTTCACACCCCTCCGGACGTAATCTATCCTAGCCCTAAGAGTCTAACGTACAAAATGCTTTAGATGAACTTATGGTAAATACTAAGCGATTCTGTTTATATTTTAAAAACATATGCAAGGAACACAGCAAAAAAACACAGATGGAGTTTTAACGAGAACAACTCCCACCTACTTCGTGGTCCTGAGTCGGAAGTGAGGTGATTTTGGTTCTTTTGGCAAATGAGCAGAGAGAAGAGGCAAAAAGCACAGACAGGTTCCAGACTTTTTAACCCTGTTTCCCAAACCTGACACAGTTTCCAATTTACAGCTTTGAAAATCATCCTTCTCTAATGCAGTGTGTCTGCCAGTTTTTTAGGTTTCTTTTACAGTCTGCAGAACCAAAGGTATTTTGGCTGACCATACTACTCACTTACCTTCACAGAAGGCAAGCTGAGGCATCTTTTTTTATATATAAAATTTTTTAAAAAGTTTATTTATCCACTTTGAGAGAGAGAGGAGATAGCATGAGCAGGGGAGGGGCACAGAGAGAGGGAGAGAGAGAATCTCAAGCAGGCTCTGGTACCATCAGCGCAGAGCCCAATTCAGGGCTTGAACCCACGAACCTTGAGATCATGACCTGAGCTGAAATCGAGAGTCAGACGCTTAACCAACTGAGTCCCCCACCCCCCTGAGCTGAAGCATCTCTTAACAATCATCTGTGAGAATATTTAGTGCCGGGAGCCATACCGGCCTCGCTGGATGGCAGTCACAGCAAGGATATGGTAGCGTTTACACAGCTCCTGCCATGAGAAACGAAAACCGGTATCTCCTTCTGCTACTACTGGCTCATGTTGGAAATGAGGCTGCTGGTATTGATCAGGCCTCACAATATTCCAGATCAGACCGATATTCCCCACACAGATTGCTCATAAGGAAAGGCGTGTCCCTGCCTTTTCCGGAAGAGATTGCCCATGAAAACATTGTAGATAAAAGGTTCTTCCGGTGGGCCTCACAGATCCAAGACTTAACATAATAAAAGGGGCTTGAGTCTGGCCCTGAGACAAAGAGCCTAATTCAGAGTTAAGGGCAGATATCCACCCTCACCCATTTGTTTCTGCTTGTAGCATTTTCTGGCCTTGTATATGCTGATTACTCCCTGTGAAGGAACCTATTGAACCTTTTGTCATTATGGGAGCAAAGGTGTTCCCTGGAAGACCTGTTTTTCTTGACACTTCCACCTTAAAAGAAGTAACTTCACCCTTTTTATGCTAAAAGTTTTGTCTAAAGATAACTTCTTCCCCATAGGATAAGAATCTCAATCACTATTGATAAAGGTTATGCAGGAGTCTTCTAGATTTCCGAGAAATTCTTACATATCAAAGAAGTTTGTCATCAGAAATCATTGTCTAAGGCAAATGCCACTTCTGTGCCATCCCCCAAATACTTATAAAATAAAGTTGAGCCCCAGTCAGAGCAGAGGTGCCTGCCTGGTGATCAGAAAGAATCTCTGGGGCTCTCTCACTCTCTCTCTCGCTGACACCGTCCATCCTTCAGGGACCCCTGGACCTGCCGGATCCAGTCACCGACAGTTCAGTATGGTCTGAAACTACAAAGGTATACAGATCCTACCAGTGACAGTGCTTTTTGGGAATGAAAACTGATACCTCACCTGACTGGTAGTTCACAATAACAGCCAGGGAGTCATTTCTGATATAATTAAACAACATTTTAGATATCTCCTGGACAGGGCTCTGGATGCCTCACAAATGTGCAGTGAGGAAGAGAACAAACTGATACCTGGAAGATTTGTTGGATGAGGTGTGGGATGGCTGTGTGCAAACACAGGGACTTCCTGCAAGTCAGCCTGTCATGAGGCTGGCATGTCTGAGTATCAGGAGCATAGCTGAGACCTCTTGGTGTCCAGACCCGGGGGAGGGGACGGCAGGGCCTTTGGGATCCAGCCTGTCTCTTCTCCACCCTTTCAGTTAAGTCTGGTTTGATCAACAACCCAAACTATAGGAACGGAGGGAAAGCAAGATAGCCTTCCGTTTGCAAGGTCTCTGCTCTATTAAAATTGTGTCCTTATCTATACCATTCTAGTCTATTCTACTGCCTATCTGAAAGCATTTTGTGTACACAATTATAGTCCCTCTTTTACTTTTCCTGTACCTTTCCTTTTAATTTCCTACATGGAAATGTTTGTAAAATCAAATTTCTGCAGAGCCTTTACTGCATATTCGGCATCCTATTGTGTGTTCCATGTGCTTTCCTTCATTTAATCTTTACAACCACCCCACGAGGCCGGTACTACCATTAATGAGCACCATTCTACGGAGGGGAAAGGCAGGATGTTAAGCGGCTTGGACCCATTCTACATTTAGTAATGTCAGAGCTGGGATTTTAAACATTTAATCTTTTTTTTTTAATGTTTATTTATTTTTGAGAGGCAGAGCACAAGCAAGGGAGGAACAGAGAGAGAGAGAGAGAGAGAGAGAGACAGAATCTGAAACAGGCTCTAGGCTCTGAGCTGTCAGCACAGAGACTGACATGGGGCTCGAACCCACGAACCATGAGATCATGACCTGAGCCTAAACTTGACGCTTAACCAACTGAGCCACCCAGTCACCCTTTAAACATTTAATCTTTACATGACATAAAAGCTTATGATCCCATTTTAGGGTCAAGAACCAGAGAAAAGATGGCTAGTGCTTTAATTTCTGGAGCCTATAGCAATTAAGAACACTTCTTGACCCTACTAAAACCAAAACAAGGCAACGTGTTTTGTTTCGTTTTGGTTTTTAAAGAAAAGGAATGTTTTACCCATTTTTCATCGGGATTGTAATTCCTGTTACATTTGTGGCCCAGTTCAGTATGGACTTTAACAAGAATACATTGCTGAAAGCCCCAACCAGAGCAGATCCTGTACCACAAGTGGAGCTGCTTCTCAAGCTGGGTGTGTAAAGGAACCTTCCCAAGAACTAGTTAAAATGCAGCCTCCCAAGACCACCCACTGGGTCTGGGTCTGACTCTGTAAGACGCAGAGGGAGCCCGGGCATCTGCACTGTAAGACACGTCTAGGAGATTCTGATCCCAGGTAAACTGTGGGCCAGACCCGAAGGAAACAGCGACTCAATGGCTGCAATGAGATTTCTTCCAAGACTTCAAAACGAAGCAGAAAGGCTGTTATCGGATTTATACAACAATCAAATCAGCAGATGGATGAAAGCCAAGAAACAGGATAAGAAGGAGGTAAGATGGCTCCCAAACATAGCATGACTATCATACTGTAAAATAATAAATATATATTTGGTCTCATTCTGGTTCCTGAAGAGCTCCTAACACGCTTATATTTTCCTGAGTGATGTAGGTCAGTGAGCATATTTTGTTATTCATAATAAACACCCTGCACCCCCATCTACCACAGCTGAGTTTATATAAATCAGATGACTTTAGATGGGACTCTAGATAGCTTCAGCATGCGGGCTGGTTGCCAGAGAAGGAGATCAGAGGGTTGAAACTCTCAGTCTCATCCTAAAGGGAGGGGAGAGGGGCTGTAAACTGAGTTATAGCCAATGGTCACTACTGGTGAGATTGGTGACAGACAGGTGAGCCAATCACCAATGGACAGTGGTTTCATCAATCATGCCCATGGATTGGAACCACCATAAAAAAAACCTAAACAAAAGGGTTTGGAGAGTTTCTGGGAATAAATCCATGGGCCAACTCCATGGGGACAGAAACTCCTGCACTCAGGACTCTTTCAGGTCTTACCCTACATACCTCTTCATCTGGCTGCCCATTTGTATCCTTTATAATATAATTTACAATAAACCAGTATATGTAAAGTGTTCCCCTGAGTTCTTTGAACCATGATAGTAAGCTATCATTCGGAGGAGAGGATACTGAAAACTCCTGATTTGTAGTCAAGTTGAACAGATCTGTGGGTACCTGTTGACCCAGTTAACCCACTACTTATGATTGGCATCTGAAGTAGGGGCGGTCTTATGGGACAGCGCCCTTAACCTCTGGGGTATGTCAGCTACCTAACTCTGGGTAGTCGGGATCAGGATTGATGTCCAGCTGGGGTCTACAGAGAACTGGAGAATTGTTTGGTGTGCAAACCTATACATTTAGTGTCAGAAGTGTTCTGAATAGGCAAATAACAGATCAGAGTGGTAGCAATGACTGACCTTTAACTCAGTAGAAAATATTAGTGTATCTCAAGAAAGAGTGCGCCAACTATAAAACTAGGTAGCTTAGGAAAAGCAGATCATAGATTCAAAAGAAGAGGGACCCTTGGCCAATGTACCTCAAGGATTCTAGGTCCCTGATAGCATTTTCCCCAGGGGAAGTGTTGGGAAAATAAGAAAGTTATGCACCATAAAGACGGCTGGCGGGACTAACGTAAACTCTAGTTCCCAGCTTAGAGATTCCTTCCAGGTTCTTCCTGCTTTGTAGCCATGTGCACCAAATTACTACTAATGCGGAATGTGAAAGTAACAGACGATAAATTGTGCCCCATGCTTGTGCTCAGGCGCTCATATCTCTGGAGAAGGATCTCTTCTGAGCCCGCTGGTGTAAAATAAAACTCCGATCCACCAAGATTCTGAGTGCTGCTTGGTTTTTCTGCCAGCGTTCCGGCCTGGTTCCGTAACAGAAGAAGTACAGGAGGAATCAGGCTATCCAGCCTGATGCCATGTAAACATCTGATCTCCCGAACTCCTGGTTTGGTAGAACCTTGTTCCCCATGCAACCTTCTGGGTATGCCTGGGTTTCCTGTGTCTGTCTAGAAGGAGGGCGTGCCTAGTCGTTCAGTTTAGGGTACATCAGGTCATGTGATGACTTCTGGTTAGAAATGATACACTAGCACTGAGTGTGTGCACTGGCTATGTCATGTCAACAAATCCATCACCAGGGTGAATGAGCGATCTCATCACAAATTAATACACTGGTATTTTGTCTATAGTATTTTAGTCTCATGAACTTGATTAATGAGCCCATCCCTAAGAAGCAGATCTGCTTTTAAAGTTGGTTTGCAGTGTGGTAGGTAGATCCTAGGCCCAGGCCATGCATAACACCTGGTAAAGTCTGCTGGGTGTCTTACTTGGCAGAGGTAAGTGAAAAGTCAATGTCAACATCAGCTCGTGAGTAGAAGAGTATGCTTGTCCTTCTAATGTGACCCTTTCTCTTTACTACAGGTAGTAAGTAAACATTAGAGAAATGGAATGCACATGTCAAATTTAAAATGGGAAAAAAAGGGGGGCGCCTGGGTGGCTTAGTCGGTTGAGCGTCCGACTTTCGCTTAGGTCATGATCTCATGGTTCGTGGGTTCGAGCCCCGCGTCGGGCTCTGTGCTGACTGCCAGCTCAGAGCCTGGAGCCTGTTTCAGTCTGTGACTCCCTCTCTCTCTGACTCTCCCCTGCTCACGCTGTCTCTCTCTCTGTCTCCTAGAAATAAATAAACATTTAAAATAAATAAATAAATAAATAAAATGGGAAAAAGAGCAGACTGGTTCAGCCTGCCATACCTGTGTCACTGGTGTTTTTAGGCAATCTTCAAGTACCACCCAACCTGGCTAGGCCACCCATGTCCCCACTCCATCCTGACCCCATCACCCATCTAAAGTGATATATGGTTAGAACCACGACACATCAAAGGCTCATATAAAAGTCACAGACACTATGGAAGAATTTGGTGTTAGAGCAGAGAGTCACACTCTCACTTCAGGACATCACCCCCAGCTATTTCCACATTATCTCAAACTCAGCACATCCAAATCAAAAACATCTTCCTCCTCCAAAACCTATTTCCTGCTCTTCACTTCACTATTTTTGAAAACCAGCATTTTCCCAAGTCTTCAAACTGAAACTCTCACATTGATTCTACTGTCTCCCTTACCATCCATATCCAACCAATAGCTACATCCTAGACATGCCTTTCTTCCACTTTTAATTTTTCAGCTACTAGTCTCCTCTGATCTTCATCATCTCAAACGGATTGCTGGGAGATTCCCAAAACTGCAACCCCCACCCCGCTGCCTGCAACGCACGCTAGGCACCAATGTCAGGCAGACTTTCTTTCAACTCCACCTTACAAATGACACTCCTTTCTCATAACCACCAACCATTCTTCACTAACAAAGGTAAGTTCACAACTAAGCATTAGCAGTCTCCAGTCTGGCCTTCATCTACCCCCTCTCCCACAATTATCCTTCATAGACTCCCCTCCAACCAAATTGCTGGAAGCATTGATCCCCACACTGAGAGCAAATTCCTAGAGGGTTTCGAGGGGTCTCTGAGGTCAAAATTACTTTCATAATTCTAAGATGTTATTTACAGCCTTTTCCACTGTGTTGACATTTAACTGATGGAACACGAAAAATAATGGCTACAATTGCTGGCTTTGTCGGCACGAAGCAAGACAATGTCGCTCTGGCACAGACTGTACTAGTATAATTACTGTATCCCTGGATACTACACACTCCCACTGCAAACAATGCTAATTTCACCTAAGAATTCCTTGTTGAAGCAGTAAAAAGTATTAACTCCATTAAGCCTCAGTCCTTGAGTGTATCTTTTTTTTTTTTTTAAATGTTTTATTTATTTCTAGGACAGAGAGAGAGAGACAGCGTGAGCAGGGGAGGGTCAGAGAAGGAGGGAGTCACAGACTGAAACAGGCTCCAGGCTCTGAGCTGGCAGTCAGCACAGAGCCCGACGCGGGGCTCGAACCCACGAACCGCGAGATCATGACCCGAGCGAAAGTCGGACGCTTAACCAACTACGCCACCCGGGCGCCCCGAGTGTATCTTTTTAATGTAAGCGTGCAGAAGGCACTTCTTCTGTAGATGGGGGCATGACCACTGTTTGAAGGAAAAAGCACGTGGAATATACTTTCTTCTTAAAAGAACGACTGACAGACAAACCGTGGTTATTCAGATTTGGGTATTAGGCAGACATTTTCTCAGAAATGAATGAGGTGAGCCTGTCACTTAAAGGAAAACAACTGACAGTTTCGTTGCCAGTGGTAAAATGTGAGCTTTCAAGAAAAAATTAGAATTTTGGAAACCTTGTATCTGCCTCTGAGAGCTTGACAGCGTCCCAATAATTCCTGACTTCTCTGACGAGACAGGGAGTGAGATTAACGAACGAAATGTTTTCCTACCTTATAATGAAATGTGTCAACATTTGCAAGAGCTACACAATTCATTGAACCAATATTTTCTGAATCACCAATCTGTGATGTTACAAAATTAGGCATGGGTAAAATATCCATTCAAAATGCATGACACACCAATGGATTTTAATACAACAGTACAAAAAAGTTTACTATTGTGGTTTCAGATTCCACAGGGTAATCAACCTTTAAGAAATTACCAATTATCGAGTTTAGGTGTAACATCAAAAAAGAATAACTGTGATTGCCAGAAAAAGCTATTAAAATATTCCTTTTTTTTCACCTACATATCTGTATGAGACTGGCAGGATTTTCTTCATTTACTTCAGCCTCAACAATTTATGGACACACAGTAAAGGTGGAAGCAGATAAGAGACTCCAGCTACCTTCTATTAAGCCATAAAGGAGATTTTCAAATAAATAAAACAGTATCACACTTTGCACTAAACTGCTCTTGGCTTTGAAAAGACTGGCTGTGTTTCACAAAACATATTCTATTTCATTAACTAATGACTTTGCTATTCTTTCTTAAATGAATAACTTTTACAAAATAATCTCCATTTAAAATTTTAATACTGTAAACATTGAGAGATATAATCAAGATCTTTGGGGCTCTCAGTGATTTCTGGAGATGTAAAGGGATCTTTGAGACCAAAAAAGTTTGAGGACACTGCCTTAGGGTAATCTCCTCTGTTTTCTACCAGATTCTTTTTTTACTGTGTGCTCACCACTTCTCTACCTCCCTAAACCTTATTTATCTTTCAATTTTGTCCTTTTCTCCCCATCAAGAAATGCCTTATCTGGAACTTTATGACCCTTAACTGTTCTACATAATTGGCAAAACTCTATCTGGTACCCCCTTCTGCAGCCTACAGTCCAGTGTTACCTCTCAAACTGTGGTCAAGCACTAGAAGTATGCATCACAATCACATGTGATTGTGAAAAGAGCTCGTCACAAATGTGGAGAATCCACAATTAACATTTTTCTTTAAAAAATGCAGAATCTCAGGCGAGGGACCAGACCTACTGAATTAGAATCTGCATTTCAACAAGCTCCTCAGGAGATTTTCTTACATATTCACATTTGAAAAGCAGAGGATTTATGCATTGCCCTAATTATTGTGAATTTCCTGGAAGTAAACCATTACCTTGAATTTGTCATACTGCTAGTAAGGAGGGCACTTGCTATGATGAGCACAAGGTGTTGTATGGAAGTGTTGAATCATTGTATTATACACCTGGAACTAATATTATACTATATTTTAACTACTGGGATTTAAATAAAAGCTTTAAAAAATACAATTTACTTTTTATAATAGTCATTCACTGAAACACACATGCCTATTGTATGAACTCATTTCTGGGAATTAACAAACCAACAAAAGCAAAACAGCCTATGTCCTGAAGAAGCTTCCTATCTCACAGCAAAGATAAGATAATAATAATAATAACAAGAGCTAACTTTTTTCAAAACATGCCTTGTGTGGGCCTGGCATGTGCCAAAGGCTTTATGTAACAATCTTATAAGACAGGTTCTATTGTTATTATTCCCACTTTAGGGATAAGTAAACTGGGGCTCAGAGGTTAAGAAAGTGATTAAAAGCAGGATGAGCTAGGATATCTTCCTCCAACACCCACGAAGTCATGAATGCCAGGAGATGGGTTATAAAAGAGTTATAAGAATCTTGAGGAAAGAGCCTGTGAGTTCTCTGAGGAAAAGATTACGTCTCAATCTGGGATTCACCCAGAGCACTAGCTCACTTCCTTGCACGTCAGACTGAAAGTATGTAAGTAGAGTAAGGGCAACCTATCAACCTTACGAAGGGTATCCCAAAAATAAACCACCTAGATTTTACCAACCCAATAATCCTTAACTCCATTAAAGATATAAGAGACCTGAGGTGAAAACGCTTCTCTCCGATATATTATACATGGAGTCCATTCTCTGACTTAGGGCTCTTGCTCCATAACTCACAGGAAAAAAGTCATCAGGGGACGGAGGGACAGGACCTGAACTAAAAAGGTGAAAGCCACTTGGTAATCCTGAAAGAGGCTGACGCTTGCTCCGGGTCAGGAAACAAAGGGCAGGAGGGAATGTCTCCCTTGTCCATCGTGCAAGGGATCAAAGGGAATGTTGGTCAGAGGTCTCCGCAAAGGATACACACCTGGAACAGATACAGAAGAGCAACGGAGGAACTGAAGAGTTCGCTCATCAGGTTTCTTGCCATCTGCAGCCCTTGAACTTCCCTTGCTACACCTCCCATCAGTCCTTTCCCAATGATTTGGAGTTGGGGTCATCTCCACTCTCACTTTCTGACAACTCCCCATGGAGCTATGGCCATGTTTTCTGCAGAACATTCCAAGAAAAGGCTCTGTGGTTCTATTAAAACTACTCTACATGCCTATTAGGGATCAAGTATGCTTTCATGAGCCAGCCATCTTGCAGACCTTATGTAACCTTCACCGTACACTATCATTTGTCTGAGAAAAAGTGTTCTGGCAAAAAAAAAAACAAGCCATTTAGAGGATGGAGGTCCACCTTTCTCATATTTCAGGTGGACCAATTTGGTTCACCGTGAAGGCTTCTTCAAGCAACACTGAGGGAGAAAAATAATCAACTAACAATGTCCCTAATGATACTAAGCAAGAATCCTTTCCCGGATTAAATTCAATTGTATTCAAGAGGAAATGTATGGAGAGTGAAACAAAAAGGAAACACGAAAGCGCACACACAATAACTATCACCTCCTCTCTTAGGGACCACGAGAAATGCTTTGGAGCCGGGGCCCTCCCGTTCTTTAGCTTTCTGACCATTCCGTGTGGACTGCTGACCACATAAGATTTTTCTAAGAGTCAGATGACTCGATTTTTCCAATGAAGTGTTTGAACATGAAGACTTTATGTCACTGTTTTGCATCTAATGGTTTTAATAGGGAAACACTATGTATAAATTATAAGGGTAATTGTTAACTACCTTCACATTTACAAGAGCAAACTGAGTACGTTAACTGCGTCAGGCTTGAGGCACAAAATTTATGAACCACCCACATCCTAGTTTTTGAAAAGCTAATGTTTCCCCTCCTCTAACCAGATTAACAGATGGAGAACACTGAGAAGTCATCTAAAGACGTCTTTGGAAATTTCAAGTATGTTTTGCTTAACAATTCATGTCACACTTTATAATTCTAGCAGAAGGCGTGGGACCAACACCAGAATGACTAGAATCCCAGGACACTGCTACTGCGGCAGTAGTATGCAGCCGCGTCAGCAAGACCAACATCGCACTAGTTAATTCCACCATAATGGTTTCACATGCATGTGACAGCAGAGTCCACTGATGCACAGAGCTGGGGTCCCCACGTCCAGTGCCTCAAACTAAGAAGGACAGGACCCATCTCAACGGCTGCCACCGACTGTAGTCTCTTTGGCATTTGAGCCCAGTGTTGTGAGATTCCTGGATTTACAAGAAAAATGAGAAACTCATGTTTTCAAGTAATGAGAGCTCCCAATTTCTAGGCACTGACTTCTAAATCATAGTTTTCTAAAATATTGTTTATAGGTCAAAACCTGTCTGCGGGTTGTCTGTACACTCTCCAGCACGGCCCGCTTATGACCTCTGAAGACTTCAGGGCATCACATCACCTTTGCATGGTCTTAAAGTTCCCCTTACGTTCTGCATAGCTCCTAAGAAAATCCCATGTTTGGTGAGCAACGTCTCTCAAACATAGTAAGAAAAACACGGCTATTACCGATACCCCTGTCTGTCTGCTCTTAGGCCTTGATCAAGAGAAATAACTCCATCCCCAAGTTCCCCAAACTAACCTACCCTTCAGAGCTCAGCCACACTGCTAAATTTGAAGCTTAACTATGTCTTTGTCGTGCTTTCCTGCCCTTTCCACACTTATTCCGTGTCTCAGTTGGTTTTGTGATTTCAGATTCCCCATGGTCAGTTCCACGCCTAGGTTTCCTGACCTCTACAGTAGAGAATTTGGATGGAGGAACCCAAAACCATCTTGAGGTCCCTCTGGAAGCATATTCTGCTCATTTATCAATTCTCACAATACCTACAAATGTAATCTCCTTCTTGAAAAAGCTGAACATAGGGCGCTTGGGTGGCTCAATCAGTTAATCGTCCGACTTCAGCTCAGGTCATGATCTCACGGTTTGTGGGTTCGAGCCCCACGTCGGGCTCTGCGCTGACAGCTGGCTCAGAGCCTGGAGCCTGTCTTTGGATTCTGTGTCTCCCTCTTTCTCTCTGACCCTCCCCTGCTTATGCTGTCTCTCCCTCTCTCAGAAATAAATAAAACATTAAAAAATTTCAGAAAAAGCTGAACATGATAATTTCCTCCAAATACCCTCACATCTCCTCTGTGCTGCATGTACTAAAGAATTACCTGTGAAGATATCTGTACTGGTGTTGAATAGTACCCTCCTCCCCCAGTCCATACCCTCTCAGAACCTCAGCATATGACCTTATTTGGAAACAGTCTTTGCAGATATAATCACCGAGGGGAGGTCATACTGGATTAGGGAGGGCCCGAAACCCAACGACCAGTGTCCTAATAAGAAGGCCACAGGAAGACACAGACTGCAGTACCACAGCTATAAGCCAAAGAATTCCAAGCTCTGCCAGGAACTGTGGGAAGCTTGGGAGAGGCAAGGAAGGGACCTTCAGGAGTCCTCAGAAGCAGCCTGACCTGCTGGGACTTTGATTTTGGACTTTTACAACCATGAGAATAAATTCGTTTTTTTTTTAATGTTTATTTATTTTTGAGTCAGAGATGGAGCATGAGACGGGGAGGGGTAGACAGAGAGGGAGACACAGAATCTGATGCAGGCCCTGGGCTCTGAGCTGTCAGCACAGAGCCTCATGTGAGGTTCAAACCCACGAACTGTGAGATCATAAACTGAGCCCAAGTCAGATGCTTAAACAACTGAGCCACCCAGGTGCCCCAAATTTCTGTTGTTTTAAGCCACCAAGTATGTTGCAATTTGTTATGCCAGCCATAAGAAACTAATAAAACATCTAAACATCTTTTATTTTTTTGCTTGGAAATTTAGGCTTCCCAGAATCTGGGCAGGGCCTGATCTGGGATAGGTTTTATATCTTCATACTTGCTGAGGTACTGACCTGTACAAAACGAAACAAAGAAAACAGACACATGTAAAAGGCACTCTTCATATGGTGAGGGCTGCGACCATGAGGATGAGAAACTGTATGGCAGCTATTTGAGCTCAAAGACTGGTTCTAATTTATTTCGAGGTGTCAGACACCTATCAGAGAAAAACAGAAGAGGCTGCTAAAAAATGAGGGGCACTTGGGTGGCTCAGTCGGTTCAGAGTACGACTTCAGCTCAGGTGATGATCTCACGGTTTGCAAGTTCGAGCTCTGCATCAGGCTCTCTGCTGTCAGTGTGGAGTCTGCTTCAGAGCCTCTGTCCACCCATCCCCCAAACCAGCCTCTCAAAAATAAGTAAACATTTAAAAAAAAAGATTGGCATATATATATGTATATATGAAATAATAAAGAAAAAAGGGATGAACTAATAAACAAAATTATGATGAGCAAATTCACAAGCCCTTAAGCTGTTGTTAACTTACATAGATAATACTGCTCAGTGAAAATCAAGGTAAGGTTACAGATCTATTTCAGCTCCCCATGGATGTGGGTAAGTTAAGCTTGCTGACTCTCTGGATGTTTCTGCAGCATTCTGGCTTTTAAAATCATACGCCTCCCTATGTATATATACTGTAAGGTTCTTCTGTGACGATAATGATCTTGGGCAGACAGTTCATGATGAAATTTCACCAGAAATCTTTCAAGTCACCAGTAGTATTTTTGTCTCAATGGTTCGACTGAGTCACGATCGACTGAGTCACGATCAAGGGCACGAGGGCATCACTGGCACCTCTGGAAGCACCTTACACAGGACAACTAGAGGACCCCACCCCTTCTCTTCCTAAGTAGCCACTCTGTTCACACGACACTCTCCTCAGAAGCTAAATAACTTGCCAAACTAGAAAACAAAATGTTTATTTTCAAAATGTTAGTAAAGCAAAGAAGAGTGGGGACAGGGGCGCATGGGTGGCTCAGTGGGTTAAGCATCTGTCTCTCAATTTCAGATCAGGTCAAGATCTCAGGGTTGTCAGATCAAGCCCTGTGTCAGGTTATACACCGCGCATGGATCAAGCTTGAGATTCTCTCTTCCCCTCTCTCTGCCCCTCCTCTACTCTCTCACACACAGGCACATACACACTCTCTTTCTAAAAAAAAAAAAAAAAAAAATTGGAGAAAATCAGAAGTTAAACTTCTTTAGTAATTAATTAAAAAGAAAGGAGAAAAAAAAGAGATCCCTTATTTTTTTAACGCCTTTAGGGTCAATGCCCTGCTCAGATCTCCATCTCATGTCTAATCAGTCCCCAGCACAGATAACTTTAAGTACCTGAACTTTCACATCCCTATCAACTGAAGTTTCCTCCTCTTCCTGGGGGGGTAGAGGGCACTCTGGCCTCCTACAGCCCTTCCTGGTCCCTTTGAATGTATCTACTGTCTTGGGTTCAATGTCAGATGGTTAGAGTTTTGCTACCACTCATTTCATTGTATTTATCTTTTTGTTTCCTAAAGTATAATACTTTAAATTTTTTTTAATGTTTATTTTTTGAGAGAGCGAAAACAGAGAGAGACAGAGACAGAGTGTGAGCCGGGAAGGGGCAGAGAGAGAGGAAGACACAGAATCCATAACAGGCTCCAGGCTCTGAGTTGTCAGCACAGAGGCCAACAAAGGGCTCGAACTCTTGAACCCGAAGATCAGAACTTGGGCCAAAGTCAGCGCTTAACCAGCTTGAACCACCCAGGTGCCCTCCTGAAGTATCATACTTTATCATGAAAGAACAACCAAAAACTATCTTGCATATTCAAGTGAATACTTTTTCTTTTTTTGTCTAGAACTTTCCAAAAATACTTGAGCAAAATCATTCCCTTCCCTACGTTCATGGGATGAGATAAAAAATATTTTTATATATCTTACCCCCAAGGTACTAAAATCTAATTTGGAAATCACACCATCTACCCCAGAACACAGTGTGTCCGAGCTATTCTGGAAACATCTCACATCTGTCTTCCTGAATTCCTCCTGTCACATCATGGAACTCTCAACTGAGAAGACAAGACAGGAAGCCTAGTGAATCACCCAAGGATATTTAAGAGATGAAAATAAATCCAGCAGGGCAAGTCAGCTGAAATCTAGGCTTTTCCTATATCCTGGAAGTAATTTTTTTAAGGGATGGGAGCTTTTGAAAGGCTATTTAAAAATCATTTATAGTTGAAGTTACCAGAAAGCAAGTAACACAGAATGAATATTTAAAAGAAGTTTCTGAAGGCATTCATAGGATAAAGTGACCCAGAGTTCTATCACTCTTAAGCTGGCAAGGCCAGAGATAAGAAGCAATGCCAGTTATGTTGACATAATTAGGTTTGTTCCTGGGCTCTCCCTGTCGCCCACTGTCCATCTTGAGAGAGAGGTCCACTTTGCCAGCTTTAATATGGGAAACCAGTCAATGTAGGACATCAAAGGATTCAAACTCTCCAATGATGCGGATCAGCTTGTAGCGCAGAGTGGAACAGCAAGTGAAATGGAAATGGCCCTTTCCCTTGGCACTGGCCATTCTGACTTGCAGGCTCATAGACTCATACATGAGGAATGTCTATGGTAGACTGAATGACTGGCCCCAAGCTTCCATCCCCTCCAGGAGCTCAGACTATGAATAAGAATCAGCCTATCCAGGTGCTCTTCACAATGATGGCTTACAAGCTGCACTGACTTTTTCTTTTCTTTTTTTTTTTTTAGCTCAATGGCTTTTATTTTATTTTTTTTTCCACAAATAGTTTATTGTCAAATTAGTTTCCACATAACACCCAGTGCTCATCCCCACAAGTGTCCTCCTCCATGCCCATCCCTCCTCCCGCCCACATCCATCAGTCCTCAGTTTTTGTCAGCATTCAAGAGTCTCTCATGGTTTGCCTCTCTCCCTTTCCCCCACCATTTCCGCCCTTCTTCTCCCCCTGCACTGACTTTTTCTGTTTCTATAGATGTGCTCATTGGTAAAGCAAACCTCAGAGAGCATGCATGTTTATCCTCCAGCTCCAGCCATCCAAGCAGCAAACAGATAACATTTATGCAGCCTTTTACTATGTGTTAAATTCTCTTTGAAGAGGCTCACATCCACACATCATGAGGACTTGGCTCTTGCTTTCACGGAACTCTATGTCTAGATGGAAAGTTTCAAGTAAGGTTACAAACTCTTCAGGGGAACATGATAAAAGAAATCTGAAAACATTTCTTTCGTGTATGGAGAAAGGACATTCAATAACTCAGAGGGACTTGGAAGGTTTCACAGAGGAGACAACATTTGAGCTAAATCTCGATTGTCTATAAGAATGAAAAGACCCTCTAAAATATAATTTTCCATTTTTCCAGATTATCAAGATAACTACCACACACATCCAGTTTAAGGAGTTTAAATCTCATATATTCAGGCTCTGGAGGTCACATACCTACGTCTCAAGACTATCGTACAGCGGGAAAACACTGGATGCTGTGTCTGAAAACACTGGTTCAAGTCCCATTATGGCCACCTGAGTAGGAGAAAGTACCAGAACAAGAGTCTATGGGCACATGGTAGGCCCAGAGAATTTCGCTGTGCCTTTCCTAATAACTAGTTTTTCAGCCTCAACTATTACGAGGCAACATCATCAAATAAGCTATAAAATAAGTACCTAACATCAAAATCAGACCTGATTAAGCTAGAACACCAAATGATTTACTGAATAAATCAGGGCCATTTGGGATTATGAGGATGGCCTCCAGTTTTATTCAGTTAATCATTACTTAAAGTCACCTGCTATATTTCAGGCATTGACAATACAAATGCTAAGATGGAAACAAACCAATCCTTGCCCTTAGGGTGCAAAAAGTTCTAACTGAAATCAGAGTCCATAATATAGGTAATTCATAATTAAGGAAGAAGCAAACTTTTATCCCATTGCTAACGTGATAATAGTAATTAGGAATAATAATAAACACTAATATTTATTTAAAAAAATTTTTTTTAATGTTTTATTTCTGAGAGAGACAGCATGAGCAGGGGAGGGTCAGAGAGAGAGGGAGACACAGAATCCGAAGCAGACTCCAGGCTCTGAGCTGGCTGTCAGCACAGAGCCTGACACGGGGCTCGAACCCACGAACTGTGAGATCATGACCTGAGCCGAAGTTGGATGCCCAACCGACTGAGCCACCTAGGAGCCCCAATAAACACTAATATTTATTAAACTCTTGCTGCCTGCCAGACATTATTTTAAGAGTCATTTGAAAATGCTGCTCACAGGTGGTCTATGCCTGACCTTACCATCATCCCCACTCTACACATGAAAGTCTATGTGAACTGCCTGCCTGTAACCAAATGAGATGAGATTTGAACTCAGGAAGTTGACCTAGAGCCCTGCTCTCAATGTTAACTTAGTGAAGCATTAGGCCCAAGGTCCCAGCAACTAGATTTTGTTTTCTGTGTACATCCTGCCTTTGTACACATTAAAAATGAACCTAATCTGGGCATGGCTATTCCACAAGATCCACCTAGTTCCATACTCTATATCTTCAATTTTATTAAGCCCAAATTAAACTGAAGTTACATGTTGATACTGACAGGTTACTGAAACTTGTACCAAACTGCATCAAAATATTATATATTCCTAAAGTTTCACGAAACAAACATAAGACACCAGAGAACTACACACAAATATGACCAGCCTGTATTTACCTGAGTCATTGCGCTTGCCTGGGACCATGGACAGAAATGTTATTTCCGACAAAATGCTAACAGATTCCAAATTCTCACCTTCAAGTACCAAAATGATGCAACCCTTTCTTTTAGATTGGAGTCAAGGCATGCTTTTGAACTTTTGTAAACTCCTATGAAACTCAGTAATATCTTAGATGCTTTTCTTTTTCCTAATAGGCTTATGTTTTTTCAGAGCACTGACTCCATGGGAGGAAAAGAGGAGCAACACATTGTATACATGATTGATCACGCAAAAGAAAAAAAAAAAAAGGTCACTAAAATGCTGGAGGGGGCAATTCGGAAAGAAAGAGAAACAGAAAGTAGTCAATCGCTGGGTTAGGCAGTGCATTTTATTTTATAAATAGGAGTCTAACTTGGAAAGGATACCCCGAAGGTAGGAATGAGTCTGTTCTATTTTTTAGGCTCCTCAAACCAGTCTACAATCCAAAGAGAATTGTGTCATGATTTAGTCATAAAACACACACCACTGTGATGAGTATTTACTTAACACACAGCAGATAGGCAAATACAGATACTTGGCAATGCACACTAGTATCTTACAAAATATTTTCTCTTACTTCTTTTTTCTTTCACCAGTATTTGTGTTTATTACATACATAAACATGTATATATTATATGAAACATATATAATAAACACTGAATTTACCATTATAGGTGAAACAGAATGTTTAATTTAAAACTGATTGTGATCATTATAAACACTATGTTTCACTGGACAGACAGAATCATAAGAAGTACAAATTCTGAAAAATTGTTTATTTTATTTTACTAATTTATGTAGTGGTTCACTACCTGAAACTCAGATCATGAAGAAGTTTCTTTTCAGTAGAAGTTCACAACTGGCTATGAGGAAATTCCAGAAGTATTCCCCAAAACTACTGATATTACTATTTGGAGCCATTGCAGCATGCCAACCTCACTATAGAGATCCCAACATGACTATATGTTGAACAACGGTACATGTTTGGTTCCAGTATGTTTTTAAAAATCTCAATCTCATTGCTTTAGAGTCACAACACATTCTTTTGAGCACATTTGATTCAAAATGTCTACCCTTAGCCACCCATTACGGGACATCACCATACAATCAACCTTCCTTTAACACTTGAAGGTCCTGGGGCTCCTGGATGGCTCAGTGGTTGAGTGACAGACTCTTGACTTCAGCTCAGATCATGATCCCAGGGTTGTGGAATTGAGCCTCAAGATGGGCTCCAGGCTGGGCGTGGAGCCAGCTTAAGACTCTCTCTCTCTCCCTCTGCCCCTCTCTTGCTCATATATGTGCATGTGTGTACACTTAGTCTCTCAAAAAAATTTTTTTTGAAGGTCTTCCAAACCGACTTTGAGAAAAATGAATGTATCCCCTCACTGTGTCAGAAAGCTCTAACCCACTTTATAGCTTGTGCCAAGCACGGCAATGGGCTCCACAGAGGAACTCAACAGAAAGTGATGCCAGGACCTGAGCAAATGAGTGGTGGGTAGAGGGAGCCCCAGAAAGGTTTCCTGGAGAGGGTCAGAAAGGATGAGGCAGAGTGCACGTGCTCACCATGAATTTCGGGATCTCCACAGGCCCTTACTGACACCAGCACTCAACAAGGGAAGGGGCTGTGGACAGAAATGATCCAAACACTCAGCAGTGAGCGGATCATTAAATAAGCCACTGAAGCTTGAATATGGTGGAATAGCATGCCTGGTATTTTAAACATCTGAGGCAGAAAAATAGCATTTCCTCGTATGCACTGCTCCATACCATATATACCTAAGAAGAAGAAGTAAACCATTCCTAAAACTATCTAATGTAAGCAATTTTTTTCTTCTTTTAACTTTTTATTATGGAGAATTTTAAAGACACAAAATTAGAACAGAATAATAAACCTTTATAGGCCCATCTTTAACAATTTCCAGCGTATGGCCAATTTTATTTCTTCTTTTTACCCCCACCTCAATTATTTAGGAAAAAATCCCATACACAATATTATTAATATTAGTTTATATTATATCATACTATTGTATGTTAGTATATATCTTTTAAAGATCTTTAAAAATATCATTATCTAAATATGAGTAAATTTTAAAATTTATTATAAATGTGGGTAGATGCCTAAAATGCTTTCTGAAAGGAAATACTTAAAACAAAAAGAGAGTAGCCATCACTGGGGACAGGGGCCAGAGTGAGGAACAGCAGAGACTTTACTGTACATTTAATACCATTCAGTAAAGCTTACCATCTGCCTACAACAAACAGTGCCATGCCTAGAAGAGCAGCAGAAAGGCTGCCATGACAGGAGGAAGGCACTGACGCCTTAATGGCACCACTGAAAGCTGGAAGTTGAGTTTGGATAGGAGATTCTCAAGGAGTCCTTTATGTAGATTCAAACATTAGCAGGTGACAGTGTCA
Organism: Proteles cristata cristata; assembly: GCA_017311185.1. NCBI lineage: Eukaryota > Metazoa > Chordata > Mammalia > Carnivora > Hyaenidae > Proteles > Proteles cristata. The sequence continues at coordinate 74,741 of JAESUZ010001605.1, forward strand.
ATCAGCGATAGGATATGAATCCTCTCAAAGGGAAAAAATAGCTGTGAACTCAGTAACATTACCAAACATAATTATGCTTCTAGTCGTGTGCAGGTCCAGACATTCAGGAGATGAAATGGACTCATCTCAATCTCCCTACTGCCATGTCCAGCTACAGAAGACTCATGAAATCCATCATTTAAAAGCACTGCATGAAACGATGCTCAGCATCCCTCCTCATCAGGGAAATACAAATCAAAGCCACACTAAGATACTACCTCACACTGGTCAGAGTGGCTAAAATGAGCAAATCAGAGGACTCTAGATGCTGACGAGGATGTGGAGAAACGGGCACCCTCCTACACTGTTGGTGGGAATGTAAACTGGTGCAGCCCCTCTGGAAAACAGTGTGGAGGTTCCTCAGGAAACTAACAATAGAACTCCCCTATGACCCAGCAACAGCACTGCTAGGAATTTACCCAAGGGATACAGAAATGCTGAGGCATAGGAGCACATGTACCCCAATGTTCATAGCAGCACTCTCCACAATAGCTAAAACATGGAAAGAGCCTAAGTGTCCATCAACAGATGAATGGATCAAGAAGATGTGGTTTATCTATACCATGGAATACTACATGGCAATGAGAAACAATGAAATCTGGCCATGTGTAGCAACATGGATGGACCTTGAGGGTGTTATGCTGAGTGAAATAAGTCAGGCAGGGAAGGACAGCTACCCTATGTTTGCACGTATGGGAGGATTAGGAGGAACTTAACGGAGGACCATGGGGAGAAGAAGAGGAAAAATAGCTGGGGAGAGGGAGAGAAGCAAACCATGAGAGATCCTCGAATGCCAAGAACAAACTGAGGGCTGACGGGGTTGGGGGAGAGAGGATGGGGTGTGATAGGCATGGAGGAGGGCACTTGTTGGGATGAGCACTGGGTATTATATGGAAGCCAACTTGACAATAAACTATTTAAAAAAATAAAAATAAATAAAGAAATAAAAGCACTGCAATGTTAAAGGGCACTTCAAAAACACTTTTTGTTTTAAACGCATTAATGTCTTCACTTTCTCCTTCTCTTTTCCTCATCTACAGTCCTTGTAATTTCTGTGCCTTACAGGTTGCAAAAATGTTATTTCCTTCTGTGGTTGTACTATCTGTTATATTTACAGCATATTAACATCATCTTGGAACCCACTAGGATAGTTGCTGGGTTACAGGGTTATGTTAGAGAAATAAGCCTTTGTGAGTGCTTGTTTATGTTGATTTTAGCTACAACAAAGTGCTCCACATGTTGTTGTTGTTTAATGTTTTATTTATTTTTGGGAGAGAGCACGCAAGCAGGGCAGGGGCAGAGAGAGGGGAACAGAGGATCTGAAGCAGGCTCCACACTGACAGCAGAGAGCCTGACGTGAGGCTCAAACTCACAAACCAGGAGATTGTGACCTAAAGTGAAAGGCAGCTGCTTAACCAACTCAGAGCCTCCAGGTGCTCCCCATGTTTTAATCTTATAATCAGTATAATGGAGAAACTATGAGAAGATGATGAAAAGCAGCTGGCTTTTAGAACCCTGTTCATTTCTGTCCCAACTATGACTCTCTGACAAACCCTAAGACGTTAGAGATACAGACAAAAGTCCAGAAAGACTGGTCTCAATTAGACTAGTTAAAACCCCGAACTTCTGAGTATCTAACAACAACAACAACAACACTTTCTTACCTTAAAACATCACATGAACAAGGCTAATAAAGGTCAAAAGGAAATGTCTATATGCACAGACTTTTAAACTTTTTAAACTTCTAACTTTTCATTAGTTTGAGCATAAGTAAGTTCCAAGAACTTTAAATTGTTGGTTCTTGGGGCACGTGGGTGGCTCAGTTGGTTAAGCGTCGGACTTAGGCTCAGGTCATGATCTCGTGGTTCATGGGTTCGAGCCCCGCATTGGGCTCTGTGCTGACAGCTGGCTCAGAGCCTGGAGCCTGTTTCTGGTTCTGTGTCTCCCTCCCTCTCTGACCCTCCCCTGCTCACGTTGTCTCTCTCTCAAAAAAAAATAAAACATTTTAAAAAATTAAATAAATAAATAAATTGTTGGTCCTGCAACTGCATTTCTTGTATTATTTTGCTGAAGAAAACCCAGTATTTCTAGATAATATATAGAAATAGTTTGCCTAAGCACAGGCGGTATAATTTCTACACAGATGATGTTTAACTATGCTTAGCATCAAGGACCCATTTCTTTTACAAAAATGCTTACCAGGACAAACTTATGTAAGAAGGGAAACGAAACCAGTGACAAATCCAGCAATGTTTTCCACACAAACTGCCTAATTTTGCCCCAAAAGGCTGATGTTCTTCTCTGCCCGCAAATGAATTTTCTCGGTCTGACTAGAGATTAACTCCATCAACGACTGAAAACACAAAAGGAAAGCGTCTCTATAGCCTCTCCCTGGCCCAGCGGTACCTGCTTCATCAGGGGAACTGGGTGAGGCGCTGTCCTGGGACAGCGTCGTCCAGCTGGACTCCTCGTCGCTCGGCGCCAGGTTCTGGATCCGGTGCAGGGCGCAGTCGGTCTTGGCCCCCGTTTTGGGATGATCCTTCTTGGTCTCTGGGCTGGATGACACGGTGGCCACCTGACTGTCTTCGGGGCTGAACTGGGCTTTGTTTGGTTTCTGCGGCGGCGCTTGGCCATTGCCGATGACGGTGGAGGCCTGGCCCGGCTGGGGCTTCTCTTCCACACCCCCATGCTGGTTGCCTAAGTTCTGCTCTACTTCTCTGGTTGAGGTTTCCAGGTCTGCATAGTAATTTAGGAAGCTCTTGGTTCTCCTGGGTTGGGAGGGTAAAATTTCACAGCCTGAGGAGTCACATGGATGGGGCTCTTTGCCCTCTAACTTCTCAGAAGTTATGTTGATGACTGCAGTGGGGCTGACATTTTTGTTGGGGTCCTGCTGCCCTTGTTCTGCAGCCTTCCGGAGCTGGTTCTCGCCATTTTTCACCAGCTTGATGTTGGCAGAGCCGTTTCCCAGCAGGGGCTGTGCGGCCGGGTCAGAGAGGCCCATGGCCACCTGGATGTTAGTTAGTGCATATTTCTTCCTGCATTTGGGGGGGGTGCTGTTCTTGGTTTCAGTGTGTTTTATTTCAGCATTCAACAGTTCATTGTGGGAGGAACGGAGATTAAGGGTATTTGGCGGTGTGGCTGGGCTGTTCCGATTCGTGATGTCTGTGGTTCCGCTGCTGGCCATAAACACTGCCAAAGTGTCTACACCTGAGTCAGCTGGAAAAAAGAAAACTAGTCATTAGCTGCCTGGCAGGATTAAACTGCTTAGCATACAGAGTGAGCAAACATTTTTATACAGAAAAAAATTTGAAAGAATTAACGCTTCCACTGCATACTTTCTTATAGAATTGCTTCGTTTTCCTCTTTATTTTCACTGTTCACTCATAAATAGGAATAAATAAAAGCCTTAATGTGGATGCATGAAATACAATTTGTAGAAAAGCTAAGAGGTCAGAGGGCCCAAATTTTACTTAGCATCTCCCTCTTGAATTCATATAAAAACATTTACTTCTGGTAACTGTCCTTCGTTTTTTGCAACCTTAAAAATCAAGCCCTTTCTAAGTATTCACACCAAATTTCTTTTCTGTCGTTCCTAAAGGCGACAAAAGAAAGTTGCTCAAAAATCCTCTGGGGCTCCAGCTTTCTTAGTTAACCTGAAAGGTTACTGTTCAGTGATGTACCACACATCTAAGGTAATTTTTCTCAACCGTGTTTAGAAATTGTGTTCTGGATGCCTGGAAAAATCAAATCTCCATTGGAGTTTGCTAATATCTTTGTGAACATTTCTGACCTGGGCTTAGTGTTTTACTAAGCAGAAATTTTGGAGAAATGGCTCAGTTGCTCAAGAATGTGTACACACACACACACACACACACACACACACACACACACACACACACACACAAAACTATTAGCAGTAATGTAGCATTGAGCCCTTGGCTACCAACGGGTTAGAGCCCCCAAAGGAGTCTGAATATATTCCACTGAATTAAAACACCGACTCAGCTGTTTGCAGTCATCACGTGCCCTTGCCGGACTCCTAGGAAACTACCTGACAGTTGCATTTATCTCAAATATTGTTCTTACCATCTGTGATTTATTCCATGTGTCTCTTGCTAGGAAGAAAGAAAGGTTTTTCGGATTGGAAGGGAATAAAATTTATCATCAAGAATCCCTAAGGTTTCACATTTCTCAATCTGTGAAGAATGACTCCTTTCTGATCCTTTGCCCTCCACAGAGGTCTCAGTGACTTTAGACCAGCAGATGAGCCAAAGCCCCTAAAATTCCTAAAATTGTCCTGTGACAACTCCCTCTTCTTCCCCCAGGCAAAACAGGGACCTCCATGGGGGAGGAAGGCAAGAATTTTCCTCTGGTGGGGAGCTTAGAGGTATTCCGTTCTATCATCAAATACTCAGGATTACCTACTTTAGGAAGAGGTCATCCCACTCATGGTGCTGACTCTCTAGTCGTTCATCTCTTAACCAGGGCCTGAAGATAAGGTCTCCATTAAGCAGCACTGGTTGATTATAAGAACACTGGGGGCTTCTGTCCTAACACCATCAGGAGAATGGCAACGGGGGACAGAGAGTGACCTTCAAGGAACTTCACTATAAACAAAGTGGGGGGAGAGAAGAGCAACTAGAGGAGGATTTGGGGTTCTAGAAAGGAGTTTTTGTTTTTTAAAGATTAGATTCTTGTGATGTTTTACTGCTTATAAGCTAGAAACACAGAGGTCAGTAGAAAAGAGAAAAGTGGAAACACAAACAAGGAACAGACAAATAAGGCAGAATCAAGGTGACAAGAGGAAGGGCCACAGCAGATATGAGATGAGAGTCAGTCTTGCCCAAGACAAGGGATACTCCTCCACGTGAGAAGGAAGGAGAGGGGCTAAGGATGGAGACAGGCACATATACTACTGCAGTGACACAAAACAGAGGAAAGCAAAATTGACAGCCTCAATTTTCCCTGTGAAAGTAAAGTCTTCCCCTGAGGAGAAGCAAGCTAGGGGAACATAAGGAGAGGAACAGGGTCCAGAAAAGTCACATGGGAGAAACGCAGAGTTGGTGACTTTCTAAAAGAAATGTGAAGTTTGATGGCATAAGAACAGACACACAGATCAATGGAACAGGCTAGAGGGCCCAGAAATAAACCCATGCAACTACGGTCAATTAACTTATGACAAAGGAGCCAAGATAAGCGATTGGGAAAGGACAGTCTCCTCAATAAATGGTGTGGGGAAAACTGGGCAGCCACATGCAGAAAACTGAAAGTGGACCATGACCTTATCCCATACACAAACATTAACTCAAAATGGATTAAAGACTTGAACATAAGACCTAAAATCATAAAACTCCTAGAAGAGAACATAGGCGGTAAGCTCCTTGACAAGGGTCTTGGCAATGGTTTTTCGGATGTGACACCAAAAGTAAAGAAACAAAACCAAAAATCAATAAGTGGGACTACATCAACCCCCTAAATCTTCTGCACAACAAAGGAAACCCATCAACAAAATGAAAAGGCAACCTACAGATGGGAGAGAAAAACAAAAACAGTCAGATGGGGGGGTGGGGGGGACGTGATTAAGGTGGCAGCAGTGGGGAGGTGAGTAGATGAGGAACGCACTCTGAGTGTGGCCTGGGGAGGGCAGGGAACAGAGTCGGGAGGAGGGTGGAGAGCTGGGAGGAAAAGGCCAAGGGACCAGAGATCTCCAAAAGGTCAGGGAATAGGTGTCACAGGAACAAGGAAATGTTCTCAACCACAGCTGCACGCATCCCTTGGGGAGCTTTTTAAAAGAATAGAAGGCTAGGGGCACTTGGGTGGCTCAGATGGTTGAGCCTCTGACTCTGGAATTCTGCTCAGGTTATGATCTCACGGTTCATGGGACTGAGATCTACATGGGGCTCTGCACTGACAGCGTACAGCCTGCTTGGGATTCCCTCTCCCTCTATCTCTCTGCCCCTCCCCCACTCTTGTGCTCACATACGTGCACTCTCTCACACAATAAATCAATAAAATTTGTTAAAAAAAAAAAAAGTATAGAAGGCTAAGCCCACCCCTAAAGACACCCCCCAAAAAACTGTGATCCAATCAGTCTGGGATTGGGCACAGTGAGGGTAATAAAATGTTCTCTGGATGACTCCAATGTATGGCCAAGGCTTAGAGCCAGTGGAACAAGAAGTGAGAGATTTGGAAGAAAAAGATGATATATATCCAAGTTAATGATTTCAGAGGCACTTGGAAGACTCTGATCACGCTTAGCACACCCCTTGTCTTTGCACACATTCTCAGCACTCTTCCCTCCTGTCTGGCAAAATTCAACTTTACCTTTAAGATTCAAGGTAGCTATCACCTATTCGTGAAGCATCTTCTTGCCCCTCCAGGCAGATTCAAGGGCTCCTTCTCCTATACCCGAAAACCCTCATCAATGTAACTCTATTATAGCATCATTCACTCCACATTAGACTTCCAGTAACCAGAACAGCAGTGTAGTACACAGTAGGTGCTCATCAGAAGTTTATAGAATCATTGAATAAAATGAAAAGAACAAAAAAACAACCAAGTGTTTCATTAACATCTTCAAGAAATGTTTACATTAAAAGCCTAGGTTTACTCAAGCTTTTATCCCATATAACAGCTGAGCATGCTTTAAAATAAAATCTTTTAGGGGTGCGTGGGCAGCTCAGTCACTTAAGTGTCCAACTCTTGATTTCAGCTCAGGTCATGATCTCACAGTACAGAGCCTGCTTAGGATTCTGTCTCCCTCTCTCTCCGCCCCTCCCCTGCTCACTCTCTATCTCTCTCTCAAAATGAATGAATGAACCTTAAAATAAAATATTTCAATATACTATCCAGACTAACTTATTTTGCTCCCTAGTCATGGCTCAAGAAAATTCTTGCTCAATTCTGCTATAACTCCCTAAAGAAGAAAAGGCTATTTAGAGTCAAAAGTCTGTTTTGTGACCCAGAACAGACTGGTATACTTCTCTGCCAGACATGATTTCTCATCCACTGCCATCCTACCAGCTCAAAGTTGTCCAAGCCGGGGCATCTGGGTGGCTCAGTCAGTTAAGCGTCCGACTTCAGCTCAGGTCATGATCCCATGGTTCGTGGGTTCGAGCCCCACGTCTGGCTCCGTGCTGACAGCTAGCTCAGAGCCTGGAGCCTGCTTCAGATTCTGTGTCTCCCTTTCTCTCTGACCTTCCCCTGCTCATGCTGTCTCTCTCTCTCTCTCAGAAATAAATAAAACATTAAAAAAAAAGTTGCCCACGCTTTGGTCTGAACAGCCTTCAGGCCCAGCAGAGGCTCCGGTGCACACGGCACAGTGCCCCGGTCACCACCAGCATCCAATTCCAGGCCTTCCTCTGTTCCCTCGCTTCCTCATATTTACCACCTTCAGCAGTAGTAACAATGAACAGAAGAGAAATGTGTACGATGAGAAATAGTAACATAATAATAATATAAATGGTAAAAATGATGGAGAAAAACTAGTGCTCTGTGGATATAAAGGTGAAAGGATGACTGTTCCTCTTCTATCCTAGGACCACTCCCTCGCACCCACCTTTTGCTCTCTCTGTTCTACATGTAGGACATTTTAACCTGCTTTACCCAATACTCATACTATATTGAGACTCAAAAGTCAGGTGCTGTTCAAACTACCTCCATTTATCTTTGCCTGATTTTACTATAGATTTGAGATCAAAAACTACTTTGTCTAATATTCCCTTTAGTTGGGTGTATGTGTGTGGAGGGAGTTAAATCCACCAACACATGGGCTAGACCCTAAGTGAGGATTCATGACATTGCTACTCTACATTTTCCAGACTAGGAACACTGAAATAGCCCTCCATGAGTTTCTTATCCTACTGAATTCTGCCAATTTTCCTTGAAGTGTTTCTCCAGTAAACCGAGTTTCCTCTTCCCACCTCCTCCACGACTGCTTTCACGTCCTCATCACCACTTATCAGTTCCTTCTAAATCTCTTAAGTGTAATGGCTCTGCAGTCTCCTGCCCTGTATCATTCTAAGAACAAACTGATCACGCAGTTCTCCTGCTTAAAAACATCTACTGGCTCCCTGCTGTTCAAATTCAGCTCACTCTACAAGCCACTTCAAATTCTCCTATGCTAGTCTCAGATCTGCCCTTCCAGTCCCACCTCCTGTCGCTGCACCCTCTACACTACAGCCACAATCCACCTTCCTGACAATGCCCACCTCTTCTCAATTTCCCCCTCTGCACAGTCTGTTTCCTCTATCTGGGAATGTTCTTTGCCTTCATCTCCCCTAGCCCCATCCTATACCCTACCTGAAAGATCCTTTATAAATCCTTCAAAGCCAGGTTCTTTTAGCCTTTCTCTGATTCCTGTACACAATGAGGGCTGCCCCTCCCTCTGTGCTAGAGATGTAACAGGCTGTTTATATCAGCAAGTCTATTCCATACTGTAAATATCAATTGAGATGTTTATCTCTCCTGCTAAACGGTGAATTCCCTGAGGGTGGTGACTGTTTTGGTCATGTTTTAGGATAGTTTTATTGAGATGTAATTTACATATCATAGATCTCACTTTTAATGTACAATTCAGGTGTTTAGCATATTCACAGAGTTGTACATACATCACTACAATCTAATGGCAGAATTCAATGATCTATTCTATTATCATCCCCAAAAGAAACCCTCCACTCATTAGTGGTCACCCTCCAAGCCCCAAGTCCCTGGCAACCACCAATCTACTTTCTGTCCTTATGGACTTGACTATTCTAGATAGTTGACATAAACAGAATCACACAACACGTGGTCTTTTTGTGACTGGCTTTCCTCACCTAGTGTGTCATCAGGATTCATCTGTGCTGTAATATGTATCAGTATTTTATTCCCTTTTTTTGGCCAAATCATAATCCAGTGTATCGACAGACTACATTTTATTTATCTATTTATCAGTTAATGAACATTTGGGTTGTTTCTGTATCTTAGCTATTATAAGTATTGCTGCTTTGAACATTCATGTATAACATGTTTTCAATTCTCCCGGGTATACAACCCAGGAGCAGAACTGCTAATTATATTATATTGCTGGTTCTATAATTAAAAATATTTGACCTTTTGAGGACCTGTAGACTCTTGTACAAAGCAGCTGTACCAGTCTACATTCCCATCAGTCGTGTAGGAGGGTTCCAATTTCTCCATACCCTCCCCAACACACATTATTGTCTCTTTCTTATGCTAGCCATCCAAGTAGGTATGAAGTAGCATCTCATTGTCATCTTGCTTTGCATTTCCCTTTCATTTTTAAATTCTCAGAATCTCCAGGACCTTTTTGCAAACCCTGGCATGTAAGAGTACTCAATAAATGTTTGAGTCATTAACCCATTCACTCATTTGCTCACTAAATATCCATTGAGCATCTGCTATGTGCTAGCTGCTCTTCTCAAGGTCAAGAACGTTACAATGCATAAAATAAGCAAAACGAGTGAGGACTGGGTAAGCAGATGCCAGTAACCCTGAGCGTCTTCAGGACAGAGGTGGTTTTGCTCCTCCTGGACTTCTGTTGGCTGGATGGGGCCCCAAAACTTTGCCATCACTCTACATCTATTCATCATGCTGCTATGAAGCTCCACATCAGTCCAGGAGGATCGATTCCTATTCCAGAGCTAGGTGCAAGCTGAGTGAAGAGTGTGACAAAAGCTAATATTATTACTGCCATCGCTTTCCTGCATACACATGGAGAAACATCTGTTACAGCCTGGATGCATTTCTCCTTATCTGGTACCAGCCCGACAATTTTTCTTGGGGAATCAACCTTTCTACATGCTCATTCCTTCATTAAACAGGATTTCCGGTGCGCACCACCATGCAGTAGATATGGTTCTAACTGCTAAGGTTCCAGCGGTGAGCAAAACGGACAAAATAAAAATACCTACTTTCGGGCAGCTTACATCCTAGGGCTTCAGCCCATCTGTTTCAGGCAGAGATAACACTCCCCCTTACTTCGTGGAGAGAAGGCCCAGGCCCAGCCAGTAAGAGTAGCAAATCCCCATGGCTATGGTGACTGGCTTGAGGAAAAGCATGAGACCCACCCAATGCCAATCCTAAGACTGTTGCCGGAATGATCAGAGGAGGGGGGCTCTTTTTCTTGAACTAGAAGATATAAGCCTAGGGGCTCATGGGTGGCTCAGCTGGTTAAGCGTCCGACTTCGGCTCAGGTTATGATCTCACAATGCATAAGTTCGAGCTCTACGTCGGGTTCTGTGCTGACAGACAGGTCAGAGCCTAGAGCCTGTTTCAGATTCTGTCTCCCTCTCTCTCTGCCCCTCCCCAACTCATGCTCTGTCTCTGTCTCAAAAATTAATAAAACAAAACAAAACAAACAAAGGCTTATATCATATCTTATATGAGCCTAGAACTTCAAGGGGTCACCATGAAGAGGCAAAATGAGTTAGTACGAACTTAACAAATGAGCGAGCAGATCCGTAAGATGGAGAGAAAGGAGGAAGCTCTAAGGACATTGCTGAAATCCCTAAAACAAGCCATGCCTGAAACATGATCCCCCTAGACTTCTTGGGTGTTAAAAATCAATTGATGTGTGTGTGTGTGTGTGTGTGTGTGTGTGTGTTTAAACACACACCACAGTTAAACCACGTTAAACTGAACTCCTTTTAGGAATTCAAAAAAAAAAAAAGCCTTAGCTAATAAACAGAGCATTTTTTATGCGACATAAACAAAATTAGGTAAGCCAGGGTTACTTAAACCCCACAATTAACAAAGCTTTCCTGAACCCAGAGTCACAAGGATCCCAGGACGGAGATGTAACCCCACAACTTGGGTGACATCCTGATTCAAACCCATGCTGGAATCTGTACTTAAGCCTGCCTGCTCTGCTTTCTCTTTTCTGAGACCTCTGGGCATCTGTCAAAAAAAATTTTTTTTTGTCAGTAATGACAGGAAACTCCTCTCGCCATAACCTGCTGCTCTCCTCGTGCTCCTGTGACACACTTATAAAATTGGAAATTGACAAATGGGCCCCGGGAAGCCCAATGCTGGCCCCGCTCTTCGGTGAAAACTTCAGCTTCTTCAACTTTCTGCTACACAAATTTATTTCCACTGAGGAGTTAACAGCAACACTTCTACCCTGAGGAATGTTGCCTTTTGAACTAAACCTCAAAGTAGTAGGGAAATGAAATAACTCAGATTTTTTTTTTCTTTAGGAAGGAGAGGCAAAATAAAGCTGGTTTCCTGAAACTACTCATGAAAGTAAACTCTCAATGTGACAAAAATGATAAGAACTTCTCTATGAACAAAAGAAGCAAAGGTTATGAGGAGGCAGCGTGGGTCACTGAGGCAGAGAGATCACAGGATCAGAACCTTGGAAGTTTCTAAAGCCAAAGGAACAGGTTCCCACAGCTGATTCACAGGGCAACTTCCCCAGGCTCTTAGGATAAGAGCGGGATTTCAACAGTCAGGTCTTTCCCATCTAGAAGTTTCCCATGCCCACTCAGCTTAATTGCCTGAGGAGTCACTTTGTTAAAAATCGCCAGTGAAGCTGAGGAGACTCAAGAGAGATAGATGTACCAGATACTTTTCTTCAAGAAACTCAGTCAGGGGCGCCTGGATGGCTCAGTAGGTTGAACAACCGACTTCAGCTCAGGTCATGATCTCATGGCTTGTGGGTTTGAGACCAGCGTCAGGCTCTGTACTGACAGCTCAGAGCCTGGCACCTGCTTCGGATTCTGCGTCTCCCTCTCTCTCTCCGTCCCTCCCCAACTTGCGCTCTGTCTCTGTCTCTCTCTCTCTCTCTCAAAAATAAACATTAAAAAAAATTTAAAAAAACAACAAAGAATAGCGATGACGTTATTAAACAGACTCACAATGGCTAACGTAGGCAGAGAGACTTACGAGAAAAAGGTATTTGCAAAGGAAAGAGGTTAAGGAAAGGTACCCCCGAAAAAAATCACAGCTGAGCTGGGTCTTAAAAAGTAGGCAGGAGTGGGTCAGGATGAGAAAGGCCCTCCAGACGAGGGAAAACCTGGCATTCCGAGAGCACCCCTGGCAAATGTGAAGATTAGTTATTTCAGAAACACAAAACAGAATTTATGTATTCAAATAAGAATTACAACCTTCAAAGCAGTCACACTGACACAGTATATGCTTATCCCAAAGGATATTTTCTCTGCTCAATTTCCAAGCCATCTTCATCATTTAGAAAAGTCTCAACATCTTTGGAAGGTTAATGTATTTTTAAAATACAGCTCTATATTTTTATAACCAACTCTGATGAATATGGTCAAAGATCAAGCTTGGGAATACTGGTTTAGGTGAGAAAAAGTAGGTAAGTGATAAAGTAATGACCCAAGTTTTCTTCAGTAACTGAGAAGCTGGGACTCAAGTCACTTCCAACAGGGAACATGATACAATGGCAGACTCCCTGAAACAGGGGATCTACTTGACTATGCCACCAGCTGAGACCTCCATGGAAGGGACTCCTGAGTTGAATCTTGAAGGTTCAACAGGGATTATTCCAGGAAGATAATGGCATAGGTTCAGGGGTATGTTTGTTTTTTTAAATGTTCCTTGTTGGGGCACCTGGGTGGCCCAGTCAGTTAAGAGTACAACTTCAACTCAGGTCATGATCTCACAGTTCATGGAGTCGAGACTGTGTCGGGCTCTGTGCTGACTGTGTGGAGTCTGCTTAGGATTCTCTTTCCCTTTCTCTCTCTCTCAGTGCCGCTCCCCCTGTTTGTGCTCCGTCTTTTTCTCTCTCAAAATAAATAAATAAACATTTTTTAAAAAATAAAGAAACATTAAAAAAAAAAAAGGCTCCATGTAGTCATAGCTCCCGGGAGTCAGGAAGTGTGATGGAAGGCTACCTTACCCCAGTTATTGGTCCAGATCTTCCCACATTAGCTGCCAACTGAATTTTCAAGTAAAAAACTGACTGGAATATATACTCCACTGAAAAAAGAATACTGCTTTTCTTGTAAAATGTGTCACATCCTATACCAATGCATGATAGTAGTAGCTGTCATTAAAAAAACGTGCTGGGAATGTCATTCTCTCTTATATAACTACCGAGGAATAAAAGCAATTTGAGTACCATTAGGAAGAATGAATACATTAGCATAATAAAATATAAGTGACAATTAAAAATTCTTAGAAGTTATTTGATTAAGTTTACTTCCATTTAGAAGAAAACACATCATTTTATATACATGCTAGCTTAGTTCTTACAGTTTCCATACTGAGCCTGTGTTGCAATGTATTAAAAGATTTCAAATATTAGAGAATTCCTAGAAGGGTCATTCTCAACAATTTAAACTGTGTTCTTTAAAATGAAACATGTTATTTGCTTTGATTTTCCAAAATCAATATGCCTATTCAAACATGTATTTACAAGAAAATCTATTTGCTGCTCCTAAATTATCACAGTGTGATTAGATGGTCTCTAAAAATTAGCTCTGATTTCCTAATTTTCCTGTGTGAATTTAGGTTTTCACATTGTTTTTGGCTGTTTTGTATATAAAGGATATTACTTGTCACTCATATACCTCTCCTGAGCTTAGTGTTTATACTATTATGTTTTATTTTAGTTCTCTGTTGAAACAGAACATGCAGTGTCATGCAAGAGAGAAAACAGCTCGGATGCACTGAAGGAGTTTAATTACAGAACTGAGGGACTGTAATAGCTATTTGTTCTAATTTAAATCTACTTACTTAAAAACTCAGAATTTGTAGAAGGTTTATAACCTAACAAATATGGATTCTATCAGATTCATCTTTCATTTGCAATCCTATCCTATGTTTAATTCAAAATGTTATTGAGAGGCACCTGGATGGCTCAGTTGGTTAAACATCTGACTTCGGCTCAGGTCACGATCTGATGGTTTGTGAGTTCAAGCCCTGCGCCCCACATCGGGCTCTGTGCTGACAGCTGTGAGCCTGGAACCTGCTTTGGATTCTGTGTCTCTCTCTTTCTCTGCCCCTTCTCTTCTTGTACTCTGTCTCTCTCTCAACAAATAAACATTTTAAAAAAAGACAAAATGTTATCGTAATTGCTTCTTCCTTATTATATCACTGTGAGGTTAAGAATTAAATCCCACACCACAGTGTGTGTGGCCTAGCATCTGTCATGATACAAAGAAAGGGATATGCAATAAAATTATGGTGGTTTCTTAAAGGCCTGAATTTAATCAGCATAGATCAAGGAGGATACTGAACTGGGGAGCTCTATTCTAGACAAACCCAACAATGGTCAAGATGCTGTTTATGGAGATTCACCACCAACACTTCATTGTTCATACATAACTGTTCACAGGCTATCATGCGCAATGCTAGATGGCAAAATCTGACATAGTTTTAGTTTCCTGTTATAATCAATTCAACATTTTTACATTTCGTCAGGCAATTATTCTATGAATACAGGTAGATCCAATTGATTCTTCTATCTTATTTTAACGGCTGACTTTTCCACTACACGAGTGAACAATAAAAAGCAAACAGATGTCATTTTAGCAAACCACATTTAACATCAAAACAATCATCCATCATAGATATTTGTTAAAATTTTAATATTCAACTGTTTCTCTGCATTGAAAAATGTGAAGGTGTGTCTGACCTGGAAGTACTTCTGACATGGATCACTGGATGCCAGCAGTGGTGCAGGAAATAGGTTAGAATCTGAAATCTGAAAAGAGGGATCATTTGAGAAATTAAAACCCAAATAACAAAGCATAAAAGAAAAAAAAGCAAAGCATTGAAAATTCTTCCAAAAGCTGTCAAAAATGTTAAACAATTTTCGGCAGATAATATCAAAATTTGTGTTTATTTATAGTTGGTCACAACACATCTGACTGAAATTTCAATTTCTGCTTAACCACATTTTCCATAAACACTTCTTGAGATTTTTTTTCCACACCAGTCTGGAGTCTGTCTGTCTGTCTATCTATCTATCTTTGTTTCTATCTATGTGTCTCAACTTTCCAATGCTTTTTCTCATTAAAAACACAAAATTCAGCATGGAGGAGGACACTTGTGGGGATGAGCACTGGGTGTTGTTGGAAACCAACTTGACAATAAACTATTTATAAAAAAATAAAATAAAACAAAAAGTAAAAAAACAAACAAAGAAAAAAACCCACACAATTCAGAAGGCAGTAAGGAAAAAAAACTGGTGCATTTCACCACATAAAAATTTAAACATTCTGTTTGGGAATAGAAAATGTCTACAAACACAATAAAGACAAAAAAACTAACTGAAAAAATTAATACTGTGACATAAAAGGGCTAATTTCATTTATACAGAAAGATCACCTTGAAATTATTAAGAAAAACGTAAACAAGCCTATAGAAAATGAGCGAAGGACAGGACAAATTCCCGGAGAAACACAAATGTCCAATGAACAGATAAATAACTACCCTCAGTCAAAACGGAAGAAAACGCACATTTAAATAACAAGGATTCATTGGTTTTCCTCTGCAGACTGCAAAGATTGACAAGCTTGATAACACATAACCTAAAGCAACAACACTGGAAAAAGGAATTTTCAAAACTTGGCAATGGGAGTAAAAGCTGGCAAAATTTTTTGAAGGGCCATTTAGAAATATCTGAGCAAATTCAAAATGCATGGCCCTCACTGTACAGCCACTGCATTTCTGAGAATTTATTTTACAGATAAACCACATGGACTCTTGTTCTCAAAGCAAAAGATCAGTAACTAACTGTTCTTCAGTGGACAGCTGGTTCATTAAATTAGGATACATCCGTACAGTGGAGTACTGTGCTGCTATTAGGAAAAACAAAGTGGGTCTACATGAGCTGATATGAAAGGGTTTCAAGACTAAGAGATGAATAACATGCAAAGCAGGGCAAAATCACATTTGAGTAAAATTTTTAAAAGCATATACATATATACAAGCATGTAAGTATATACATACACACATTACACACACACACACACACACACACACACACGCATGCATCTACATAGAAAATTTCTTAAAGGAATAAATAAAGCACTAAACACAGTGAAAATGTACCAGTTTACCCAATTACATACTTAGTAAGGAAAACTGAAAACAGACCTTGTTTTCAATGAGTTGCTATCAGGAATGTCACTTAGAATGACAATCTATTATAAACCCAAATGCGGATACTGTAAGATCCCGTTTACAGAACGTACAAAAACAGGAAAAACGTATGAATGTCAGGACAGTGGTTTACCCTGGAGGGCAGGAAAGAGGGCGAAGCAGGAGGGGAGCCTCTGGGACCTTACAATACAAATGCGCTGTTCCTCGATCTGGATGTGGAAGCTCATGAAGCTGTACCCTTACGTGCACGTTTCTGTATGCTCATTATAGTCCCGGGAGAGGTTTCTTGAAAAAGTCAAATGCTGGCAGTTTTTCTAAAGCATTATTCAAAATGCACAACTTTATACTGTGAAGACTGAAGTCTATGTTAACCTTTCCAAACTCGTAACCTTTAATGGGCATTACCCCCAAATTTATGATTCAGATAATGACCTGACAACTTGGTCTACTGACCCACACTACGTTTTTAATTATATTTCCACATATTGTGTGTAAGGCTCATTACTCTGGTATAATTAAAAGGGTGGGTATATTTTAAATTGTCCTGAAACAGCAAAAGATGCTTCCTCTATGTACCTTTGCTTTTGCCCTGCGCCTTTCTCAGCTCCTGAAAAGCATTTTACAATTTTCTTTTTCTTTATTTTTTTTTTAAGTTTTTGTCTTCAGTGTACCTTAAGTTATAAGCAGGGACAGATGTGAAGTGACAGCTATTTCAAGGCAATGAATATCAATAAAAAGAGAAAGCTAAGAAGAGGCATACTTAAAGGAGTAAAAAGGCTTGAACAAACACTAAGAATCTGCATACTTTTCAGTGCATCTGATCTTAAAAAAAAAAAAAGAAAGGAAGAAAATTCCTTCTCCCCAACATGAAACAAACTCCAGCTTTTATAAAGGTATGAACTGACATTCAGATAATCACTTCAGATTTTAAATGATCCTGTGCTATTATTATCTGACCAACATTTATTCCATATGTGGATGGGTTATGCTATCCCCCCATCTCATGGAACTTACAGACAGACCAGTCAGGGAGATGGACACGAAACACCAAAGTATTCACATCGGTGAATAAGGATATATGACCTGGAGGACACAAATTCAGTTCTCTGAGAAAATGGAACAGGGCAACACCTATTAAGACTGGAGAATCAGAATACACTTACCTGAGAAAGTACAATTTAAGTTGCAATTTGAGGACTAAATAGGATTTAGCTGAGTTAACATCACACACCTACCACGAGCAAGGCACTCCCTGGCCCCAGGAATAAAGCACAAACATGTAGCGCTATGTTGCCCTAGGCATCTATATCCTTGATGAATAAGCCTAAACTGGTAACAATTTCCAGCAACTTTGTGGCAAGGGCTAAATCTACATAAGAATAAGCTGAGAAATATAAAAGCACTCAAGTATGGTTTTTAAGAAAACTTTTTTGACGTTTATTTATTTTTGAGAGAGAGACAGAGTATGAGGGGGGAGGGGCAGAGAAAGAGACAGGATCTGAAGCCGGCTCCAGGCTCAGAGCAGCCAGCACACAAGACTGACGTGGGGCTCAAACTCACAGACTGTGAGATCATGACCTGGGCCGAAGTCGGCTGCTTAATGGACTGAGCCACCCAGGGGCCCCTCAGCCCCCTCTTTTTTTTTTTTTTTGGAATTATGGTTACGTGAGAATTTCAAATTACCTCTATGGCTCACATTACTTTTCTGTTGGAGAAGCACTGACCTAGGGGATGCAGACAGAGTCTGAGACATTGCCCTAATCAAAATATTATTTACCTTTTCCATAAAAGCAAAGGCAGGAAGAAATGCCACCTCAGCTGTAAGGCCAGAGGAGGTGTGCCAGCATTCAGGACAGGTGTCTCTGCTTCCCTGAAATCACATTCTGAGCTCAAAGACACCAGAGACTTGCGTAGGCCACTATGAGCTCCATGTTAAGAATACAGCTGTCTTTTTATTTTTTTACTTCTTTTAAGTTTACTTATTTATTTTGAGAGAGAAAGAGAGAGAGAGTGAGCACAAGAGGCGGAGGGGCAGAGAAAGGGAGGGACAGAATCCCAAGCAGGTTCTGTGCTGCCAGCCCAGAGCCCAATGTGGGGCTCAAACTCCTGAATCATGAGATCACAAGTCAGATGCCCAACCAACGGAGCCATCCAGGTGCCCCGAGACAGCTGTGATTTTAAAACAACTAAGTGAAGCCATCTAGTAACAATAGTTTCCCTTTCAGCAGCATTTTCATGTGTCCCATTAATGAAAATTCGCAAGGCTTACATGCTTTGTGATAATGCCACAAAGGCCCAATAAATGTACAAAAGGACCACAGAAGAGCGTCCTCAAGCAGAAATCATGGAAGCACTGTTAAACAAATGAATAAGTAAATAAGTTAAATACCCACCTGTATTTGGTTCAGTATATGTTTTTCCCCCCACTGGATATAAATAAATGAATTCAAAATTTTATACATACCTCACCTTTTCCTATCATAGCAATCCAAACCTCAATGTCTTCATTTTTGTCAACATTATGTGCCCGTGACCAAGAATGCCACCTCTCACACTAATCACGCCCTTACGTGTTCCACTTGTGTTACTGATTATTCTTCTTATTTGTCATACTGTATTTGTAATTTAGGATGACGATTCTCCCTTATTTTTATTATGTATTTTACCTTTTCTTAATTACACACTGTACACACTGTATCAGGTTTCAAGTAGGAAAGAGAGGATATAATCAAATTGAATAATTTGAGGTGGGTTTAATTTAGGGACTATTCAAAAAAACGTTGGCAGGGTAGGAGAACCATAAGAGATACTGCAGACTCCAGAAATAGCGAGAGCCTGGGGCGCCTGGGTGGCTTAGTCGGTTAAGCGTCCGACTTTCGTTTAGGTCATGATCTCGCGGTTCGTGGGTTCAAGCCCCGCATCAGGCTCTGTGCTGACTGCCAGCTCAGAGCCTGGAGCCTGTTTCAGAGTCTGTGTCTCCCTCTCTCTATGACCCTCCCCTGCTCACGCTGTCTCTCTCTCTCTCTCCTAGAAATAAAAATATTTAAAAAAATAAAATAAAGTAGCGAGAGCTAAGTTACCATCTTGGGGTGAGGGAGGAGAAAGCTGTGTGCAGAGAGAGCACTGCCCAACACAGCTACCATCTGCAGTGGTGGTGGTGGTGGGGTGGGGTTTGCCCGCTTTCAGCAACCCTGTATAGAACTGGGATATTCTCCTGCTCTCACCACCTGACATTTTAAACTATAAAGTTGAGAAACTATTCCCAAGTAAGCTAAAGCCATGTGTAATACTTCTTTTTCCAAGAAAAAGATGAAAACGCCCATGTGTTCATCCATTTAGATACAGCCTACTTATTGCATCCTTGATAAAATTTTCTTTGAACTACCTAATTGGTTTTTTTTTAATGTTTATTTATTTATTGGCAGGGAGCAGAGAGAGAGGGAGAGACAGACAGACAGACAAAATCCCAACCCCACCTTCAGAATAAAGTTCTTTGAACCATTGACAATCTAATACCCAACTGATCCTAGAAACTCATTTACTTAAATCCTTCATTGCCTTCAAAGAGTTACTTTCCTGAAAACTCCCACCCAATGCAATCCGATCAAAAACAATCCCTTGCTATAACAAGTATTTTATAATATCCCTTTACTATCTAGAAGTGAAATTCATAGACAAATAGCCTATCTATACAAATGAATTCCAGAAAAGGAGTAATAATAGGACGGATACGATTCAAGAAGCAAATTCTCGGGCCCGACTACACCAGCAGTCATAACGAACAGCCATCAGATGCCCGCAGCTACGGGTAGATTACCTTGAGTGCAACAACCATAAATACAAACTGACCCAGGCATGTGCCGTGTCATCAGCCCAGAAATCATGATTTGCACTACTGTGAATAATGGCAATTTCAAAACGCTGAACAACTGTAAGAAAATTCCAAAAAACACCAAATACAAGCCAATCTTACAATTAGGAGTTTCCACTTCTGGAATACATAGTGTATATGAAAGCCATAAATAATACTTTAGAACTTCTAGGCTCTTGCAGTTATAAGCATGCTGTCTGCCTACATGAATATTAGGTAAGTGTGTGTAAGCTTTGCTGAGTAAGACATTCTTTGTCATACAGGGCTGTCCTGAGTTCTGTAAGACATTTGTCATCCCTGGTCTCCAACCAGAAATGCAAGTTGTGGGCCTCCTTCCACAGTCCCTAAGGGGCGCTATGCTGTAGACACTTCCAGACCCCAGCTTTGAAAGTTATAATGTCAGCCCAGATTTCTCTCTCCACTTCCTAACTCAATTCAACACCGAGGTCCTGTATGATCTCGAACCAATACTTCATGTCTGAAGCACAAATTATTCAACTGGAAATCGTGGTTACCACCCATCTGACAGTTACTACGAAGATCAAATCAGATACAACAGGTTGCCTGCTTTGCTTACCGCCTGGCAGATATTATATTTTCTTACACCTATGACCTGTTTTCTCAGCAAGGTTGTAAGCTTTCTGAAGGAAAGGGAGGTGTCCTGGAGATCTCTGCACACCCATTGTAAGGCCCTGATAAACTGTGGTGGCCCACATCTTTCTTCCCTCCCTGCCCTGTCCTGCACTCTGTGATAATGTTCATAAATAATAAACTGCATCCAAGAATGGAGGAAAGAACTACAATTATAATGGGAACTTTCTTTCTGCCATTACTGAAGTCATCACTGTAGCCTGCCAAGCATAGGAAGGGCTGTCAAAAAACTGTCACTTAACCCTCCCGAAAATCTACAAGGTTGGATTAATTGATAAATACTTTTAAAGTAGATGCTTCACTCTAGGGTGGGACCTATCTCTAAATTCATATTGATTCAATCATCCTTTAAGGTTTCAAATGTTTTTCCCTAAAGAACTTTAATCTCTATTTTCAGATCTATAATTTGGGAGAGCTGCATCAGATGACTCCACAGTCCAACTCTGAAAAATCCTTTAAATTGCCTACTTCATAACAATACACACAGTTTCCATTAAATAACTATAGTGTGTAAAATTTTATGATATAAGGGAGAGTATTTAATAAGTATATGCATATGCAAATTTTTATTTCTAGTATTTTGTATTTCCACAGAGAAGAAAGTAGAGGTGTGGCAAACCATATTTCACTCTATGAAAATAAACTTGATTTTTCAAGGAAAGTTTTGAGGCATGATTACTAGTAGCAATTTCTTGCCATCCACATACCTGACAGCTAAATATCTACTGTTGAGAATCACTGTTCTGGGAAAGCCTAAATTTGCCACTAATGTAACTTAAAACAGAAAAAAGTTTCAGCAATAAAGATGTAGGAACTAATCCTATCTCTAATGTCCGTTATCTTATACAAAAATACATCAGAACATTGATTTGTGATTCTAGCTCTTTATCTCACTTGATTCGATGTTCTCAGAGACGGATTCTAAAACCAATTCCAAGAACACTATCAAAAAATATGCACAGGAAAGGAAAACTCAGTTTCCTGAAATGTATCCCAAGGGGGAAAATACCCAAAATTGGAAAAGAAATACTTTTAAGACAGAATAAAAGTAGACTTTTCCATTTATGAATTACCTTTATAATTTTTAACAAGAATTTTTTAAATGAAGCAAAAACCTTATGATTCCCCCACAAAAATATTTCATCTCCATTTTTCATACCTCAAAGGCACAATACCTGCAATTTAGAAATAACAGCAATATTTAATGCTTCTAAGAAATAGCAATTTAAAATAGGCTGCTGGATGGCTCTGGAGGGTGGACTGCATTAATGGCCTCAATTAACACCTCTCCCTGTATCCTCGCCCTCTGCCCCCTAACTTTGTAGTTCTTTCCCACCCACTGTGGTCTAGCTGTGTGGCTTGCTCTGGTCATTAGCAGGTTAGCAAATAGGATGAGAGAGAAGCCTGAGAAGCCTGAAATGGCCCATTTCCAGCCCCTTGAAAAAAGATTACACTCCATGCTACTGCCAGAACACATCCCGGCTGGGCTCTCGGAAGGATGCTGCAGGCTTAGGTAGGATGCTGAATCCTCTTGGCGGAGGCCATCTTAGACAGCCTGAGCCAGCTGACCATCAAACACATGGGAGAGTGTCACAAAGGGCTGCATGCTGTACCCGTAACTGACTGCAGGATCCCGAGAGAGCCCAGCAGACACCGTGGGCATCCCTCGGCCATCCTGTAGATTTCAGTGGCTATCGCCGAAGCTACTGAATTTTGCAGTGGTTCATCACGCAACATTATTGTGGCAAGAGATAAATGATACATGAATTATACCTGCAACAACCAAAATGAGATCACAGAAGAGCCATTGGCTCTAAACCCGAATCAGTCCAGGGGAGCTATGATGCTGTGTGAGGATCCCACTATGGGGAATCAAGTTCTTCCTTGGACACTAATGCCCTCCCTAGGTTACACAGGAATGTCTTGATCAATATAGGCTGTATCTTTGGTCTCTCTTGTTGTTCATTCACAACACATGACCGTTTACACTCAGCATGTCAGAGTATGCTGTGATGGCAAATTTTAGGAATGTGGCATAATTCTAGTAGGAACAAAATCAGAAACAAAAAATCAATAGGAAACTGAGTTACATCTGTATGATGGAATATTATGCATTATTTAAAACTGAGATATTCTATATTTAGTTATCTAGAAAAATCTCTATTAATAATTATTGAACAAAAAACTAGCTATAAAACAGCGTGATGAGTATACTGGCATTACAGTACTTTAAACTTTTCTGTAGGTCTAAAGATTGCCATAATGAAAAGTCAAAATAAAGGTGGAATGCACAGTGTCCTTCTTTCATAAATTAAAAAAAAAAATCTTTTTGTGGGGGGCACCTGGGTGGCTCAGTTGGTTGGGCGTCCGACTTCGGCTCAGATCATGATCTCACGGTTCGTGGGTTCGAGCCCCACGTCGGGCTCTATGCTGACAGCTAGCTCAGAGCCTGGAGCCTGTTTCAGATTCTGTCTCCCTCTCTCTCTGACTCTCCCTTGCTCATGCTGTTTCCCTCTCTCTCTCAGAAATAAATTTAAAAAAAAAAATCTTTTTGTGGTAAAATAAAACAAATTTAGAAAATCATACAAAACGAATAGTTTATTAGTTACTATAAAGAAAACACTCTTATAACTACCACCCAGATAAAAAAAAAAAAAAAGGACTTTTCTAAGCCACCCAAGAAGGTCCTCCATGAACTTCTTCCTTTCTCCCAAAAGTAAACAAACTATCTTTCTTCCTTCCTTGCTTTTCTTTATGATTTCATTACCCAACTGTTTGTCCTTGGTCAATATAGTCAATTCTTATCCATTTTTTAAAATTTCATATGTCTTCTAAGTTACATGTAATCTATGTCCCTCTCCATCCTTTTCTTTACCTTGCAATTTATTCATTTAAAAAATCCAGATCTGAGTAAGTCATGGCATGAAAGGTACAGCATAGGAAATACGGTCAGTGGTACTGTTATAGTTCTGTACGGTGACAGATGGCAGATACACTTATGGTAAGCATACCATAAAATAGAGACTTGTCAAACCGCTATGCTGTACATCTGAAACTAATCTAACAGTGCATGTCCCCTCTACTTCAATTTTAAAAATTGAAAAGATGGGCGCCTGCGTGGCTCAGTCGGTTAGGCATCTGACTTCAGCTCAGGTCATGATCTCACGGTTTGTGGGTTCGAGCCCCGCGTCAGGCTCTGTGCTGACGGATGGCTCAGAGCCTGGAGCCTGCTTCAGATTCTGTGTCTCCCTCAGTCTCTCTCTGTGCCCCTCCCCTGTTCATGCTGTCTCTCTCTCTCTCTCTCCCTCTCAGAAATAAAACTTAAAAAATTTTTTAAAAATTAAAAAGAAAAATCGGGTCCATCTGAGCAATGGAGTTTGCACAGTATGGATTCTGCTGACTTCATACTCATGGTACAGGTGCACACGTTACACTGTCCTCTGAATTTCCTGCACATTGGCAGTTGGATTCAGAAGCCTGAAAAAACTGAGATTCAATCCATTGGTGGGATGCTCCTTCATGAGGAAGCACATAATATCTTGTTTTCACTGGTTTCTAATGTTTGCAGCCATGGTCAGTTACTATTTGGACCCATTAAATAAACAGAGATTGCAAAATGGTAATATTTTAATTCTCTCATTTTCAATTATTGAGTGGAAAAATTTTAGGAGATTCTTCCCATCGTCTACTACATGTTTACCCAGTAGTCAGTTCATACAAGAAAGATAGGGTAAATATTTGATTCTTTCCTGACTACTTTCAAGGTAACGAAGAGGTGTTCCATTAACCTCAGGTGGTAAACAATAATTTTTTTTCATATCATGAGATGTCATTGATTTAAACATATTTGCAACCTTTAGTTTTGAACCTCAAATCATCCCAGTTTTTACCACTAGGATCGTCTTCAGGTTGACTTCTGAGTCCTCCTGACTCGGCCCCAATCTGTGACTGCTCCCTTGCTTGCCACTGCCAAGGGATAGTCCAGGCTCCTCTAGTCTCTCTCCCTGCTTACTTTCTGTGTTAAGAGCTCACTCTTCCAGATATTTCTTAGGAAAAGCTCACAGGAGGGGCGCCTGGGTAGCTTAGTCGGTTGGGTGTCCGACTTTTGCTTAGGTCATGATCTCGCGGTTTGTGGGTTCGAGCCCCGCATCGGGGTCTGTGCTGACTGCCAGCTCAGGGCCTGGAGCCTGTTTTGGAGTCTGTGACTCCCTCTCTCTCTGACCCTCCCCTGCTCACGCTGTCTCTCTCTCTCTCCTAGAAATAAATAAAACATTAAAAAAAAATTTTTTTTTAAAAAAAGGAAAAGCTCACAGGAACAATATTTTCTCCTCTGACCTCTTGCATGTTAATAATAGTGTCCTGTACACCTGAAGGCCAATTTTCCTAGACATAAAAAATACAGGCTCACATGTTTTCTTTGAGTACGTTAAATATGTTATTCCATTCTTCTTCTGGCATAAAGAGCTTCTGTCAGAAAGTCTGTGAACAATCTAATTAATTCTGCTTTTGTCTTTCTTTTAGTCTACATACCCAAAGGACCTTTTTTCTTGTTTTGTTTTGTTTTTTTAAGGCAGTAAGTTTACTAGATTATCTTGACATTGGTTGTTCTAGGTTGATATCCTAAAGTACATGGTTTACTCTTTTTTTTTTTTAATTTACTTATTTTGAGAGAAAGAGAGAGCAAGGGAAGCACAGAGAAGCAGAGAGAGAATCCTGAGCAGGCTCTGCACTGTCAGTACAGAGCCCAACATGGGGCTCGAACTCATGTACCGTGAGATTATGACCTGAGATGAAACCAAGAGTTGGATGCTTAACCAACTGAACCACCCAGGTGCCCTGTCTCTGAGATATTTCTAATTCAGATGTATGCTCTTCTTTCATGCCTTATATAATTTTGAAAAGAATCTTTTACTCTCTTTTGAAATAGTATACTTTAACTTTTTTAAAGGATATCTTTTTGGCATGTTTCCATTGTCTGTAAGAATATTATTCTGTTCCTTTTTTTTAAATAGTATTGTTTGTATGGGATGTAATCTTGCTAGTGTTCTTTATTTCTGTGAAATTTTATGAAAGTAAAGAATACTAACAAGATTAAATTCCATATACTTACTATGAAAAGAAAAAAGAATAAGGAACAGAGTGATATCCTTACAATGAAGACATGCCAAAAAGACATGCTTTAAAAAATTCAAGTATACTATTTCAAAAGAGGTTAAAAGTTTATTTTCAAATTATATAAGACATAAGAGAACCATATACATCTGAATTAGAAATATATATATTTTATATATATAGGGGCACCTGGGTGGCTCAGTCAGTTAAGCGTCCGACTTCGGCTCAGGTCATAATCTCACAGTTTGTGGGTTCGAGCTCCACTTCGGGCTCTGTGCTGACTGCCAGTTCAGAGCTTGGAGCCTGTTTCAGATTCTGTGTCTCCCTCCCTCCCTGACTCTCCCCTGCTCATGCTGCCTCTCTCTCTCTCTCTCTCTCTCTAATAAATAAAACATTTAAAAAATTTTTTAAAAAGGAAATATATATATATAACTTATATAGTCTCTCTTTATTGCCTTTCCCTCCCCTATCTGCAAAGCTCTGTGGAGGCAGGGACTACCTCTACTTCGCTCATCAGTATATTCCTAATGTCTGGCAGATGGCAGACGTTCAATAAATAGTCCGTGAAGGAATGTATAGAAAAGTTCACTAAAATGTTAACAGCAGTCATCTCTGGGTGGCAAGATTTAGAAAAATGTCTTCCAAAGCTTTGTGTGTTGCTGCTTTGGGTAAATTCTTTTATAATGAGTGAAGCATTTTCATACTCAGAGCAAAGAGTTATTTATTTTCAATGTGAAAGAAGGAAAGTTTGTACATGAAATTATCTATGTACATACTATACACTGAAAGAAAGAGAGAGAGAGAGAAAGAAAAGAGGAAGGAAGAAAAGGAAAAGAGAAGAGGAAAGGAGATGGGAGGGAAGGGGAGGGAAAGGGAGGGAAGAAAAGGAGGAGGAGGGAAGGAAGAAAGGAGGGGGGAGGGAGGGAAGGAAGGAAGGAAGGAAGGAAGGAAGGGAGGGAGGGAGGGAGGGAGGGAGGAAGGAGCAACCCCATCTTCCCATCCCTCCCACCCCCTCACTGCATATGACTTCATAAAGGAAGCCTCTGGTGTCAGAGGTGATAAGGCTGAGTTTTACTAAGAAGACTAGGTTTAGAGTTTGTGAAAAGGAAGACAGCAACCACCCATCTGCCTTCCATGCTATATTTGACAGATTTTACTCTGCAGCTCAGAAAACATGTTAATAGGACTTCTTGTGGTGAGAGGAAAGGATTAAAAAAGCAAAGAACCTTGTTGCGATAGTTTGGCACTATATAGAAAGTGGCTCACAGTGTCTGCAATTCGTGGAACAAAGATAACATCTTTTCATACAACCTGCACTCCAAGACATCCCAAATACACAACCAAGAAATGCCGATGGCAGTGACGCAAAAGCACCAAACAGAACAATCCCAAACAAGAATGAGATGAAGCCTTAATTTGCCTAACTGGGCCTTCATAAATCTATTAGAGAAAACATAAGAGATGAACTGCCTCATAAAACAGATGGTCTTCTCCAGTCCCCCCCCCCTTTTTTTTAAATGAGATAATGAAAGGAAACGAAAGAGTAAGGATCTTGTTAAATTGGCTAAGGAAAATGATTTCACTTGAAGTAGAATGCATGAGTTTTTGGCGGAAGGATTTCAAGTTTCCCCTCGG
Organism: Proteles cristata cristata; assembly: GCA_017311185.1. NCBI lineage: Eukaryota > Metazoa > Chordata > Mammalia > Carnivora > Hyaenidae > Proteles > Proteles cristata. The sequence continues at coordinate 102,123 of JAESUZ010001605.1, forward strand.
AGCTAATACAGGTCATCTGGCAAAGCCTAGCTGAGAAGGGGAAGGTCCTCCCAGGACAAAAGCCACCTACACAGCAGGGAACACGCTGGCAGGCCCTATTAACAGAGGCAAAGAGAAAGGCTGAGGGGTAACATGCCCTTGTTGAAAGAGCACTGGATAGGGAATCAGGACATAGGAGATTTGACTTCTTGATTTGTGAGTCTAAGGAACCTACTTCACTTAGTCACCTTTTAATTTTTCTTAGAGACACTCATTAGTCATTCCTCTATCCTGTCTTGGTAGTAAGAATAAATGAGATAGTGAGAAAAATCTGTATAACAAAGACTGCAAGTGCAAAACTGTTAGTGTATAATGGAATTTTGTTTTATTGCTAGATATAAAGTCCGTTTTGCAGTACTGTTGTAAATTAACAATTCGAGGCAAGGGAAATGAGGGTCCAGGTACTCTGAAACCAATTGAAGATGACTATGCCCATGTCTGTTCTCTAAGCTATAAAAACACTTTCTTGAGGAAAAGGAGAAGCAGATAAAAGCATACCTTGGGACGCCTGGGTGGCTCAGGCAGATAAGCTCCCAACTCTTGATCTCGGTTCAGGTCATGATCTCACAGTTTGTGGGTTTGAGCCCTGCATGGGGCTCTGCACTGGCAATGCGGAGTCTGCCTGGGATTCTCTCTCTCCGTCACTCTCTGCCCTTCCCCTGCTTGTGCTCTCTCTCTCTCTCTCTCTCTCAAAATAAATATATTTTTTTAAGCATCCCTCAAAAGCAACACAAAATTTCATGCCAGATTCTTTTTTTTAAATGTTTACTTATTTATTTTGAAAGAGAAAGCACATGCATGTAAGCAGGAGAGGGGCAGAAAGAGGAGAGAGAGAATCCCAAGTAGGTTCTGCACTGTCTGCACAGAGCCCAAAAGAGGCCTCAAACCCACGAACCGTGAGATCCAGAGCTGAGCCGAAATCAAGAGTCTGACACTCAGCTGAGCCCCCAGGTGCCCTCCATACCAGAGTCTGCACTGATCAGTGACAGGAGCCAGGAGTCCTTTATGGTCTTGGCTAGGATTCACCCAAGAAAGGGCACTGCCCCCAAATGTCACCACACATGACATAATGCCTACTGAGTTTTTAACCAAAGCCCAGTGGATAATATTAAGCCCTGGGTAACACTAACTATTGTTGAGGGCTTCCTGTGGACTAAATAAACATAAACAGTGTGCTCAATCTCTCATTTTACACAGACATGGGCCTAAGGCAAAGGCTGAGAAACTGATGAAACATCAGACGGCTAAGCAGCAGCAGGGCCCAAGCTCTCTCTGCAAGTGGTCTGCTGATTCTGGAATCCTTAGGGCTGTATTCTACTCCACTGCCTCTGCCAGAACGTAGAAAGAGGGAAGGGACTGGTAAAGCGGAGACTCCAAAGATCGCATGTGCAGAGATTATCAATCCCTCATCTACTGGTCCCAGAAGGCGTGAGTTATATGCAAGCAATTAGGAAAAGGCTTCTCTTCGGCCATATCACAAAGCACCACTGACCTTTCCTTCTGACCTGCCTCCTAAGTGCCTCTGGACCTCTCCTATTCTCCCTGTGTTCTCAGAATCTTTTCTCTCCTCTGGACTTTGCCTGATGCTTCTCATATCACTTCCCCAATTCCTCTTTGTGAAAACCAAATCCACTCCATGTTTCAAAAATTACAGTTAAATCTCCATTCAACACATAATGCATAGGAATCAATCCTGATCTCAGCATAAAGTGGCTTAGAGACATTCAGCAACTTTCTTAACGAGAATAATTTCTAACACAACACATTGACTATTTACCACTGGGTTTTTTTTTTTTAATGTTTATTTGTGTGTGTGTGTGTGTGTGAGAGAGAGAGAGGGAGAGGGAGAGGGAGAGGGAGAGAGCAAGTGAGCGCAAATGGGAGAGGGGCAGACACAGAATCCAAAACAGGCTCTAGGCTCTGAGCTGTCAGCACAGAGCCTGATGCGGGGCTTGAACCCATGAACTGTGAGATCGTGACCTGAGCCGAAGTTGGTTGCTCAACCGACTGAGCCACCCAGGCAACCCCATTGTCTTAAGACTTCATACATATTAACCATTTCAATTCTTATAACCACAGCGAGATACCAAGTGCCTGAGGTCACACATTTAGCAGGCGGTAAAGCCACTTTGTTTACAACTTCTTTGAACTTCAGTTCTTTCATCTTGAAAATAAAAATATTTACTTCACATTGTTACTAGGCAGAAATGGAATAAACATACATAAAGCAGGTTAAGACAATGACTTAGATTCCCTCCCTCTTCCTCTAGTATTTCTGGGATCATCCTAAGGTACATTCCAGAAACTTTCAATCAGCTGAGAACACAGGGAGACAGGAGAAGTGCTCAGTGTCTCATGTGTGAGTCACACATCACTCTGAAGGAAGTACTACCATCCCCATGTTACAGGTGAGGGATTCGAGAACTCAAGTATGTGGACGCTCTGCTAGTGACTTGAAGCAAAATTCCAACCCACATATGCATACTGTCTCTCCATCATTTTATAAGGGGCTGGAAGGGCCAGCCCAGCCTTCTGGCTCCCCATCTTCCTCACAGAGCCACACCCGGGGGAGATGGTTGCATAAACTCCACATGCGGCCAGTGCTGATGTGACTGCTTTACCTTGTCCAGAGAATTCAAGATGGGAAACCATATTCAAGGATAAAAATAGGTGCAGTCACATTTACTGACCCTGCACAATTCCCACCTCCTCTGAGAAGAGGGAAAAGGGAGGGAGGGCAAAGAAATGAGGAAAGGAAGGAGGGAGAGAAAGAAGAAAATGTCCCAGGCTGCGCATAATGAAACAAAACTCCAAAGCGGCATCTCTGTGTTCTCTCATCCACTTGCGGATTTTTTTTCCCACAAGAGTGTCAGCTACTGATCTTGCTACACCCTGCTGTTCCTTCTCGGCCCTTGGGCCCAGGGGCCTACAGTTAGAGAGGCCTCAGAGAGGAACTGGGAACTCTTTCCAGAAAGGCAGCGGGAGGGAAGAAACCGGCTTGGCCCTGCCCCTTGGCCGGGCCGCCAGCAGGACAGGAACAGGGCGTCCCTCTCAGCACAGGATGTCAGTGTACACACACACACACACACACACACACACACACACACACACACACACACAGTCCTCCTCTATCTCTACACACACACACACACACACACACACACGGTCCTCCTCTATCTACACATACACACACCGGTCCTCCTCTATCTACACACACACACACACACACACACACCAGTCCTCCTCTATCTCTACACACACACACCGGTCCTCCTCTATCTACACATACACACACCGGTCCTCCTCTATCTACACACACACACACACACACACACACACACACACACACACACACACACACCCCGGTCCTCCTCTATCTCTACCACCCTTGGCTCCCCAACAGGGACAGACAGAAAGCGGAAGGCAAGGACCCTGCCAGGGAAGCCGAAACAAAGGAGGCCCCGGATGCAGGCCACACCCACCACCTCTCCTGCTCTCACACCCACTATTCTCAAGCTAGAAAGAGGACAAGCTGTCTTCGAATTGTCTTAAAATACGAACTGAAAACTGTTTAGACCTCCAGTGGGCCCCATATCACACTAACAGATGAGCTCCAGAGGGTCCATAAACTCAGAAATATGTTAGGACACACTGACGTGGATCTTTTTTCCAGATGGTTTTCTCAGGTTAAGAACCATGCATTAGTTGCTCACAGTGAGATAACAGGGCTAGGGAGAGAAATCATCGCCCTCCCACGAGGTGTCCTTCTCAAGCCCCCTGGGTCAGTGAGGCAGACCTCCAAGTGAGATCTCAGCCTGTCCCTGACGCTGTGTGGCCCTGGCCCCCATATCCGTTTGGGATCTGGCACCAGCGATCCATGCTTAGGAGCTACGGGCATCTGAATTCTCCCTTCCCTGCCATCATCAGCACCTAAGCCAGGGCTCTATGAACTCTCCTGCAGGTCTGCAGCCCACCTCTTGATTACCCATCTGCCCTCACTGCAGCCTCCTGCACACTTCTACAGGCTCGTCTTCCCGAGAGAATCTGCCACCTTTATCACCACCATACCCACGCTCCAGGCCATTAAAGGTGGGACCCTCGGGCCGGACCACTTGGGTTTGAATTCTTTCTCCATCACCTCCTCTGAGTGTCTTTGGATAAGTCACCTAACCTTTATGCCTCAGTTTCCTCAACTGTAAAATGGAGACGAGAGCACCAACATCAAAGACTTGCTGCAGGAATCAGATGTGTGCGACACACTCAGAATGGTGGTGGTACAGTCAGTGCTATGGAAGTATCAGCTATCAGCAGCATCGACATGACTATTCTAAGAGTTCTCCACTGGCTACCAGGTAAAATCCCTCTCATTTCATCGATAGGCTCTCAAGAACCTCCGTGTACTAGCCCAAACTAGCTCCAACTTGCCTCTAATCTCTGTGGACATAAGCCCTTCCTCTACCACCTGACCCCCAAAGGGGCATCAGACTGGGCTCCACACCCTTTACTGAAACTACTGATGTTCCATCAGTACCTATCGAACCCTCACCATATCTCAAGGATGAGCCCAAATATTGATCACACCCAAGACAATGTCATCAAGAATTCCAGTGGACATGGGGCACCTGGGTGGCTCAGTCGGTTAAGCATCCAACTCATGATTTCCGCTCAGGTCATGATCTCACAGTTTGTGAGTCTGAGCCCTGCACTGGGCTCTGTGCTGACAGCATGGAGCCTGCTTGGGATTCTGTGTCCCTCTCTCTCTGCCTCTCCCCGACTTGAGCGCGCTCTCTCTTGCTCTCTCTCAAAATAAATTTTAAAAAAATAAATAAAAGAACTCCAGTGGACAGCACTGAAGGTGCTAATGCATCTGGCAGGTTTTCTGGTCATGCCTCGACCTGCCCAAGAACCATCTTTCTGGTTTACCACAAAGAAATAACCTTTGTCCTCTATGACTTTGTTTTCTGTCTGCAAAACAAGGCAGTCAGAATAGATGGCTTCTGAAGACATCCGAAGATGGGGTTACGCAATGTCTCCTCATTCTCGTGCAATAATCTTACATTAACAAAGAAGAGGATGTATAGGTTAACCACATACATTTTTATTCTTTTAAATGAATGACTGAAATTGTTTTAGGTCTCAAGTTCCAAGGTTATAAAAAAACTAATTTTACTAGATGATGTCTAAAATTTTTCTTTATAATTTGATGATGCTCTGACTTATAATCCATTTTTCCTAAGAGCTTAGAAGGCCATTTTGATTTTATACCTTAAATTATCTCATGATGTATACCACAGCACCACTTCAACCCTCCACATGGAAAACAATGCAGTGAGTTTTTGCACTAAGTCCAACAATGCACTAACTCCAAGCCAATAAAAAAGAAAACCCAAATTAATTCCCCTATCCCTATTTTCAGCAATGCAAAATTCCAGGATAAATTGTTTTCTATAAATGTACAGAACCAGCCCCCAGATTCCTTGAAATCCCCAGGGTGGAACTTAGCCATAAAAAGTTTGAAGAGAAGTAGGAAATTTAATAATACCATTACCCTGAAATCCAATAAAGCCTGTTGGAGCTTCACATTTTTAAGAAATCAGACTATTTATGCTATTACCCCTCATACTGCTATGGTTTCCTATCAAGCCATAAATATACACAATGTAGTTCACCAGAACACTGACTAAGACTATCATAAGAAAGGCCATAAGGAAGATACCAGTCATGAAGCATGGCTCCATGGTACTTGCTGCAGCAGGTTCGTGCAGGCGAGTTCATTTATTTTGAAAATTACATTTCTAAGTCCACAACTCATCGCTTTCATCTGTGAACAACTTTTAATACAAGTTAGAATGTCCTTTTCGGAGATAGTTTTCACAAAAGCTAAAGGTCATACTGAATATCACAGAGCAGTTTCGAGGCAATCATGGCATAGGAGAAAAAACTTATAACATCTGTATCTTTCGTGATCATTGCCTTCAGCTTAAAGTATCAAAAAACCTGACTAACAGTGGATTCAATAAATAGGAAGTAGTTATGAGGCTCGGGGTTACTGGCGTCAGTTCAACAGGAACAATGTCAGAGCAGATAGCTCAGTGGTGCTCTCGGCTTTTCCTTCATGCTTGTTACCTCATGTGACATGAGAGCTGGTGTGCATTCAGACACCTTGTCAAGGCCAAACACAGGGGGAACCAAGTAAGAGCACTGACAGGCTCACATGTCAGATTCTACTGGGACAGCAAATGCTTTCCTAGAAACCCCATCCCCATCCCAGAGGACTTATCCTCAGGTCTCACCAGCCAGAACCAGGTCACATATACCTGGTGTGGACCAGTTACAAAGAACTCAGGGAAATCAGGAGTCAGGACCCACACAATGGCTTGGACCAAACACAACGAGTGTCTGAAGCTGATCGTCACACACTCTGAATTAAATACAGAGTCTGTGAGCAAAATTGGAGCACAATATAGGCACTGGGTGGGCAATTATTTGTCTCCATTTTGAGTCTCCATCTTGAGAATAAGAAAGTCATTCAATAAATAGAAAAGATAGTTATAATATTTCCTACGCGTTTTTTGTTCCCCATCTCAAAAGCATCTAATATAAAGTAATGTTTTACAAATTCCAATACTGATAAAAACAAACAAAACTTAATTAGGCTTTAGGTTCATAAGTTATGGGTTTTCTCTCTATAAACAGATAAAAATTGATGGTCAGGTGGCGAAAAGGTGAGTGTGAAGTCTTACAGCTGTGAACAGTCATCCCAACCCAAATGAATTCTACAGAATTCTCCCTGAGGTTTCACCTTTCACTAGGCAGAAAGGCCATTTTAGCCGCGATACAAATGTTAAGGAGAGGGGTAAATCATACTAAATGTATTTCCCCACTCTGTTTTCCCTCTTCTCTCAATCACCTTCCAATTCTGCCTGATCAAACAGGCACATCTCTTTAGCACCCTGGATCTCCCATGGGATCCGGTCACCCCCCTTCCCACCACCCATAACATTCGGTGCCACTGCTCTTGGGAAATTACCAAAACCCCTTACCAAGACTGTCAGGTCTGTTCAGCCCAGCATCCCTCTCCAATTCCTTCTGTCACCATGCCCTACCATGCCTGTTATGCCCTGGACATCCTGGCCTCCTTTCCATTTCCTGAACTGCCTCCATTCTCATTGACTGCAATGAGCTCTCTTCAGTTCTTCATACAGCCAGCTTTTCCCATGCTTCCGATCACAGATCAAATACCACCTTCTTCAGACACATCCTCCCTATGTCACCCAAAGTCCTGTGGGCCCTGTCCAGTAGTCAGGCTACTGACTCCTCCACAGTGTGGCCCACAACCCATAATTATCTTCTCTGTTGGGTGGCTTTCCCCTTGTCTGCCTCCATGACTAGAATGAACGGAAGTTCCAGGGAAGTAGACACTTTACCTACCTTATTCAGGGCTCAGTTCCCAGAGCCCAGCACACAGAAAGGCTCTAGGCTGTTCGTTCGGCCATCCTGCTTCAGGGGTCGGCTCGATGCGGCGGATCTCCCCTACAGATCGCTAACTCCTCGAGGTGGCCACCAAATAGACACTGCATCCCCAGGGCCTGCTCCCCGCACTCCTGACCTGGGGATCTCCTCTCCTGCCTTGCTTGTCTCTTGCTTGTAACCCCTCCCTTCTCCTCTCACAGCTGCGGGGAGCACAGCAGTCAGGAGCACAGGCCCTGGAACCAGACAGCCTGGACTCAAACGCCAACTACACCACTTACAGGGTAGCCTTAAATAAGTTATGTATCTCCTCCGTGCCTCGGAGTCCTCACCTGTAACTGAGTGATAGCAGTAGCACCTTAGTCACAGATGGATGCTGGGAGGTCTGAAAGAACACAGATGAAGTGCTTAGAACAGTGTCTGGCTTGATTAACAATATCAATAGCTTATTATCATAAACATGCTGTCTTCACTGGGCTGTATTCTGCCCTTGCAACCCCACGTCAATAGGTCCCTCCACGATACCCCACTTCATGTGCACTTCAAATAACACCCATGGCACTGGCAACCCCAACTCCATGATCTGCATCACATCTATTCCCGGACCTCTGTCCTATTGGAGGAGGAAGCTCTCAAAATTTGGGGTTTGGTCCTTGAACTTCACTGATCACACATACCCTTACAGGCCTCCCCCTCCTCTAAGTGCAATACCGCATGATCGGATTCTGCTACCTGCCACCTTTGGTCATGTCTACGTATGAAAGCATAAACTCTGAGGACAACATGTAACTCTCTCCATCCTCCAGGGAGCCAGCACACAGCATTACAAGTACAGTAGATGCGATATCAATCATCTATTAAGTGGCTCTGATCCACCCTCCAGCCTTAACTCCACCCTGTCCCTCGACCAGAATAAAGGGGAAGCTTTTTTTAAGACTTGTTTAAACGGGGGACCTTCAGTGGAAGGAACACTGATTTCAAAAACAAAAGGCTTCTATCTCCTGACATTTGAAAACAACAGGAAATCCTCTTTACCCCTAAGCAAGCCCCAGCCACAAGGACAGATTGGAAGCAGGTATGCATGATTTAGCCACATCATGTTGGATTTATTGGTATCAAGTTCTAAATAAGCAATATGCAACTTCAGGCATTTGGCGAATTTTCTTGGACCCTGGGAGATGGGGATCAACACTTCCCATGACTGGACACTCCTAAGAAAGAATTCTAAGGAGAAAACATGTGTAATTCCACAGATTTATGTATTTTTCATAAAACTAAAAGGGAGATAATGACTTAAAAGTCTAGATATAGGGACGCCTGGGTGGCTCAGGTCATGATCTCATTCGAGCCCCACCCCCGGCTTTGTGCTGATAGCTCAGAACCTGGAGCCTGCTTCAGATTGTGTCTCCCTCTCTCTTTCTGCCCCTCACCCACTCATGCTCTGTCTCTCTCTCTGTCTCTCTCTCAAAAATAAACATTAAAAAAAATTTTTTTAAGCCTAGATATACCTTTAACAAAACATTCTCTATAGACAATATGCAATAGTGCGTGCTTGCTATTTTCTATTTCTCTCTCCACACATACACATAAATACACACACAACACATACACACACACAGACTCATTAAAGAAAAGTCTAGAAGGTACCGAGGCTAACAACAAACTGACCTATCTCATGACTCTGAAAGATGCCAAGTCATTCCTTTCAGAATTCTATGGGTTTCATTTTACAAGGATTTTTGTGACCTTCTTTCAGGTCATCAGAGTTCACTTCCCCGGAGAACAATTTCAGATTCGTATAAATGAGCAAGTGTCCAGGAAACCTGGAAAAACAACTCTATCTGCTCTGTTTTCAAAACTGCCCCATAAAGTTGCATATTTCTCTTCTTTCATTTCCAGGGGCGGCTCCCAGAAGGTGGTCATAGGCTCCTAAAGTTTAGCTGGAAGATTTCCTCTCAATACTCCTTTCTCAGGACATTCTGTGTCCACCTCCCTGAGGACAACACATCTTCTCGTCTCTGAGTCAAAACCTATCCACATATACAGAAGACTAATCCATCCCACCATCTGAATTTTCTTCTTATGAAATCTGGGGAAAAGGCTGCTCGGAAGCCCCTAGAGTTGTTATCTCAAAAACGAAGGGTATGAGATTTGCAGGTACTCACCACACTCTGCAAACAGATTCCCCTGGAATAAGAAAGCTAGTCTGTAGAAAACAAAAAGGGAAGTCCTACTTAGTTCCCTCCAAGGACTGTTCTGCCATGTTTTCTAGGCAGACACCAAACGGGCTTTTTTCCAGGGTGTCCCCTCATACTTTTAGTGAAGACTTGACACAGAGCCCCTTGTTTCTGCTCTCTCTTGTCAATGCAGGGAGATGCTAGACTCAGAGCATCCACGTGAAGAGGAGAGTTTTTCATTACCAGAATGAAATAAAATTTTGATGTAATTTTTTTGGACCTTCCTTCCTTCCTTCCACCCTCCTTCCCTCCCTCCTTCCTATTTAAATTTACATCCAAGTTACTTAGCATATAGTGAAACAATGATTTCAGGAGTAGATTCTTTAACCCCCTTACTCATTTAGCACATCCCTCCTCACACACACCGTCCAGCAGCCCTGTTTGTTTTTTATATTTAAGAGTCTCTTATGTTTTGTTCTCCTCCCTGTTTCTATATTATTTTTGCTTCCCTTCCCTTATGCTCATCTGTTTTGTATCTTAAATTCCTCATATGAATGAAGTCATATGATATTTGTCTTTCTCTGACTAATTTCACTTAGCATAATACTCTCCAGTTCCATCCACGTAGTTGCAAATGGCAAGATTTCATTTTTTTTTTTTTGATTGCCAAGTAATACTCCATTGCACATATATACCACATCTTCTTTACCCATTCATCAGTCGGTGGGACATTTGGGCTCTTTCCATACTTTGGCTACTGTTGATAGCGCCGCTATAAACATTGGGGTGCATGTGCCCCTTTGAAACAGCACACCTGTATCCCTTGGGTAAATACCTAGTAGTTCAATTGCTGGGTTGTAGGGTAGTTCTATTTTTAATTTTTTGAGGAACCTCCATACTGTTTTCCAGAGTGGCTGCACCAGTTTGCACCCCCACTGATACCATGTTTCGAATCTCCACCTCAGAAGATGCAGATTACAAAGGGAATTTTAAAACCAAAACAAAAACAAGAAAAAGGAAAAATTTATTAAGAAGGCATTTTAGACTACTAAACTTTAATTTCTCTCTCTTGAGAGGTAAATATAGAGGTGTCACCATTCTTCATTACCGTTAACATCAAGATGTAACATTACTTACCAGACACGAAGACAAGCTCTATTTTATGAGTATTTAAAAATAAAGGCAATAGATAGCCGCTGATAACCAAGTGCACAGCCGTGGTTCACACGCCATGTAACAATCTAGAATCTAGCTTACCAATTCTGAGACGTGCACAGAGAGCAGCGTTCTAGAAGTGGTCAGGCATCCGTGGATGAGACTGTATTTCACGACACTACAAAACTGGGGTTACTCAGGTGCTAGGCACCTCCGCAGAACACCCATCCACTGAATCAGTATTTAGTTAACATTCATTTATGTTTAATGTTCTCTGGAAACCAGAGATGCAATCTGGTGATTCAAAGGTCTTAAGATCCTACAGTCAGATTGTGCTGAAGTTCCTAGTCCATATGGTGAGCCAAGATGACAGAGAAGGATTCTGCCTGTTTCAAATATACGGAAAACCTGAATAAGAGATACCTAACACCTTATTTTACAAAGAAAAATGTCAAAATCATGAGAAGTAAATCCCTGGGCCAGAACTGCAGATGGAAATCAGTCAGTAGAGAACATTAATGCTTGACGACTTAGAAAGCTATCAGAGCACAGTATGGCCTTAATGGCTAAGATTCTGATAACCTACAGAGAAGAAAGGGCCACACAGACCACAGGACCAATGAATCCGGCTAGCCATACCTGGGCTACCTGCTCTATGTTGGCAGTCACAAAGGGCTGCTCTCAGTAAAACAAAGTCTAGAAAATATTCATTCCCTGCCCCTTAAGCTCGGCAAGGAAGCTTTTGTGGGGATAAGGCAGGAAGGAAGAAAGGCGGGGGAGGGGGAGGGAGGAAATACACAAACAAAATCTTATTTTTCTTAATGTTTATTTATTTATTTTGAGAGAGAGTGTGTGCATGTGCACACACAAGTGGCGGGGGGCAGGGGGGGTGGTGAAGAATCCCAAGCAGGCTCTGTGCTGTCAACATACATTCTGATGCGGGGCTCAATCTCATAAACCCTGAGATAGTGACCTGACCTACAATCAAGAGTTGGACACCCAGGCACTGACTGAGCTACCCAGGCACCCCAACAAACAAAATTTTTAATGCCTCATCAATATCAAGTCAAAATCCAAGACTATGCTCCCAGGGAGGTACGGTATCCAAATATGTAACATTCATGTAGTATCAGATTCCCTGGCCCAGAAAATAATACAAAAACCAGTCCAGAAGCAATGATACCCATGGAGCATGAACTGAAGCAAAGGAAAAGCCCTCAGTTTCCACATTCCCATTCACACTGGTCTCCCATGGCAAATAACCCCATTAAAGAAGCCCTCACAGTCAAAGTTTAAGACTAAACAAGAAAAAAGGGATGGCCAACACGAATGGCAAGTTCTGTGTCTAAGAGCTAAAAATAGTAGACAGACTCAAAGAGATTTTAAACAACTGCAGAGTGCACAGACAGGATAGCATGAAAGGGCAGCAGGTGAATTTGAAAAAAATCTACTAGAAAATGCAAGACTGAAGGAAGGAAGGAAATAAGATACACACACACATACACGCACAGATATACGCACTACATATTATGTATATAGGGTACACAAACACACACACATGCACATAAGTCAGTTCTATTTCCATACACTAGCAAAGAACAATCTAGAACAATCTGGAAATGAAATTTCTGGAAAAGAAAACAATTCTGTTAGAGGCATCTGGGTGGTTCCGTAGGTTAAGCTTCCGACTCTTGGTTTCAGCTCAGGTCATGATCCCACAGTTGATGAGATTGAGCCCCGCATCAGGCTGTGCACTGACAGTGCAGCCTGCTTGGGATTCTCTGTCTCCCTCTCTCTTTGCCTCTCCTCCAGTCATGTGCACACACGTGTGTGCACTCTCTCTTTCTCTCTCTCTCAAAATAAACAAACTTTAAAATAGAAAACAACTTTCTTTATAACAACATCAAACAAGAATAAAATACTTAAAAATTAATTTACTAAAGAAGTAGAAAACTGTACACTGAAAACTATAAAATATCACTGAAAGAAATTACAGGAGACCTAACTAAATGAAAAGATATCCATGTATATGGATTTGGAAGGCAATGCTATTAAGATAGCAATGTATCTCAAAATGATCTAAAAATTAAATGCAGTCCCTAACAACAGTCATCTGGCTTCTCTGTAGGAATTTAAAAACTTATCTTAATAAGGGAAAGAACAGTCCTTTGACAAAAGTGCTGGGACAACTAGACACACACAGAGAACAGAATGAACGGAACCATTGCTTTGGAACATATGGACTCAGGGCAATCAAACACCCAAATGTGTGCACTAAAATTATAAATCATCAGGGGGAAAATAGGACTAAATCTTCAACACCTCGGATTAGGCAATATTTCTTTTTTTTTTTTTTAATATTTTTATTTATTTCTAGGAGAGAGAGAGAGAGAGACAGCGTGATCAGGGGAGGGTCAGAGAGAGGGAGACACAGACTCTGAAATAGGCTCCAGGCTCTGAGCTGGCAGTCAGCACAGAGCCCGATGCGGGGCTCGAACCCACGAACCGTGAGATCATGACCTAAGCAAAGTCGGACGCTTAACCGACTAAGCCACCCAGGCGCCCCCTTAGGCAATATTTCTTAGACACAACATCAAAAATATAAACAACAAGAAACATAAACTGAACTGCATCAAAACCTAAATTTTTTTTGCTTTGAAGGCCACTATCAAGTAAGTAAAAATATAGTCCACAGGAGAAAATGTTTATAAACTGTATAAGGGTCTAGTAACCAGAAGATAAAAAAACCTAAATTTTTTTTGCTTTGAAGGACACTATCAAGTAAGTAAAAATATAGTCCACAGGAGAAAATGTTTATAAACTGTATAAGGGTCTAGTAACCAGAAGATATAAAGAAGAAAAGGATAAATAACTAAATTTAAAAATACACAAAAGAGGAGCATCTGGGTGGCTCAGTTGGTTAAGCAACCGACTCTTGATTTTGGCTCAGGTCACGATCTCGCGGTTTGTGATTTTGAGCCCTGCGTTGGACTCTGCACTGACACTGTGGAGCCTCCTTGGGATTCTCTCTCTCTCCTTCTTTCTCTGCCTCTCCCCCACGTTCTCTCTCTTTCTCTCTCTCTCAAAACAATAAACAATAACTTTTTTAAATGAACAAAGGATTTGAAAAGATGTTCAACATCATAAATCATTAGGAAAATGTAAATCAAACCCAGACTAAGATACCACTTCACATCCACTAGGACAACAATAATCAAAAGGACAGACAATAAAAAATGTGGCAAAGGTGTCAAAAAAAATGGAACCCTCTCACATCACTAGTGGGATTGCAAAAGCGTCCACCTACTTTGCAAAACTAAACATTTTCTCAAAAGGTTAAAACAGAGTTACCATATGACCCAGCAATTCTGCCCTCATGTATACACCCAAGAGAAATGGAAACATTTGTCCACTCAAATGAACATTAAAAAAATTTTGTTTGTTTGTTTGTTATATTTACTTTTGAGACAGAGAGAGACAGAGCACCAGTGGGGGAGGGGCAGACAGAGAGGGAGACACAGAAGCCGAAGCAGGCTCCAGGCTCTGAGCTGTCATCACAGATCCCGATGCAGGGCTTGAACCCACGAATCATGAGATCATGACCTGTGCCGAAGTCGGATGCTTAACCGACTGAGCCACCCAGGCGCCCCAAAACATTTATTTGTACATCAATGTTCATGGCAACATTTTTCAAGATACCAAAAAGTAGGAACAACTCAAATGTCCATAATGGGGTGGATAGAAAAACCAAATGTGGGGGACCTGGGTGGCTCAGTTGGTTGAGCATCATCCAACTTCGGCTCAGGTCATGATCTCATGTTTCATAAGCTCAAATCCCATATCAGGCTTGCTGCTGTCAGCCTGTCAGCACAGAGCCTGCTTCAGCTCCTCTGTTCCCCTTACTCCTCCCCTGCATGCACTCTCCCCAAAAATAAATAAATATTTAGGAAAAAATAAAGAAAAACCAGTGTGGTATATCTGTATGGTAAAATATTATTCGACAACAAAAAAGAATGAAGTACTGGTAAGTAGTACAACGTGGATGAAACTTGAAAACACAGTAGCTTCATGGCTTCCGAGGGGGAAGGGTGGGCATGTGTGGTCCTAACTAGTGATGGGTTCAGGATTTCCTTTCAGAGTGGTGAAAATGTTCTGGAATTAGGCAGTGGTGATGGTCACACATCTTTGTGAATATACTAAATGCTACTAAATTTTATAATTTAAAGGGGTGAATTTTATAGAATGTGAATTAGATACATCTCAATTAGGGGAGGAAACTCAATGAGCAAATTCAATAACAAGATCAGAAACAGTCAAAGAGCGAATTCATGGATTGGAAGGTAGTTTGGGTGGAGGCTGTACTGAGTCAGCTAACAAGCAGAGTTTACTCCAATAGGATTTGGAGATTGGCCAGCAGAACACTGTCTTGGACTTCGGCATCTCTTTATATCATTCCTCGGACCATATCTCACCTCTTACTCCTCTCGGTGACAGCAGTCCTACCCTTTGTCAAGAGTACCTGGCACAGCAATTCAGAGATGAGTTGTATGAGAGGACACGAAGACTTCTCTAAGTGGATGCAGTAACTTCCCACACAAACGTGTGTGTGTGTTAAGTTCATACAAGAGCAAATCGTTGGTAGTAAATAGAAGAGGGAAAAGTTCAAGACAGGAAGAGAGAAGGAAGGTGTAACAACCTGAATGATGTTGTCCCCTCCCCTTCAAAGATATTTACATCCCAATCCCCGGAGCCTGTGAAGTCACCTAATGTGGGCAAAACAGACTCAGCAGATGTGATGGACTAAAGTCTCCACAGTAGGTGAGATTCTGCATATTGGGGGGGGTGGGGGGGGCTAAATGTAATTATAATTTTATAGGAAGCAGAGTCATATTTAACTACAGAAGGGGAGAAGATGATGTGAGCAGAGACTAGTACGATCCACTCTGACGATAAAGGGGCCACAAGGAACACAAGAATTCCAGGAAGCTGAATAAGTCTAGGATACAGATTCTCCCCAAGAGAGAGCCTCCAAGCCGAACCAGCCCGTTGGACACCCGGGCAGCCCAGTAAGACTCCTTTCAGATGTCAGGTCTTCAAAATGGTAACAGAATAAATCGGCGTTGTTTTAAGTCACTACACAGGACTTTGTTACAGCAGCAACAGAAAACACATAGAGGTAGGAGGGAGAACAAGAAGTTTTGGTAATTCAGCCTTGATAGAAATAAAAGAAACTAATTCTAAAGCATACCAGGGCATTTAGAGCTGTTTCCCATCCTGCAGAGGAGGAAACTAAGGAGATATGGGTGAGAAGGATAATGAGTCAGATGGGTGCAAACAGTATGGGCTGTCACGTATGGAAAGAAACCACCCGAACACAACCAAAGCTAGAGAACCAAGTGTGGTAGAGAACAGGGCTTGGAAAAATTTGTAGTGTGCAAAGAATATCTATCCCTCATCAATGCTAAGTAAGTTTTCTTGAACAACTTATTTTGCTCATTCATTCGATGTATATTTATTGAGCACTTACTGTATGTCAGGCCCTGTACTTAATTACATTCCTAATGGTTACTCAAAACTTGTCCTATCAGAAACCCACTAGGAAGTAGATGCCATCACACTGTCTAAGCTAACTAGATAAACCAAAACATTATCTTGCAAAAACATTTTATTTTTGTCACTGCTATTATGTAGTAAAGTGGATTACCTTTACTTATCTGGATGTGATCGCTCTCCTTTAAAGGCTCTTTGTCTTGGCCTATTTGCAGACATTTTAAGCAGTTAAAATCCAAGCTTAAATAATACTTCACTACCCATTCATTTTCTGAGTTCTATGTTTTGAATATATTTGCTCTGACTTTCACTTGGTGTTCCCTATGGCCAAGCGTCGCTCACTGTTCTCTCTCTGGAAAACAAATATAATAGAATTTTTCAAGAGATTGCCTAAATATCATCCAGTCCAACTCCTCAGTTTACAGATGTCAGATGTGAGACTCGGTTCTTTTTTTTTTTTTTTTTTTTTAAATAAATTTATTTATTTATTTATTTATTTTCAGAAAGTCAGAGACAGCATAAGTGTGGGAGGGGCAGAGAGAAAGAGGGAGAGAGAGCAAGCGAGCAAGCCAAGCAGGTTCCACATTGTCATCACAGAACCTGATGTGGGGCTTGAACCCACGAACCATTGAGAACATGATCGGAGCTGAAATCAAGAGTCAGGAGTCGGATGCTCAACCGACAGAACCACCTAGGTGCCCTGAGGCTCAGTTGCTTCTAATAACTTGTCCAAGAATGTAGGACTACTGGGCAGGGCCGGGCCTGGAGCTCAGGCCTCCCATCTCAGCATCCAGGGCTCCGCAGCAATCACAGGCTGTCTGCTTTCAAACACAGAGTTCTAGGCGTGGGGACTTTGTGTCCTGTTTTAATTAAACTCCTCAGGTTACTGCCACATGAAAACCCTGGCAACTTGCCTTTTTAAAGAACTAGACCTAAAACTTAAGACCAATACAAACCACACACAATGAAAACAAGTCACATTATCTGCACAGAAAGAAGTTGAGGTTTTTTTACATCTGCATCACACATATTTCAGGCAGATGATTCTCAGCTACCGAACAGATAAAAATAAAAAGTTAAGCCTCAGTATGAGGGAACAATAAGGAGATCCAAGCTATAACAATAAGGACAGCATTTTTAATCTATCGTATCAGAAAGTGTTTTCATCTCTCCCTCTGTTTCCAGAATAGGAAGAAATGTTCAGTCTTCACGCAAGGGCGATGGAATGGAAATAGATACAACTTCTCTAGAGAGCAGTTTGGGTATGCACAGCAATGTCTTTATAACGTGCAAGCAACTTTTAACTCAGCAGTGTCCTTATGGCCATTTCTTAAGGAGAAAAAATAGAGTTACGAGTGATGATTAATCCAGAGGGACCTCAAGAGATTGGAATACCCTAAATGCTTGACAGTGGGTGACTGGTCATCATGACACACCCGTACAATGTAATCATGTGTTAGATCGTTAAAAAGCACATACTAAAAGATTTAATAATACCAAAAATCTCCATGAAGAATTCAGTGAAAATATGATGATCACAATAATGTTTAATCTAAAGGCACTGATGCAAACATGTATGCACGCACAAAGACCATAAAAACGCATGCAAAATGTTAAGGATGGTTTTTTCTTGGTGCTTTTCAGTATTTATGCATTTTCTAAAATAAATGGCTCTTTCTCTCCCCCTCGCACAGAGGAAGAATCTAATCAGTGTTATTTTTAAAATCTTCCTTTAACCTTCCCCAATTCCAATATCCACTCACTGTTCAAAGACTCTTATTACCAAAACTATGCGGCGCCCCAAGGGCTCCTGGGAGGTGATCAGCAGCATCTAAACAATCCTGTGGAACTTCCTCCCACACCAGGAAAATTGATTAAAGCCACAGCAGAAAGCCCCTGTCTTGGGAGACTGCGTCACATCCTGCCTGTCCTGGGCACTGAGACCCACTTGACTGTTAATGATCTTGAGCACTGCTCTCAGACTCCTGGTCTTAACTCAAATTCCAAATGATTCCTCACTCCCCTGCTGAGTGCAGAAACTGCTCTCTCCCACTCCCCCGCCCCCACCAATTCTGCCCAAGGATGCTTTGCAGTAACTTGGGATCTCCAGGCCACTGCTTTCCAAACTCGGAGCTCAGACCTATTAAATGGATGTTGAAAACCAACATAACGGGTCCTGACCAGCACTTTTTCAACCATGGTAAAAGTGGTTCTTCATATCAACATCAAGCAGCCTCCCTGCATTCAACTGGTTTTACTGCCTTCCTCTGGAATACCACACAGACAATCTACCGCTGGCTGCAGCTGGTTCTGAGGTGTCAGGAAAGTAAATGTACTAGTCTAGAAAGATATTTATGATACTTTGTTGAGTAAGCACCAGGTACAACATTATCCCATTTTGGTAAATAATCAGAAAATAAATATATTGAGAGAATATTCGATGTACAGGGAGGTATTCAACAAAATCCATAAAATGGTGAATCTCTTGGTATGTAGAGGTGTAAGAGCTTATTTTCTCTTAATTTTTAAATTTTTCTATATTAAACACGTATTACTTGTATGATGTAAAAGTGTTATTACCATTACTATATTTATTACTGTTACTCTTTCTATATGACATGCTCTCCTAAGGCCTCTATATCATTTGTAGTTATTGAGTTTAACTGGGTAAGAGAGGAGATAGAATCAGATGTCGGTGTTCTTTGACACTGAATCTTTTAGGTCTTTAAGACCTATATTTTCCAAAAGCCCTAGTGTGGAGAACAGGTGAGTGGACACTATGTAAATAAATGGTCACCAGGTCACTAGACAACCCCAGTGTAGGAGAGAATATAGATGGGGACAGGTCAGGCGGGGTGCAGTGGAGATAAAACCTAAGCTCAAACCGCAACTCTGCTCTAACAAGTTACTTTTCTGTTTTGAGTCTCAGTTTTCTTATATGTGAAATGAGGATAACACAATGAATCTTTAAAAGTTTACCCAGCTGGAAGTGAGCTAACTTCTAGTAAATTCAGGACACCGTGTGTGGCATGGAGTATGCCTCAAACAAAACCAATGCCTTTCAGAGCATCTGGGTGGCTCAGTTGGTCGAGCACCCGACTCTTGATTTTGGCTTAGGTTATGATCTCAGGATTCATGAGATTGAGCCCCACGTCAGGCTCTGCACGGATAGCGTGGAGACAGCTTCGGATTCTCTCTCTCTGCTCCTCCCTACCCCCTCAAAATAAGTAAATAAACTTAAAAAAAACAAAACAAAACAATGTCTTTCATCAATGATACCAAGGAAGTCAGGAAGGGAACGCCAAAAGAAATTATTTTACATGCCCGTCTGTTTAAACTTTTTAAAATGAAATTTTCTAAGTGCAGAAAAGGAGGAAACAGCTAACCTCTGAGAGAAGAAAAGGAAAGTGGAAGGGGAGCCAGGGTTGGTGAGCAGCACATGGTGTTGCATATGGACCCCCCTCACCAAGGCCCTGATCATGCCACCACGGCCGCAGCTGGCAGAGCTCTGGAAAATGCTTCCGGGGGCTTCCTGAGACAATCATCAGATCCCATCCCAAACCCAAAGTGATGCCACAAATAGCTGAGGATCTACCATAGATACAGCACTGTCCTCACACGCAGAGAAGACAAGGGGAGAGAAAGAATTCAGGGTCAAAGTTCAGACAAAGTATGTGAAGAGTCCAAAATATAAAGAGCCATTTGGGACACAAGCTTCAGGAAGGGGATTTAAGAGCTACCCGGGTGTGTGCTACCATCTGGGGAACCAGGGAAGAGTCCTGGGAATGAGGGTAACTCCGCTACACCCTAAAGCCACAGCAGAGTTGCAGGAGGTGGTCGAAAGATGGAGGTGCATTCCAGAGAGGGACAGCGGGCGCCACGGCATAGGGACCCAAAGGCCACAGTGTGTCTCTGCGTGAGGAGCTCACTTAGGCTAGTGTAAGATATCTGCTGTGGAGTAATACTACCAACAAAAACAACTATTATTAACCGTGAGTCAGGGGTACTAAAATTAAAGGCAGTGAAAGAAAATGTGGAGGACTCAAATGTCAGGGTGACCTTCTTAGACCGGTGGGGGATGCATGAAACATTCGCAGCAGGGATGCCATTAGATGAATTTGGCTGAACGTAGGAGTCAAATTTGCAGGGAGAGAGACTGCAGGCCAGAGGTCAGGAGACGATGGCCACGGTCCAGATCCTGACAGCTAGAGCTAGAGCAGCTGAAGGCACGCAGGAGAAGGGCTAGGTACAAACACAAATAGACAAGGATGCAATCCTATTAGCCAGTCCAGTCTCAACACAAGCACTAATATCTGTGTGGAGAGAGTGGGGAGATCACCTCTAGCTATTGACTTCCTCTTTTGGTGTTCACTGGGCGCCAATCCACATTCCGCCAAAGAACAGCATCCTATCCTGAAAGAGGCCAGCTCTGAAAGGGAAAATAAGGATCCCAAGACAGAAAAAAAGAAAATCTAAGACTCCGATTTGGACATCTGAGCCTCAAAAATCGTTCAGAGCGCAGCCCTGTATGCTTTCAACCCTGGACTGGTGGTTCTGACCACACCTCATGACAAAACTATAAACTCTAGAGAGAATTTCTTTTCCCCTGAAATATTTTCTCTCCTCCAGGGAACAGTGTGACCCTGTTCAGACCTTGTACTGACCCAGAATCCCCAGGTCATCTTAACTTTCTTGCCTCAGGTGACAACCTCAGCTGAGGTTAATGTTTCCTACCACTAAGACTGGCCACTAAAGAATGTCAGCTGAAGGCTACAACAAGCAAATCTTACTTCACAGTCAGGAGAAGGGAGGCACAAGG
Organism: Proteles cristata cristata; assembly: GCA_017311185.1. Lineage (NCBI taxonomy): Eukaryota > Metazoa > Chordata > Mammalia > Carnivora > Hyaenidae > Proteles > Proteles cristata. The sequence continues at coordinate 123,333 of JAESUZ010001605.1, forward strand.
GGTGAGGGGAGAAAGGAGAGAATGGAAAGCACACCACATGAAACAAATGATGGTTATTTAATATACTGAACTAAGGGATCAACTACAGTGTAAAAAGCAGACAAAAAGCACAAAAGGGTGAGATGGTTCCAGTTCAAGGAACCATCTGGTGCGCCCACCACAAAATGCAGCCACTCACCTTCGGTCCCACCAAGAAAAAGCACCATGCACAGCAGAGGCCTCTGGGGAAGGCTAGCATGTCCCTGGCACCCAGGAAGGGTAAAACAAGGATATTTTTCTCCTAGAGAGTTCTTACTAAGAAGTCAAGTGAAGGAGAGATGCTTCCTTTCAACTACTTGACAGCCCGGCCCTTGAAGCTCAAAGCCCCCTTGGAAAGCTCCAAAGAGGTACGAAGAATCACTCACGAAGACGGTGAATGATGAGCAGGTCCGCATACATAATTTTCTAAGTAAGTTTACTTCTTCCACCCTGAGAATGCTGAGAACTTTCAATATTTTAACCATTTTGAAAGATGAATTTCTTCAAAATATCTTAGATTGAACCACATAAAATTAGCATTTTTGTAGGTCAAAAAACAACAGATTCCTGTGTTTCAATCATAGGACACGGCTTCCAACTTCTTCCACAGCAGGAATAGGCAATTTTTTTTCTCACCAGGACAGATCACAGATATCTTAGGCTCGGAGGGCGAAGAGGCAAAGTAGATCATATAGGTGCTCATATAACCATTTAAAAATATAAAAACCATTGTTAGGTCCTATAAAACCAGGCATGGGCTAGTTTGGCCCGTGGGCCAGTTTGCTGACCTCTGTCTTCTAGTGTACAAGGGTAAGTTTTTTCCAATGTTCACTATGAAAACTCCTAATTTAAGGCAACGTAGTAATGCCGGTGAAGGATACCAAAGGATACGTGTACAAGCCCGTTTATCCCCCGCCACGGGCTGTGATGGCTGGTGGTAGGTCTGAATCGCTCCTCTGTTCTCAGTTCTCCCTTCCGCTGCGGCTTCTAACAATCTGGCTTATTTTAGAAGCAATTGTCTGGGAGAGGGTTTGAGGGCAGTTCTAAGTTTTCTATGAAGAAAAACAAGGAGATGTATACGGAAATGGGACTTGATATGAATAAACATAACTAGGAAAAGAATATGGGAGCAAAGGCACTCTGGGGAATTACCCCAAGCACACCCCTGATTTGAAGCCAAAATTCCAGAAGTCCAAAGGAAGCAACAAAAGCAAATAAATTATGTAAACAGCTGGCCCAAACCTAATCATCTAAATGGGGCAAAAAGTAAGTTTCAGACAAACTCTCCTTTATATAAATAGGAGAGATTATTAAAGGGACGATAATAATTTTTCTCCTAAATTAATCTGGGATAGAGACAAACAGGAAAAGGGCACGGCGGTAGCCATTCCTGAAAGACTATAATTGGAAAAACAAGTTTTGTGAGACACCAAAAGTCATCACTGAGGGAATCCGAAATTTCCTCCTTTGGAGAATGCTAACAAATAAACAGTCAGGGATTCTCTCCTTAAGGACTTCTTCTGGGTTCCAGGATTTTTTTTATTTAAAAGAATTGTAAAAATCAATAGGAAATGATTTTAATTTATGGCACTGCTACCGTTTCAAATAATATATATTGTGATGAAAAGGAAAACTTAAAAAAAGAAAAACACTATCTATGAGCAGACGCGTTGAAACAGAAGAAGGAGATTGCTGATACACACTTCTGACCTGATATGGCCACTGAGTTAGAAAAAGCCTAATTTAAATAACATGTTTCCTCATTCAATACTAAAAACGTACCCTAGAGCAATCCATCCTCCTGCGTTTCTAAACAGTCTCATTTAAATGTTACAACCTTTACTGCAATCTTCTACCATGAAAGTTAAAGGAAAAAAGAAGAAGGACCAATCTCATACGTACATGAGCTGCCTGGGTGACAGTGAGCCTCCGGGTACCGTCTGCCCATAGCGACCAGTCAGCACATTAGCAGGGGCCTCGGCAGTTTCCAAGTACTCAGGAAAGACTGAGATGGTTAGCTGCGATGCGGGGGGAGACACACACACACACAAAAAGTAGAAACAAAACAGATTTAGGATAATGACTGCATTTTTTTTTCATTAAAATGCTAATGATGACCACAAATTTCCCGTTAACCACATTTATGAATTATTCATATTCACATGTGAGATGAAGTCTCCCTGTCACTGCAGGCAGACACAGAGCTGATGGTTAGTAATGTGGTCCCTGTAATAAGTGTGACAAAAGTGCAGGTCACAGCAAGTCTACCCATCAGGGCTGGCCCTCACTGCCCTCTTCAGAAGACCAGGCAACCCCACCCCCATTTCGTTGGTGCTCCCCTCACTCTTCCTCGAAGTCAAGGAGCAACTCTAGCCTGGTTCTTTGTTTGTTGTGACATCTGGACTAATATCTTGTAAAAACTCTAAAAGCTTGAAAGAAAAAAAGAAATTTGCTGTACTGGGTAGAGAAGACATCTGATTTTTTAAGAAAACTTTCCATTCAAGTATTACATAAATACAGAAAGAATACACATCACATTAAGTAAACACCTCAATGAATTTTCCTAAACTGAACACACTAGCCTAAAACCTAGAACATTAGCCACACCCCAAAAGCCCCCTTCATGTGCCTTCCTAAAGGCAACTAGTATGCAGATTACTTCTGCTCATTTTTGTAGACATCACATTGATTTGCTGTCATTATTAATTTCTTGTTTAAAAAACATACACTGAACACTCCTATATGCCAAGCACTGTACCAGGCACTGAAATCCATAACCCTCTGATGTTAGAAGAATATTAGAATTAGAGGAATAAAGACAAATCTAGTTGCAGCAAGGTTGTAGGTAAGAGCACTGGGATGTTGGAGGCAACACATGAAATGACAATAATGCTGTAGATAAAATAGCCGGGAAGGCTCTTTACTGCGAATGGTTTGATGTGTAAACTGTTTGACAACCTAGATCTTGAAAAATCTTGGTTTCTTACTCATGCTACCCTCCAAAACTGAAATAGCCCAACCTTGTTTTAAAGTAAATAAACATATGCACATACACCAGTGCATACGTATCAGGATATAACTGCATACATCTGTGAGGTGAGCACAACGACAGTAGAACTTAGTAGGGTGAAAAAGCATCTGGTAAGTAACACACCCAGAAGAACGCTCTTCTTAAAATGACCTTTGGCTTGGGATGCCAACCTTCCCAAAGGTTTACATCAGTTTTATTCAGTGAACCCAGTATCAACTATCTCACAAGGGTTCAGAAGATGCTTCAATTCAAAGACCCCTTCTAGCATGAATAGGTAAATGAAAATGTAGAGTCAGACATTTGAGAATAAAGACAAGGAGAGGGGGCAGAGTTGGCCACAGTTCCTGCCTCTGAGATTGCCCCGCGTAACGCCCCTTCAGACAGCAACAATGTCATCCCATCTCCTGCCTACCTTCCACCTCGGGTTCTGGCAAATCTGGAAGTGGGGGAAGTGACTTAGTTCTTGGAAAGCACTCCAATAAATACAAAACAGCAAGGTTCGTTAAAAAGTCTAATACAACAGAAAACACCTTGAAGACTAGATTTTGTGTTCTCCAGCAGACTTTGTGATCTTAAAAGCTGTGAGGCTTCCAGAGCTTGTCTATTCTGTTATCATGAATAGCTCTAGGCATTCTTTGGAAGATGGCTGAATTTCAGAATTCTAGATAAACATGTCACCATGGTTGAAGTCAGCCAGGATGGACATGGTTCCAAAGCGATCAGAAACCTACCTACTAACTGGGCCGTCCCTCTTTGCGTCCTAAGGGCATAGGATGCATAGCAAGCAGTCAACAAATACGGAATAAACTGACAAGCCAATATATAAGTGAAGAGCTCTCACAACTAAGAGGTAAGGAGGCCAATTAAATGGTGAGAAGAGAAATGGTCTTTTCCTTCTTTTTTCAACCTAACTGACTCAAAGCCAAGCTGCAAATCAGACTCAACTGCATTTACTCTCCTCCTCACAGAAGAAAATCTTTATGAACTCATAAATAGTGTGTGTTAAGTAAGAGGATTCAGAAATAATGAAATTATGAAAAACAGGATGCCTCACAAATGGGAAAATAGGTAGGTGCGAACATGTTGAGCATACAAAGGAATAGAAATTGCCCACTTTACATCTGTCTGCCTTCTTTGTCATCCTTCTGTGTAATGGACAGGACGTTATTCCTCTAACAGCATGGTGCCTCTCCTCCCAGATGCTCATTCACACAGCAGCCTACTCCGGTTCAAGCCACTGGGGCAACAGACAGTAATGAGATAATCAAGCCTGGTTTCCTTGAAAATCCAGAAAATTCTCTCATTACAGGTCTATGTGTTTGTCCCTAATATACATTTATAGTATCTATCATTTCACTTTTTTTTACAACACATAAGCTCTGCAGTATCACTGATCCTACCGAACACATTTTACACATTACACGGCAGCACATGGCCATACTGTCTGGAAATAACTTTAATGATAAAATTTCCGAAAGTGAGGAAGTGTGGGTTGGTGCTATTTTTTGTTTTGTTTTGTTTGCTTTTTTTTTTTTTGTAGGTATTATGGGACATTTTTCTGACTGTAAAAAAATAACTCAGTCCTGAAAATATCAAATCTGTTTCTGCCCAGCTGATCAGCAATACCCCAAAAAGGAAACCAATCTTTGAGACTACCATCCTTTTTCCTATTTTATGATTAAGAATACTAAGAAACCAAGAGGAACAATGCAGTATTCCCTTGAATGCAGGCCATCAAGAGGAGGAGTGGGATATTTATGCTAAACACAAAATGTTTAGTGTGCAACTTTTTAATTACTATATTTATGACACTATCCATAATGTATTCACTAACACAAATGCTCTACAAGGCCATTAATCCCCAACGAATACATTAATGCTTCCCTCCTGTCCTACAAACCCTCATTATGCTGATGTGAGGCAAAAATGCCAAGAATTCTCTCCAAAATAAACATTTCATGTCAACAACCACTTGCTCCACTATCTCCCTTTTTAACTATTTTATGATATTGTAATATCTCTACTTAAGTATTGGCTGATGTTGACCTAAAAGACAAATGTGTAAACAAAATGTTTAATGAACCATTTTTTGATATGAAAACTGGTGGAAGCTACTTAAAAAATTGGTTATGCTCCTCAAAAATAACATATTCAATAACCCATTATAATTCTTTGCCTCGCTATGCTGTTATAATACTCTACAATTTCTCCTTTTTAGAAACCACAATGAGTAAGAATATATTGAGAATGATCAAGATTTTCATAACAGTTGAAGGACTGACTACCCATCTAAGTAATGAAAAGGGCTTAATTTCAACCGTACTGGATTAACTTTCTGTTCTAAAATGTAATGCCTTCTGTGAACATCCAGAATATAACTCATCTTTGGTGACATGGGATCAACAACATGAAAACACTGAAGGAAAGGAGGTGGCTCAGGGGATATTAGGCAGAGGGTGAGTCTCTACCACCATGACCAGAGCTGGCAGGGATGGAGTTCCTCCCAAAGCCAACAAGACACTCTGAGTAGCAAAAGTAAGAAATTGCTGAGGTTCAAACAGTGAGGAAAGCACAGGTATAAAAACACCCTGGAGAGTTCAAGGTGAAATCCAAGTTACAGATCCAGGTGTGGAGCCAAGCAGAGTCAGGATCCTAGCGGAAGATAAATCAGTGGAATAAAACAGGGTGCAAGACTGGCTTTGTGTGCGCTGCTGGTAAGCAGAACAGAGCTGCCTATAAAGGCCAGTGGAGACAAGCTCCGGAGGTACAGAAGGCTGTTTGCTCTTCTACTCAAAGGCCACTGACTGCTCTGCTCTAGGAGACAGTTTGTCTACCTTTCATAGTTTGATTATCTCCTCGCCCTCAAGAGGCAAGTCTCATTGAGGTCAGAGTAGGAGCCTTTCCCTTTCTTTCTCAAGTCAGCTATGATTTTGAAAACCAAATAAAATTTAGAAGAGAATGAAACTTAAAATACCAAACTCCAGATAAGGTGTGAAGGGCACAGTGCACAGACTCTCAACCCATACTTGGACAGCTGAGATGTCTTCTTTGTTTATTCCTTGGTTCTTACAGAATGCAAATAGTAGGGCTCATTTGAAGTCAGTTAGTACAAACACAGCCAGGACTAAAACATGCCGTGGGGGTGATATCTATAAATTCACTACTGTTATTTAATAAGGACTTCTTCTAGAGAGATCCAATAAGCCATGTATCCAGAAACACAACAGACTTCATTGCTCTGATGTGCAGCATCTGTGGGAATGTGGGAATAAACCCAAGGGTTGGATGAATGAGGGCTTTGACACTAGAGAATTAAGTGCTTGGGAACCAGTCAATTACCCTTCTATGTCTCATCTGTAAAATGGGTTAATGATACCTACCTTGTAAAGATGTGAATAAGAACAAAAAGCACAGCTCAGATGATATCAACAAATGTAAATTAAACCTTAATTAAGTGGAAGCACCGAACAGAAGCCCCTATGACATACAGATCTTTATTTAGAGCTGAGAAAGTCAGCTGCCTCGTGGTTTCTACCCAATTCTTGCCAACTCATGCGATAAGATTCCTTCCTCAAATTATTTTAAGTAAAACTTTTGGTTTATAAAATGTTTTCAATGTAACTGCTTAAATAAGAAGTATAAGTACTACTGCATTTTCAGATTAAAAAAAAAAAAAACTAGAATGTAACACCCCCCACTATGATATTCTCAATATGTTTCTTTATGAACTTTTTCTCACCCAAATTAGTTCTTCTCTCTTTTTTCTATTTTTTTCTTCTTTGAATCTTTTTGGATCTTTTTGCTTTCTTTAAGTTGAGGCTTGCAGTAACAGTAACCAACACCTTTACGTTAGTTATAAGTTTATGAGGCACTTTCAAATACATTACTTTATTTCCCTCAAATTACTTCTAGTTGTTTCTCTTTAAGTTTCCCCGCCCTACTTTCCACAACACAGGCAGAACTTTCTAAAATCAGCAAAGAAGCAATTTTTATCTTCCAACTGCCAACACATTAATACACAATACTTTGTAGAATTGTCTAAAGCAAGTTAGACTATATACAGTATATCTAAATCCTAACACATCCAATTCTTCTTGAGAACAATTCTTTTTCCTCCACAGTGACGATCGTTTGAAGTTAATATACATCAAGAATTGTGTAAATGTACTGACATCTTAAAATAAGACAGTTGAATCCCTTTAGGAATCATCAAAAATAATAAATGAAAAATAAAAGAAAGAAGAGGTGAAAAATGCAGAAAGAACAAAGTTCTTGTTTCAGCTTTCAGTAAAATTTTCATTATCTATCTTACCAGAGCTATTTTTCTACAAGCTCTGAATCAAATAATCTGCTTCTTAAATCTGTGAAAACCACAAGGGATGTGCCCATCTCATTAAAAAAGATGATCTTTTGAGTTATGATAATGAGAAAGAGCATCTATTTTTGGTTTTAAGGACAGAAGCGTTTCCTGCTTGTTGCTCAGAGGCAGTGACACGTCTAGTAAGCTTTAGCACAAAACAGATGCCTAGCGCTTTTACCTATCATGATGAAAACACGATCAAACAGAAGGTTTCCTCTCTGAACCTCTATATGCTCTCAGTCTTGACTTATCAACAAAGAACATGGGGTGCTTGAAACAGAAAAATATTTATTCTATCGTGAAAGTAAACATTATTTTGTTTTTTGAAAAAAGATTCTATAAACTCTAGATTAGGAATCAGATCAGATCCGCCTGCATTCATTCAAATCCTGTAGGACATGAAACCTTTAAAATCTGAATTAGCTTCCTCTCTGCTTTACAGTGATTGACTAGGTCCATAATAATTTTAGAGTAATCTTTGCTATACCTTAATAATACGTTAAACATTGTTTTAAAAAAATCACCTGCGGGGCGCCTGGGTGGCTCAGTCGGTTAAGCGTCCGACTTTCACTTAGGTCATGATCTCGCAGTTCGTGGGTTCGAGCCCCGCGTCGGGCTCTGTGCTGACTGCCAGCTCAGAGCCTGGAGCCTGCTTCAGTCTGTGACTCCCTCTCTCTGACCCTCCCCTGCTCATGCTGTCTCTCTCTCTCCTAGAAATAAATAAAACATTAAAAAAAATAATAAATAAAATAAAAAAAATAAAAAAATCACCTGCTACTGTTACAATGGAAGTATTATTTAAAGAAAATGTTGAGAGATTATATATGGTCCTGATTCTGCTGTGGTGTTTACATGTTCAATAATGTAGGCTTGGGCACATTATAAACCCTCCCACATTTTACAAGAGGGAGTGATTTTATCCTAGAAATGGAGAGGAGGTCATGATCTGATGTTGTTCTGTACACTCTAAAGATATAACTCATAAAAATGCAGTGTCCTGCACAAGACAAGTGAGACCACATAGAAAAGAATGTTTTTCTACCTTAGACAAATTCAAGTCAAACGTATGAAATCTAAGAAAGACTGAACCAAGTGAGATTAAGGCCCTGGAAAAGCCTTAGTAGAAAGTGGAAGTCATTTCTTTGTAATGCTGAAATTGTATGTTATTTTTGTGATTGGGTTTCAGGTCATGCTTAGAATTTACACTTTAGAGATAACTAACCCTTTTTCCTGTTATGTACTCAAGTCAAGAAAGGGTGATACCTAGTTCATTTTGACAATGAGAGTAACCATTTTTGGATGAAACTGAAAAGTAAAATAAATGGAATCCATCCTGGAATGACCAAATAAACTTTTCATTAATGGACCAGACAACCATGAATCCAAATTGAAAGGCCAAATCTCAAAAATTCACTAATAGGGACTTTCAGGTGTATGTGGTAGATTACAATCATGTGCTTAATTCTATTACCTATAAAACACCACTAAATGACACTTAGCAAGAGGCAGAGGTACACTCACAACAAGACGGAGAATGGAAGAGAAGAAACTTAATGGGGAAAAAAAATTGGAAAATAGAAATTAGATGGGCCAATAACGCGAAATTTGCAATGCAAGGACAGACAAAACTTAAATGTCTACAGACAGAGCTGTCAGGAAGAAGTAAGCCAATATGGGGGATGGAACCTTAAGAAAGTTCAGATTTAGGCATAGTTGCGTCAAAAGTCCAGGCTGGGTGGAGAGGGCAGGGTGGAGGGGCCACTGAAAACCAGAGGACTGCTTGCAAGACGTTTTAAGGAGCAAACTTCCAGATCCTTCCTCCGCCATGAAGCCTGTTGACTATCTCTTCCCCCATCTCAGGTTTGCTCTTTGCAAAGGTTAAACCCGAGAAGGTCTGGACTCAAACATACTTTCTCCAGACTTTTCTGGAGAAAATAACCAGCCCAAGAAAAGAGATCTACTGTCACTAAGACTATGGGACTTCTGTAAAGAAAAAGTCATCCAATAGTAAGGCCGCCACTTGACGAGAGAGTGAGAGAGAGAGAGAGAGAGCTTGTCAACTTGTTCATGCAGAGAGCTTCCAGTAAGTTTTCAGTGTCTCCACATGTATTGAATAGACAGTAAACAATCACCAGACATGTGATGAAGAGTCAGACATGACAAAGAGAAACTTTAAAAGGAAAGAGAGTCAATCCTGCAAGCTTTGGAAATTTCATATATACATTATTAACTCCAAGGGATGAAAGATATTGCATCCATAAAGCAAAAAAGAATAGGATGCTATAAAAATAGAAATGTTGAGAGAACAGGAAAGAATTCTTAAAGATTAGTATTATGATCACAGATATAAAAAATCCATAGAATGGTTAGAAAATAATAAAGGTAAATGTTCCCCAAGAGTAGAAGAAAAAATATAAAAACAAGAGGTCAAAAAAATGTTTTTAACAATAAACTGAAGGAAAAACACAAAAGTCCCAGCATTTGATAAATAAGAGTTCCAGAAAGGAAAGAAAACAAAAAACAATGGGAAGAAAATTATCTTCCACCACCACCCACAAAATCTTCACAATAAATGAAAAAAGTTACAAAAGCAGGCACGTTATGATGGATCCTCAGAATATTAGGAGATTAAAAGAAAAAACTCTAGGGGCGCCTGGGTGGCTTAGTCGGTTAAGCGTCCGATTTTCACTTAGGTCATGATCTCGCGGTTCGTGGGTTCGAGCCCCGCGTCGGGTTCTGTGCTGACTGCCAGCTCAGAGCCTGGAGCCTGTTTCAGAGTCTGTGTCTCCCTCTCTCTCTGACCCTCCCTTGCTCATGCTGTCTCTCTCTCTCTTTCCTAGAAATAAATTAAAAAAAAAAAGAAAAAGAAAAAACTCTAATAAAACCTTCCTCCCTCCCTTCAAAAAAGTCACATATAAAATAATCAGAATCAAAAAAGCATACAACAATTCAATAATAAAATTGGAAGCAGATGAAATGGAATGAGGCCTCCGAAACTCTCAGGGAAAATAATTTCCAACTTTAAATTCTTTATCAACTGTGTGTGAGGAAAGACTAAATGATATTTTCACACATGCTGGATCCCAAAAAAAAAACAACAAACAAACATCATACACACTCTTTCTCAAGAAGCAACTGGGCAATGTGTCTCCCCCAAAGAGAGACAAAAGCAAGAGAGAGGCCACCTATCCAGGTCAATCGAGAATTCCCAACATGATAGTAAAGGAAAATTCCAGGTCAACAGCTGTGTATAAAGTCTCCAGAGTAAACAGTTCAGAATGAAGCACGCAAGCAGAAGGTTCTGGGAAAAAAATGTCACACACACATATGTGCACGTATAAGAAGCAAGAGACCTTATTTGTTGTGTTTGATCTTATTTGAGGATTTGGGGATGAATATGTGAATCAGGAACTTCAGCATGCTACACAAGAAAGAATATAAAATCATAGTACATTGAATAGCTTAGCTATAAAATATATTTACAGTGAAAACAACCTGAGATATGACTATCTTAGGAGTGAAGAAGAATAAAACAGAGCTAACTCCTTTAAAAACAAAACAAAAAACCCCAGAGTTAACTCCTTAACTTCCTTCATAGGAATTCAATGTTTAATGTGGAAAATTGGAAAAAAAAAAAAGAAATATTAATATAAACATATTAATTAACAATATGGAAGTAAATATAAGAAAAAGAGCTATGGGTACCTGGGTGGCTTAATCAGTTAAGCATCTGACTTCAGCTCAGGTCACGATCCTGTGGTTTGTGAGTTCAAGCCCCACATCAGGCTCTGTGCTGACAGCTCAGAGCCTGGAGAATGCTTGAATTCTGTGTCTCCTTCTCTCTCTGCCCCTCCCCTGCTCGTACTCTCTCTCCCAAAATAAATAAAAATTATTTAAAAATTTAAAAAAAAAAGAAAAAGAGCTAACGAATGAAAAGTAATTGCCTCTCAGAAAAGGAAAATGACAATGCAAATAAACAGGCAGGAATTTATAAGCCATATATATTTCATTATATATATGTAATATATATAATTGTAAATAAAAATAAGTTTTAAAAATGGTAGAAATTGATCAATAAATATATAAACCAGCCAACCATATAAGACAAACTGATAATGTGAAATTTCATTCTATATACAATTAGAAAACTGATAAATCTGAATCCTTCCTCCTAGTTAATCAAACTGTTAAAATTCAATTTAATGCATTTTATGTGTAAGTAGCAAGAAATGCACAGGGAGGTCGAATACGCCTAAATCCTAAGTCATGTCTCTAGCTTTATTTAGCACATAATGAAAGCCTCCCTGGACACCAGCGCACAGCCATCTTTGTTTTCACCAAGTTCATTAACTGCGGCTGCAGATGGACACATGTGTTCACCATTCCCCTTCTACCTGAGTCCCTGCTGTGGCTTCTTACAGTGAAGGTTTGTCCTTATTGAGGAGTATAGGACAGAGAATATCCAGTACCTGAACCTCCTTCATGTATTTGTGGAAGTCCTCATCATGTGAGTATTGATGAGAGCCACACCTTTCAACATAAAGGCAAAAACAGCTGAACACTCACCTTCCCAGACTCCCTTGCAGCTAAGGCATGGGCACACAACTTAGCCGTAGCCCCTGGATCTAAAGCTGGAGACACAAAGGCAGGAGCAGAAGGAAGTTACCATGGGTAAGGGCAATGGCAACAACATCCAGTGTCAGAGGTAGTAACAGCTGAGGTGACACAGTTGGTCCCACTGTTGTGGTCAGGGTGAACCAGCACGGTCCTGTGTTCGACAACAGAGTCCAGCTACCCTGCGTAGAACTAATCATATCATATGACCTTGGCTATGAATTTGGCTGCACGGTCTCTAATCGTCCCTGCCTTTTTTCCAACTTCCAGCAGTTCCAGAAACTACCCAGTATCTTCTCAATAAATTCCTTCTCTGGTTAAATCATTCACCCGGTCTCCACTGCTTCTAAGAACCCTGCCTGATATACTCTCTCAGAATACACAGGAAGACACAGTTAACTGTCTACTGAAGTTAAGAATGAAATATTAATGCTCCATATGATACCGAAGCAGAACCAAGGATATTTTTCCACAGGGAAACGTGGGGGAAGGTGAGGTCTTAAGGTACAAATACAATTAATAATGCTGCTAGAATGTTATGGGTTAAAGAAGCTCCAAAGGGCTCATCAATTCTTTGAATTGTTTACTCTCATTAGGAAACACATTTCTAGTTCAAAACCACTAGCTGACTTTGTAATCAGTTTGTGAATTGGGAGTTGCCACTATTTATCTGGCAAAAGACTCACACTCACGATTCTTACTGTTGTGAGTGGGCAGAAGAGCAGTGGGTGAGGAAGAACAATTTTCTTTGTCCTTCTGCTAGCAACACAGTTTTCTGAGAGATGAAGTCGTCTGAGAGGCAGCGGTCAAGCGCGGAACATGAATATGGAAATGCAAAGCAAGGCAGCCGAAGGTTTATATTCCACTGTAGAAACATCGATATCCCCGAGAAGCCGCATTCATCAGTTCAGCGAACAGTAGCACGTTTAGCTCCAAGTTGGAGAGCACTGAACCAGAGGCAATTTATCTGCACATGTCTCAGGCTAACCACACAAATTCTGCAGACGGAGCTAAAAGTTAAGATAGATAGCACAGAACAAACTGTTGATGTGACCGAAAGGGCTTCCTAAAGAGTCCAATGCAGTAATGCTAGAAATGGGGGTGCAAAGAAAGAAAGCTTCTCTCTGTGGTAGCTATTGTTTCTGGAAACTGAGGAAGTCTTTCATGACAAAGTAGAGCTACAGTTAGAGTCATGACACAGTACAACTATGGTTTTTGTTAGTTGCACAGTACAAGATTATACACACCCTGCAAAGAAGGCTGACAAAATAAATGCAATGCCTAAGGTGTGCATATAATTTCCATGCCTGAGGCGCTATTTCATAAAGACTTGCCAAGGGATCAATTCCTCAGTCACAGAAGTCAGACTATAAATCACTTTGGAAGAAATTAATTGTATTTAGGTTGGTGATGTGAATGCCACCTCAAATTCTATCACCTGCCAAAACATCTTTTCCATATATTCCTCTGTGCAGTCAGTTCCTACGAAATATCTAATGACCTCTAAAACAAGAGTTTCATTCCACAGTTGTCCAAGTGAATTATACTGCGTTCACACAGTGTTTTGAAAAGCTGAGATAAATTTATCTCACTTAATCCCGGATACAGTGCCCCCACCTTGTTTCATCTGGGGATCGCAATGGACAGTGATTCCACACAGCAATATGTGTGTGTTATCAAAGTAAATGCTTGACCTAATCACCACAGCGCTGTAAGGAACAAGGCAGAGTACACCATTTAGGTTTCAGAAATGAAAAGAGAAAAGAAATCAGTCCCAAGATTTCCCAAGAAATCAGTCTCAAAAGCCGTTTCCAGGGCTACCTTTTTGAAAAATTTTAAAATAAGGGCCAGATTTTTTAATGCACAAGTGTAAAGGAGGCAAATTCATAGCTACCTAATGAAACTCAAAATGGTGGAGCCGTAAAAGGCTATCTCCAAAACAGATTCATTGTATCCAAAGCCTGACTTAATACTTAGGTATACAGAAGGATCTCTTTGTTCTTCCTCCCTCTGCAATGGCCTAAGAGATCATCCAGGAATTTACGCAGAAGGGTTTTATTTTGTTTTGTGTAGGTTCTAGCTCCATCCATTATATGTTTCTATTTTTACTCGAAGAATCTCCATTGGATTATACAATCTCACAAATGTCTTCTTAATCTGAATTTGTTTTTGCTAAACAAATGACAAGATGTAATTAAAATGGTACTGATTTCACCAATATCACAGAATGTAAACTGATAGCTAATGAAGTTTTCTAAGGCAAGTATAAAATGGTGGAAAAAGTAACTAAAGGCATGTCAAATGAACCACCAATCCTTCAACACTCACTATAAACACAGCAGTTTTTAACAGGTGTGGAACAGAAGTGAGGCATGTGACACAGTCACTGGCAACCAGGAGCTAATAAGCCTAATCAAGCAACAGGACGTATGGAACTACAAACAAACACTGGACCAGAGACCTCCTGGAAAGATTCAGATTTTAAGGAAAAGAAGTTGGATAAGTCAGATGGACCCATATTCTGTCAGATTATTAAGTCTATTTATTATACACATTATTTTTAAAAATTTTAAGTGACATGAATATGTCCACACCTCTCATATCATAAAGGATACCAATCAACAATGCTGTCAAAGCCAGTTTCATGCAACTAAGGCAACTTATCACATCTTGCCAACATAGCTCACCATATTGCAGTATTTATTTTTGATCAGTCTGAGTCTCCCACTAAACTATGAGATATTACAGGTCAGGGAGGTATCCTGAACTTTTAATACTTAGTTCTTGGCACCTACTGAACACATAATAATCCATCATATTGGTTGATGAATGAATGAATGCTGTTACAAGAGTAGCTGTTTATTTGATAATTTATCTGAATACAAAGATTGATTCTGTTTATTTTTTAAAATTTTTTACAAATGCTTATTTATTTTTCAGAGACAGAGTATGAGCGGGAGAGAGGCAGAGAGAGAGGGAGACACAGAATCCGAAGCAAGCTCCAGGCTCTGAGCTGTCAGCACAGAGCCCGAAGCAGCGCTCAAACCCATGAACCATGAGATCATGACCTGAGCCGAAGTCAGACCAAAGATTGATTCTTGACTACAAAATAGTTCAGAAGGCTTCTACAAAGTTACATTTCATTAAGAAACTGGTGAGAAATTAATAATCAAAAAGTATGTTAGAGATATTCATTGAAGCATTATTATAGGAAAAATAACATTCTGAATGTTCAATAATTAGGTAAAGTGTTGTTCTATTATGGTCAACAACTCAACAGATTATGGAGTTGTTAAAAATGACAAATATAAAGGCCTACAACAGAGGAAAATCAAAATATACCACAAATAAAAAACATTTTAATGGTGGAAGGCTGAAAAATTTTCTTTTAGGATCACCAGGGTGCCCACTTTTGCCACTTCTGTTCAACATAGTACTGGCAGTCCTGACCAGAGCAATTAGGCAAGAAAAAGAAATAGAAAGCATCCAAATTGCAAAGGAATCAATAAAAATATCTCCACTCACAGATGACATGAAAACCCATCACAGATACAGAATACCCTAAAGATTCTACAAAAAAAACAGTTCAAATAAGTGAATTCAGCAAAGTCATAAGATGGAAAATCAACACACAAACATCATTTGTGTTTCCATACACTAACAGTGAGCAATACAAAATGGAAATTAAGACAACAATTCTATTTATATTAGCATCAAAGGGAATAAAATACTTAGGATAAACTTAACCAAGGCAAAAGATGTAAACACTGAATGCATTTCTGAAAGAAATTAAACTAGAGTCAAATAAATAGAAAGACATTTGTGTTCATACAATGGAAGACTTAAAAATGTCAAGATATCAATACTGCCCAAAGTGATACAGATTCAATGCAATTCTTAACAAAACCCTAATGACATTTTTGCAGAAATAAAAATCTGTATATATTCTCTCTTATAATAAACTATAAGGATGAATCACTACAAGTTACCAACAAATGCTTATAATTAAACTATGAAGTAATATTTTAAACATCACATTGGAAGCTACCATTAGGATACTCAGAGGATCGAACATTTAAAATAGAGCGGCATCTGGGCGCCTGGGTGGCTCAGTCAGTTAAGCGTCCGACTTCAGATCAGGTGATGATCTCACGGTTCATGAGTTCCAGCCCCACATTGGGCTCTGTTGCTGACAGCTCAGAGCCTACATTCTGTGTCTCCCCTTCTCTCCGCCCTTTCCCTGCTCATGCTTGGTCTCCCTCCATCTCTCTATAATCAATAACAGTTAAAATTTTTTGTATTAAAATAGAGTGGCATCGGGTTACTAGAGGGAAGGTGGGGGGTTGGGTTAAACTGGTGATGGGTATTAAGGAGGGCACTTCTTGTGATTAGCACTGGGTGTTGTATGGAAGTGATGAATCAATAAATTCTACACCTGAAACTAATATTACACTGTATGCTAACTAACTGGAATTTAAATAAATATTTGAAAAAAATAAAGTACTCATTTCAAAATGAAAAAGAAGAGAGTGGTGTCATCGCCAATACTTAAGCTGACAATGGACCAAATTCATGACTTTTTGCATGATGCGATCACAGAGGAGACTTGGTAAATCTGTCCCATCAGAAAAGAAATCTGCCACTTCACTTAAAAAGCACACCAACATGATATCAAATGATGGGAGGAAGAGCCTTCTCTAGCAACAGATGCCTGGGTCTCCACAAAACAGCCACAGCCACAAACCAGAGCGATGTTAAGAATGGTAACTAAGTGTCCATCAACAGACGAATGGATCAAGAAGATGTGGTTTATCTATACCATGGAATACTCCATGGCAATGAGAAACAATGAAATCTGGCCATGTGTAGCAACATGGATGGACCTTGAGGGTGTTATGCTGAGCGAAATAAGTCAGGCAGAGAAGGACAAATATCATACGTGTGCACGTATAGGAGGATTAGGAGGAACTTAACAGAGGACCAAGGGGAGAAGAAGGGCGGAAATGGTGGGGGAAAGGGAGAGAGGCAAACCATGAGAGACTCTTGAATGCTGACAAAAACTGAGGACTGATGGATGTGGGGGGGAGGAGGGATGGGCATGGAGGAGGGCATTTGTGGGGATGAGCACTGAGTGTTATGTGGAAACTAATTTGACAATAAACTATTTGTGAAAAAATAAATAAATAAATAAATAAATAAATAAATAAATAAATAAATAAAAGGGAAAAAAAAAAGAATGGTAACTACTATCATCAGATACTGACAGGCTGAATCTGTTCAAATATTGTACTGTGTACTTTTAGGAGTTATAACAGATTCACAGAATTTCAGGTTGATAGTTAAAAGTCATTAACACACATGAAAAACATTTTATGGATAAGGAAACCCCAGGAAGAGCTGCCTATGTACCTCAAGGTCATATAAAAACTAGCAGATGACAAAATTAAGATTAAAACCTAGACTGCCTGGGTTTCTCCATCTTCCCTGATGAAACTCCTGTGCTTAAGGTTGGAAGTACCACCTTAGTCTGCCGGCAGGAAAGGTTTCTATGCAAAACAATTGTTTCCCAGTTTTATTGAGACAGAATTGACATATGGCATTGTATTAGTCTAGGGTATACAACATAATGGTTTTATATATGAATGTATCATAAAATGGTCACCACAGTAAGTTAACCATCCATCCATCTAGCCACCACAGTTACAAAGTCTTTCCACACAGTTACAAATTCTTTCCTTGTGATGAGAACTTTAAAGATCTATTATCTTACCAACTTTCAAACATATAACAAGTATTGTTAAGTATAGTCACCAAACTGTACATTACATCTCCAGAACTTATTTATCTTGTAATTGAAAGTTGGTACCTTTTGATCACCTTCACCCATTTCCCCCACCCCCTAACCTATGGCAACCTCAGGCAACCACCATTATCTCTGTTTCTATAAGTTCGTGGGTTTTTTTTTTTTATTCCATATATAAGTAATATCATATAGTGTTTGTCTTTCTCTGCCTGACTTAGGTGGCCATCAAGGTTCATTGTTATAAATGGCAGAATTTCCTTCTTTTTTATGGCTGAATAATATTCCATCATGTACACATCATGGTTTCTTTATCCATTCAGCCACTGATGGACACTTAGGCTGCTTCTATGTCTTGGCTATTGTAAATAATAAACTCAATGAACATGAGGGTGCAGATATCTCTTCCAGATAGTGATTTCATTTCCTTCAAATATATACCCACAAATGGAGCTCCTTGATCATATGGTAGTTCTATTTTTAATTATTTAAGGAACCTCCATACTGTTTTCCACAGTGGCTACACCACTATTAATTACATTATAAACTAATGTACATTAATTTACATTCTCACCAACAGTGCATAAGGATCCCTTTTCTCCACATCCTCACCAACGCTTGCTATCTCTTGCCCTTTTAACAATATCAATGTCTCACATTCTAAAACATGTGAAGTAATCACAAAACAATTTCTTGATGACTCTCAACTATATCAGTTTATGTAAACCAACTCACCCCTACTCTAGGAAAGGAACTTCCTAGGATTGATTATATGGAAGATACTGGAATTTTAGTAGCTGGTTATCACCATCCCATCCATAGGGAAATGAGTTAAGTCTGCCCTCTGCAAGGGAGAGTTCCCAACATTAATTATCCTGGGAAAAACCAGAGCCTGAGATAAGAAATGGGAATGAGCAAGGAAACACTTGGCAGAAGGAACATGGAAACCCTCCTTCTTCCAGGGCCTCAATCTCTTTGAGGCCCAGACCCTACATTCAGATGTGCTGACAGTCATTTCTGAGAATGAGAAGTGCTGGTCTACACAGACAGATAGCCTTGTAGAAGGCCTGGTAAGGCTGTATCTAGGCCCGCCATGTCTGGTAGCCAATTTCATGGGACTCTCTAGGTTTTGTCAAAAGTCATAAATTCAGGGGCACCTGGGTGGTTCAGTCAGCTAAGCATCTAACTTCGGCTTAGGTCATGATCTCACGGTTCGTGGGTTCAAGCCCCGCGTCGGGCTCTGTGCTGACTGCCAGCTCAGAGCCTGGAGCCTATTTCAGAGTCTGTGTCTCCCTCTCTCTCTGACACTCCCCTGCTCACACTGTCTCTCTCTCTCTCTTTCCTAGAAATAAATAAAAATATTAAAAAAAAAAAAAAAGACAGGGATCCAGGCATGAATGCTAGGCATACCATTCAAATGAAGATGGTATCCTTTCTTGACCAGGGGAGCTCAGAAGAGGGGGCATTAATTTATAACTAGGAAACACAATGTGTTTCCTTGCAAATCATCACAGATTAAACATGGGTTTCTCAATACCAACCACACATACTAATATTCAATGGCTGAGCACTGTGACGACCATCCAGAATGTTTCCAGTCAGCATCCATTCTGATTGGCCAGACACTGAGTGTTAACGAGTCTGAGTCACACCCTTCCAACAATAACCTGTCTATCCAACCTCAGTATCTGCTATTGATTTCTCAGCCTGGGAGAAAACTAGTTTTGTGTTATATGCTTACAGTTTGCCCCAGATTCAGAAATGAATGAACATCCTATTAATAAACCCTAAGCAATAATCATTAGTCCCATTTTATAGGCTAGAAAATTGAGGCTCAGCCACACCCATGATAGCCAGTTCACCCACGGATAGCCAGCGGCAGAGTCAGAATTTAATTCCCAAACAATTGAGTTTTAGAATTATAGAGAAACAATCGCTCTACTCCAGAAAGTTACCCTCCTACAAAAGATACCATTGCAGTGACAAGATATTATAGGACTTGGTGGCAAAGGCATCACTGTCTCGTAAACTATTAATATGGAAAAGAGGCTGGCCATCGCATGACTTTAATCCTCCACCCAATTCTCATACTGCAACCATCGTCAAGCATTACCTGAGTATCTAAAGCTTCTACATATATCTCTATGACAGAATGTTAGTCTCTTTCTTTGGAGCCAGGTATATGAACTATAAAACCAATTTAATCCTCTTTATCAAGAGAAAAACCTCAAAATACATTCCATTAAAGCCTTGGGAGTCCCTATGCAAATGTCTCATTTGATTAAAATATTACCACCATTTTCAACAAAAGACACAATTTAACAGTAGATATAAGGGGAGGGGGAATATGAATTTCACTATTTTCCCTCCAGCCATTTCTTCAAACCTCTGACAAATCCTCTGTTCTAAATGATTTCTTTTACTTTCTACTTAGAGAACAAATGAAAATGCATCTGAATGAAATTACCCCTGTGGTGGAAACAGTGAACCGCTAAATCAAAACGAGTGATGATGACAAGATTGTTTCCAATGAGGCCAGATTCCCTAAACACGACCCATCACCATGATAACCTTTAGATGCCCTTTCTCACATGGCTATGCCAGCCATTAGTCGTAATTAAAGTTCATTTTGTCAAAATCAGGTTATTTCGCTCAGCATCTGATTCTTTTCAGTAACTGCTCATTGGCTCTTCTACTTATTATAAGAGATCAGACACTAATCTAACATGTAATTTTCCTGGTACTACATCTACATTAGATGAATTCATCAAAGTAGTCTGAAGGCTGTAAGATTTCCTTTTTTTTTTTTTAAGAGAATTTAAATTTTTTTTTTATTTTGAGAGTGAGAGTGCATGTAAGCAGAGGAGGGGCAGAGACAGAGAGAGAGAGAGAGAGAGAGAGAGAGAGAGAATCTCAAACAGGCTCTGCACTGTCAGCACAGGGCCCAAAGTGGGACTTGAACTCACTAACCATAAAATCATGACCTGAGCCTTGATCAAGAGTCAGACACTCGACTAACTGAGCCACCCAGGTGCCCCAAGGCTCTAAGTTTCTGTTTAAAGACACAGAATGTCACCAATTTCCCTCAGTTGGGTAGCCATTTATTTTCTCATTCAAACCAGGACACATGACATTGAAAGGGGGCATTACCAAAAGAGTAACAGGAAACAGGGAGATTCAGGGCTGTCCCAACCCCCTGACACATAGGGTCATTCAACTTACTAAAGAACCAAACATCATACTTAAAAACCTAAAATCTTAAAAACTGAAATCAAGATCATGGCAGGAAAGGGGGCATAAGAGGGCTTATGTGTGAAAAGGTCAGGAAGTGCCAAATAAGATGAAAAGAAGTCTTTCTCAAGCACCCAACCCTAACAGCATTTCCAGATTCCCTAAGCATAGCTCCTCCCACCTTGACTATTAAACAGTTTGTACAAGTGGGATTAAGTCCATCCCATGCCATGTGCTCTCCTTGCTTATTTCTTGGCTTATTTTATTGCTGTCACCCTTCTCCTTGATATTACCTTAACTTATGCCCCTTCCTATGAGGCTCCTGTACCCTTTCCTATTTTATCTTCTATCCCTGAGCCAATCAACCAGAGTTACTGGGTATTTCCCACATAGGAGGTACTGTGCTAAGTACCCCCTACATAAAACAAGGAATCTAAAGCTGAATTAGATACAGTCCTTGCCAGGTAACTGTTCAAATTTCTGTTTGCAACACTTTGTTTAAAACTCAATACAGTTTCATTCCAACTTCCGTTTCTGCATATCCTAAGCAGCTCAAGCAAGGAGTAGAATTCCAAAGTAGTCTAGGGAAGCCACCTCCCTGTTTATTTGCAGATGATTTAGTATATGCACTAATGTAAAAGAGTAATAAACTTTTCTCGTCAGGTGTCAAAATGTCTACATCTTAAAAAACTTTACAAAGTCTCCCCAGCCAAGACACTCTTGTATCCCTATTTCTGCCATAAAACTGGTGACAGATTGATTATGTTTTGCTTACCAGTGACTTTCCAGCAACTTTTAGAGTTTCTAGCACAAAACAGGTACTCAATAAACATCTAGGGAGTCAATGAAGGAATACCATGTTTAATTACTTTTTTCCTGATTCCAATTCCTTACCATTTTCGCTCCATTTATTATCTCCTCTTAAACGGCAGCCCCACTGGAGTAACAGGTTTGAGATCAGCCCAAATCCCCAGATCAGATTCCCAGCCACGTAATACCAATGTAACCCTGGGCAAGGTTTCTAATCATTCTCTATGCCCTATTTTTCTTATGTATAAAATAGTACTAATCGTTCTATATACCTTATTTTTCTTATCTATTAAATAGACATAGCACCATCCAGTTTGCAAGGTTTTTGTGGTACTTGTGAGATTTGGAAAACAATTTACATAAAGGGCTGAGCCAGAACCTGAGAAATGTGTACTGAATGACAGAATATATATTGCCATTCCATTCTGTGGCTCCAGATCAAAATGTAACCATCAAAATCTAATTTGCCGAAGCTGATCTTCAAACAATAGATACTCATCAAGACAACTGGAGTCTGTCTGCTGTTGAACATCAAAGGAGGAGTTTAACATCTGCTTTTAAATGCAGAAAAACAACAATTAGTTCACAAGTAAAAGGGAAAGGTATACAATCCGATTTTATCTTCCCTACCAAAGTATCCAAGTATTAAGGGCTTACCAGCTTATAGCAGGAGTCATACAGTGGGGGAAGGTAACCCAGGATATGATTTTTAAATTCAACATTTATTGATAACTCAAACTTTCCCTTGTCAAAAATGTACAGGCAAAGTTTGCCCTTACTTTTCTTTTTATGTTTATTTTTGAGAGAGAGAGAGAGAGAGAGAGAGAGAGATCGAGCATGAGCAGGAGAGGGGCAGAGAGAGAGGTAGACACAGAATCTGAAGCAGCTTTCAGGCTCTGAGCTGTCAGCACAGAGCACGACGCGGGGCGTGAATCCACCAGCCACGAGACCATGACCTGAGCCAAAGTAGGACGCTTAACCAACTGAGCCACCCTGGAGCCCTTGCCCTTACTTTATTTTTTTTTCACTTTTTTAATGTTTTATTTATTTCTGAGAGACAGAGAGAGACGGTGTGAGCAGGGGAGGGTCAGAGAGAGAGGGAGATACAGAATCTGAAACAGGCTCCAGGCTCTGAACTAGCTGTTAGCACAGAGCCCGACACGGGGCTTGAACCCACGAACTGTGAGATCACGACCTGAGCCAAAGTCTGATGCCCAACCAAGTGAGCCACGCAGGTGCCCCCCACCCCCGCCCCACCGCCTTACTTTAAAGTGCAAAACAAAGCAGTCAAAACCACAAGAACAAGAATGGGTCTGAAGAGTATTTTTATCCAACGTGCTTGCTCTTCCAGCTATCTCAAATATAAAATCTCAAAGGAGACAAAGGAGAATAACATCACGAGTCTTTGTGCAACTTCGCATCCATGAAAGAAAACCGACTCTGTGACAGACAGGCACACGCTTGTTTTCGCTGCACAGCAATGTTTTGAGACCAGTTCTGCCGCTATTTCACTTCCCCTCGGGCTAAACAGTGGCCCCTGGGAATAAGAAGCCTCCCCTGTGCTCTATTTCCAGCACACCTGAACTTCTAGCCTACGAGGCCATGAGAGCTATTTACAGACCTTTCCTTCCTCTTTTCCAGTAAGGGTGGCAGAAACGAGCTATGAACCTTCCCTGGGGTTTGGTTTCCTTTCTCCCAGCTCGCTTCTGCTGCTCTCCTGGAAGATGAAAGAAACTCCAGGGTTTTCCAAAGCCCAGAGGCAATGCTGATCTCAAACAGCATTTTCCTTTTTTTAAAAAGCCATCATTTCCTACTCTGGTAGGGCATACAGAGCATAAAGCAATGCCCCAAATCCCTCCTTAGAGTTCACAAAAGCAGATGTAGTTACAAGAACGTGAACTCTGATTTAAAAACACCAAAGGGGGGCGCCTGGGTGGCTTAGTCGGTTAAGTGTCCGACTTTCGCTTAGGTCATGATCTCGCGGTTCGTGGGTTCGAGCCCCGCGTCGGGCTCTGTGCTGACTGCCAGCTCAGAGCCTGGAGCCTGTTTCGGAGTCTGTGACTCCCTCTCTCTCTGACCCTCCCCTGCTCACGCTGTCTCTCTCTCTCCTAGAAATAAATAAAACATTAAAAAAAAACTTTTAAAAACACCAAAGGGTCATCCTGGGGGTAGACATGGGCTGTAACACTGAAATGTCAAGTTCCATCACATAAGCTCACAATTTTGGCCTTTAAAGAATATCTGAGCAAAAGGGGCTCTTGTCCGAATGTAAATAGTTTTCCCGCTACATTCCCAATGAACCAGGCACATGCGTCTATTACCATAGCCTTGTTTCTTAGCTATCTTCCTTTATAGACGCTAGCTCGCCACGGGCCACAGAGTTCATAAACCAAGAAAGTAGGATGCAAATATAGGCAGTCTGACCCCAGGGCCTCTGATCATCTGCTCTGAACTAGGAAAACACTTCTATTTGTTGTCTAAATCTGAGTCAGGCCAGGACCAAACGAGAGTGACTATCAGCACAAGGGTTTCATGAGTGTTTGCAAAATGAGGTCCTTACCTGCATGAATAACGGTGTAACATTTTTTATGGACTCATAAATATCATTTAAGACATGAAAGTGGTTATAGCTGCCTCAGCAGTGAAGCAGCAAGCTCAGATTAAAGCTTCCAGAAAGGACCGGTCTTGGCCTCAGTGTTTGATGGCAAGTCACACATTATTTCTCAGAAAAAAATGGCAATTAGGAATTGCCTGAAACTTCAGCAACCAATCTAGATATCAAATTAAAATCCAATGACTCCTTTTTAAGTTCTACTTAACCATAACTGCAACTGAAGCTTTACATGTATAATAAAAACCTTAAGAGATTATTCATCTTACCAATGTATACTTTATTAAGCAAAGAGTTATCAAAGACAAAGACAAAAAATGAATGAGACTGGATCCCAGTCCTCAGAATCTTCCCATCTAGTAAATTAAACAAAACATTATGTAAATAACTATGACCCAATTCAAGTTAAAACCAATAAAGGATAAAATCAGAATATGTTATCAGAGAGACTCAGGTAGGGTATTAAGGGAGTTCAACATACAGAAAAGGTCACTTCTACACACAGCACAGTCATTAAGAGCATAAACACAAGAGTCACATAGACCCGAGGGGGTTGAGTCTTAACTACGCCACTCCCTAGCTGTGTGAAATTAGACAAGTTATTTAACATCCCTGCGACTCAGTTTTAAAATCTTTAAATAATAGGACAATAACACCTCCCTCTCAGAAGTGATATGGGGGGGAGGGGGTTGCCTGGGTGGTTCAGTTGGTAAAGCGTCCAACTCTTGATTTCAGCTTAGGTCATGAGCTCACCATTGGTGGGTTCAAGTCCCACATCTGGCTCTGGGCTTACAGTGCACAGCCTGCTTGGGATTCTCTCTCTCCCCCTCTGTCTGCCCCTCCCCCGTGTGCTCTCTAAATAAATAAATCAAGTAAATAAATATATAAATAAATGAATAAATAAATCCTTTAAGAAATCTTTAAAAAAAAAAAAAAGAACTGATAAAGCATCAAGGGAAAAAAAAGAAAAAAAGTATGAAATGCTTACTACAGGTCCCCCCACATTTGCAGGGTTAACTGCTAGCAATGGCTTCCGGTCCCAGACCTACTATTTATCCTTCTCTCACCCATGCCCCTAACTCTGCCAGACCCTATTATCAACTCTCCTTTAAAGATGAGGAAATAGGCTTTGAGAATGGAGAACGTGCCCAGTGTCCTGCAGTTGGTAAACAGACCACCATGTCCACCTCCAGACTCCTAGGCCTTCGGGTACATGGTTTTTTCTTTGCCTAATCTTTCCTATTATTTTATAAGCAATTAAAAAGCAAGTAGAGCATTTTATTACGCAAATTTTAAAAGGTGCCTTCTCTAAGCAGGCCCAGTTGTTTACTTGTGCAGTAAACAACATGCACAGCCTCACATGGCAGCCCTGGGTCTCCAATCTTCTCTTTTTCAGGGTATACTCCACACTGCCACCCAAGTGACCTTTTGTAAAAGTCCCATCTAATTATGAAATGTCTTCTACTTTAAAATTTTTATGGCTCTATATTGCTCAGAAACCCCATGTCTCCAGCTTGGTACCCAAGTTGCCCTCCTGACTCTGGTGCCAAGCCTTTTCAATTTCAGAGCCAACTAACTCTGCTCTCCACCATGTCCCATACCCCAGTCGCAGTGGTGTTCTCGCCACCCTCTGAACACACCAGGAGCTTCCATTCCTCTGCACCTTGGCACGTATTCTTCCTACTACTAGCTCCAACTATTCCTCCCCTTCCTCCTTCCCCTCTACCCCAGCCAGCAAGACTTATTTCAGTGCCAGCTCTTTCATGCAGTAAAGACAGTTCCTGATTGCTCCTTTCTCAATGGACCCAAAGCACTTGTGAGTCTATCTTCCCACAAGTTCATGGGAGTCAAGAGGACATTACATGGGCTTTGAAACTGGATGGGTCAGAGCTAGAATCCTAACTCAAACATTTTCTAGCTGAGTGAAATGTGGACAAGTTACTTCCTCCCCCCGCCACCTAAATTTCAATAATTCCTATCCCAAGAAATACTGTGAAAATAAATGCCTTAATGGTAGGTCTTCCACACTTGTTCACACAGTAGAGCCACTCTAAGGGCAGAATGCATAAAATCTCAATATATTTAATTGTATCATGTGAACTACTCTACTAGATCTACTCTAGTAGGAAAAATTAAGACCACATTATAAGTCCACAGGTTTTCAAATATAAAACAAGTAAATTAGTTTTTAAAATCATTGCTCGAAGTTTATCAACTAAATGCTTCTTATTTGTTTACCCTTTTTCCCAATTTGTTCATTTAACCTAACAAGTAGTAGCAAATATCAAAAGTTCAAGAAAATATAATAGAAGAAAAAACTTAAAAATTAGGAAATTCTATTGATAAACTTATTTTGGAAGGAAGGGGTCAATAAATATCATTAATGAATTTCAGTAATCAAATGCCTCATCTTAGATCCACCCCACTGCTTGTCCACCCCACTGAATGGTATAGGCTGAAGAAATGTTATTTGAATCTGAATTTGAAACTCAAATTACATTCCTTGAAAGCGAGGGCATATCCTGCTTATCTCTGAATGATGAGCTCCTAGTACAGTGGCCGTCACACAGTGGTTGTGCAACAGATGACTTAATATATGAACTTAAAACTGAGAAAGTATGCAAAGGCCTACAGAGCATTCTCTGTCTCCAATTATTTTGGATTGCAATTTACTCCAATAAATCCTAGTCCAAAGTCTATGAAATGCTCCTTTTGTACCCATCACCTTATCTGAGATATTTAGTTTCTTGGGAGGGAGAAATATGTAGGTAGAAACCTTCCTGAGGCACCGAAATATTGATGGAGACAGCAAAGTGGGAGGAATATGTCACCTGCACTCTTGTAGTATAACAAAGAGACCAAAGGCACAGCACATTGTACACAGTACCTGTCAGACAGTGACACTTACAGTTTTGAGCAATATTTACTCCCATGAGTCTCCTGTCTGGTTACAGTAAACACTGTAGAGGTTTATAGAAGACGACTCCTAGTCTATTCTGTTTGCAGATGAAAAACCCACACCATTTATTTCACATATTTATCCTCCTTTGTAACTGAAAGCCAGGATGACCTCAAATTAAACAAAAAGCTAAGATCCCTTTGTTTTACTTTCACTAAAACTGATATTGTAGATAAATATTTATTAGCATGGGGATTCATTATTTATTGGTAGGTGGAAAAGACAGGACACCAAACAATTTGAAAAACAGAATCCACTTTCAGTATTGACATAAAAATAAATATATGTGTGTGTTAAACAGAACAGTAAAATAGAAGCTTTTTTCTTTTTTTTTTACTTCTTTTAAAATAACCTATGGCTAATTTTTCAAAAGTGCATCTATACTTTATAAACGTTATAGACTCAAGTTTCTAGAAACCCACCTTAAATAATTAAATAAAATGCTTTTCTAATCACAAATACGATAAAAAATAAAACTAGAGCACATAGAAATGCTGAAAGAAGGGTGGGGGGTTAGCTCGGGTTCTGCATTTTACCCTAAAACTGTGCTTGCCTCCCTCCACTGCCCACTGATTCATTTAAGTGCCCCTTATAGTTTTCACAGTGCCATCAGAAACATTCTCCTATGACTTTTATCACTGTCAGAAAGGACTTCCTTCCTTTTCCTTTGCTCTGCCTCTCCCTTAACCTTGACTTCCATGTAATTAGTTCTTCAGGACTGGGTTTGCGTACAGCATATTTATGCATTATAACCCTCTTCTTTTCTTTTTTAACCTAAAGGTCAATTATAAACCGCCTTCTGTGCATAGAAAGATTCACCTATGACGTCAGTTTTAGTAAGCAAGCAGCTTTTTGCCATGGTCCCTCTGTTAACACACGCACTGTCTTTAGCATATTACTGTGAATCAGAAGTCCTACAAATGCATTGCCTCTACAAAATGGAAATACAGCTTTTACAACAATGGCACAAAGGGAATATTGTGGTATAATAGAAGGAAGTACCAGAGACTATGTTAAATTTTAAGGAGAAGATAAATTATTTGAAAGGTGGTTTAAGAGGCTTACTTTCTGGTGGGGGGAGTTATATTTCCAATCTAAACATCAATTATCTGGATCCTGAAGCCCAGAGATTTGCCCTTTCCATTCCATTGCTGTGGATAGGCTGGTGTCTTCCAACATAATCCTCTTTCAAATACCTTCCCAGATGGAATAATAACTATCCCACATAGAATTTCCTTTTTGTTAAGGTTAATACATGAATATTATATAAAACCAAAATGAAGCCCATGAGAAAATGCATGTGCCTGACACAGCTGGTGCTCAGTAAAGGTTAGTAATTGCTATGATTATTATTATTAGCTAATAATAATATATACTATATTATGTTAAGAATAATTCCCCCCACAACTTGAATATTTATCCAAACATTGTCCAAAACCTTAGACATAGACAAAAGGAATTACCGGATGTCTTTTCAGCACTAGTACAGTATAGAAGCAGATGTGTTCAAGGATTAACTTATTCACTAGGATTCTGTGCCTTTGTGGACTATTTACAATTTTGGAAAGGCAGATGTTAATTTATTGAAAACTGATAACAATACAGATGATTCTTGTCTATTATAAATACAATACAAATGATCTCTGTTCCATAGAAAAGATAACCCCAAAGGTTACTATTTATTGCCCTGTAAGATATTAGCCAATTTTGCATCTAACCCAGTCATCTTATTCTAGAATTCTTTTTAAAAGCCTTCACGACGAGTCATATAAGCCTCTGTTGCTCAAATGCTTCTTAAGTTGGCTGTATCATTTTACTGGCTGCCCCTTTAATTAATAAAACGAATTCTTCAAAAAAGTTTTTCAAATAAATAAATTGCTATCATTTTTTAAAACGCCACTGACAATAGTATATCACTATAGCAAATATTTCACTGTAACATTAAAAACTGTTTTTGGAGAAAATTTTCAAAGTCCTTCCTTTCAATGAATTTATACTGACAGCTCTTGGAAATTACATGCATGGTGTGTATATACTGTGCATGTGTGTGCATGATATTCTTTCAGTGCAAATACCTTATTTAACCCCAAAAAGGCTTCATAATTAATGAGCCTGATCTTATTATAATTATTATGTAATAATACACAGCTTAATTATAAGTAAATTTATAATGCATACAATATAACAGTAATACTTCTATGGATCTTCTAGAGCAGAGTTCTTTTCTATCTTGTTTTGTTTTAGACACATTTTAACTCCCTCATTTCTACTCTCAGAAATATACAAGAGCCACAGGACACAAGGCATACAAAGTTTAGGCTACTAAGTAGTAATTTAATGGACAAATGGTTCCTATTGTTGATGATATGGTTTCTGGAACATGCCAGAAAAAAAGATCTCTGTATGTGTGTGTACATGCATGTGCTTTGTTTTGCTTACATTCTTTTGGGCCATTCATACTTCCACGTAAATTCTACAATAAAGCAGACTGACTTTATTATCTTCAAGGCCCATTTTGCTTGTTCAAAAAGATCGGGGAATAAAACAACTTTATAGCCCCAAGCAATTTTGTCTAAAAGAGAGAAAAACCATTCATACGGTATCTCAATTAGAATATCTCAGAGTACCTCAAAAAGCTAGAAAACAATAAAACTGACAGGCATGTCAATTCTTCCAAGACCAAGCTCTATGAGGGACTCCTTGAACAAGTGATTATGCATTTTGTTTTCCTTTCCAGACAAAAAAACAACCAAATGGATTTCATTCATATTCTAAAAATTCAGAACCAAAGGGCCTATCTAAAAGCCTAAAATACTTGAAGCTCAGAAAACAAGACTCACTTTTCTGGTACATCAAATTCTAATGCTTTACCTTTAAAGTTTAATTTGTCTACTGCACACCTGATAAAGGTTTATCGCAACCTTGAGGGACTCAGTTAACGAAACCCAAAAGACTAGGCAAAACGCAGAAAGTCGTCCTAATCTCTTGGAAATTTTTTTTTTCCAAAGGTCTCCATGTTTCAAATCCACAAGAGCATATAAAACTTACAAAGTCAGGAAAGAAAGTCAAAAAGCCACAGACCCACAGTTAACTTTCTGAGAGGCATATAACAAGAATCTTTTTAAAACAAAGTTAGAAAATTACTTACTTTTTTCCCAGGTCTTTGGTACAAAGCTCAAAAGGCAAGTTCCCTTTTCCCACAAAGTCTTGTTAATTCATAGCAATCACGCAATGAGGTCAAGGAGCCCAAATATCTACAAATTGTGTGGAAACAAAAAGTTAATATTCAAAGTCAGATGAGAAATTAAGAATCAAGACACCTATTGCTATTCAGAGTCTCTGTGCAGAATTCCAATACAGATTTCACTGGAATATCTAAATGATGAGCTGTATTAGCTACTTTTCTTTCAAAACAATACTAACAAGGCTTGCTAAATCAAGATGGTATGTCGATCTGTCGTCCTATTAAAGACACTTAAGGAGGATCCGGCAAGTCTTCCTGGCAACCATTCACGGTAAAAATGTCCTTCTCGGGGAGTCCTAAAAAAATAACTGAGGGAGGATCTGGGCTTCTAATTATACTGTGACTTGGGAGGGAAGATCTTCCAAAATCACACTTGTCTGCCCCACCTTCCGAAGATGAGCTCATCTCACAAGCACAGAGGTAAGCTGTGAACACAAAAGAACAGCAACAACCTAAAGAAAATCATCAACTTGTAAACATCCTTCTCATGGAATCATTTAAGCACACTCCGCTCTTACAGGTGGGAATGAGAAAGTGAGCGGTGTGAACTTTTTTCTTATCAAACAGAGAATCCGAAAACTGTACGATCATATCCTCATTTGAAACACAGGTTACTTCCCCAACGATCTCACAAATGAATACATAAGTAATAACTCATAAGATTAAGAAGCCTGAGTAGGTAAAACAGATGCCGTGGGGAAACCATAACTGAGTGTCAGCGCCCCCCTCCCCAGCCTCTCCCATTCTAGGCCTTATGCTACGTGTCATTCTAAGCACGACAAACTCATTTAAAAGCCACGAGGGATTGAGAAATAGGTCATCAAAAGGAGCCAGGAATCACTGCTACAATAGGCAGTCATACCTGAAAAGCAGACAGAATCCCACAAATATCAACAAGCACCTTTCATTACTATTACTGTCATTGTTACTGCCAACACTTACACAGTGTTCGCTGGGATGCCAGCTTCTTCTCGTGTTTTACACGTATGAACTCTATTAGTGATAGAGACCAGAAGGACATCCCCTAGACAGCACTGTGTCACTTCTCAGGTTCTGTTGTAGCATTTGTTTTTGTTCCACAATGGCTATGTTAGGGAACAATTTGAGCATAACTCAAATTTCACATTTGTTTATGCGTGATTTCATCGCAGGAAACTCTGGGTAATAGCGTAAGATTGCACCCAGGCAGAACATAGTTGCAAAAGGACACACAGAATGCACAAACCCCATGCCTCCAACATCAACAAGCGGTCCCAGTTTCCACCAGTGTGTTATGGGACACAGCGATCCACAAAGGGTGCCCCAACTTCCCTTCCGATTTGAGGTATCCCTCCTTCCACCACTTCAAATAACTCACAATCTGCATCCCTGCCAAGGCCTCTGTCTGCAAGAAGACATCAGGATTTCGTCTACATAAAGTGTCATATTGACTATGACTATGTATTTACTTCTTAGCCACCTAACAAGTGTAACATTGTGCTATAATTTTTATTCAGTTCCTACCTTGTGTTTTTCATGTGTCACTGATAACGGGTTTTGAGTGTTGTGTACCTGACCCAATTTGTCCCATAAGTGCAGTGCGGTTTACTGTATGGTTTTGCATAGCACGGTGATTTTCAGAAACACCTGTATCTTGTTTTAGCAGAACTCAGTATACCATAACTAATGTTTATAAAGATGCTTGTGATTTGAACCAGAAGGGGGTAAATTGTGATTTTCATATCTTTTCAATATTTATATGCTTTACATATACAGCAATATATGTAATAAAATTTTAGAAAGATCTCATTTACAATGTTTATAATTTTCAAATGTAGACACTTACAGGTCAGTTTCAGTTAAGTGAAAACTTTATTTATGAGAAGCTCCCTAATGCTGTTAGATAAATAAGGTGCTACCATACCACTGAGGACACATCAAGATGATAGTGTTATGAAGACAGATCCTTGAAGACAAGAGAGCTTACCTGTAATTACTGGAAATGACAAACTGAATTAGTTTTCATTCCTTGAAACCAATAAGTTGAAAAAAGACTGAATTTATCCTTTAAAAAGTGCAAGATATACATAAAAAGTATATATGTGTATATATAAATAAGTTTTCTATGATAAGTAATGTTATCTTAAGAAATTATAAAGATATAAGTACCCAATGATGGGTAAACAGTTTTTTCTTTTCTTTTAATTTTTTTTTTAATGTTTACTTATTTTTGAGAGTGAGAGAGAGAGAGAGAAAGAGTGTGAGCAGGGGAGGGCCAGGGAGAGAGGGAGACACAGAATCTGAAGCAGGCTCCAGGCTCTGAGCCATTAGCACAGAGCCCGATGCGAGGCTCAAATTCACAGACCACAAGATCATGACCTGAGCTGAAGTCAGACACTTAACTGATTGAGCCACCCAGGCACCCCAATAGTTTTTTTCTAAATCTGTAAAACACTTAGTAAAATGGGAAAATGTTTTTAATCAGTGTTCATTGGAAATGCAGACTATAAAACAATATGTTCAATACAGTCCCAATTTTGTTTAAAAGTATCTATAGCTAGGGGCGCCTGGGTGGCTTAGTCGGTTAAGCGTCCGACTTTCGCTTAGGTCATGATCTCGCGGTTCGTGGGTTCGGGCCCAGCGTCGGGCTCTGTGCTGACTGCCAGCTCAGAGCCTGGAGCCTGTTTCAGTCTGTGACTCCTTCTCTCTCTGACCCTCCCCTGCTCACGCTGTCTCTCTCTCTCCTAGAAATATTAAAAAAAAAAAAAAAAGTATCTATAGCTAGAAAAAAGGAGGGAAAAAAGTTAACATTTGTATAGCTGCTAAGTAGAGACAATGAAATTAGGATAGAATAATTTTTAGTTTCTTTGCGTTTTCTTGTGGTACTCAAATTTTTCACAATAACCACATCCACTTTTATCATTACAAATAACAAGATACTATATAAAAATAGAACTGAGGGGGCAGCTGGGTGGTTCAATCAGTGAAGTATTTGACTCTTGAGGTCATGGTCTCACAATTTGTGAGTTCCATCCCTGCATTGGGCTCTGTGTGGATAGTGCAGAGCCTGCTTAGGATTCTCTCTCTCCCCTCTCCCCCACTCCCTGCACACGTGCATGCTCTCTTTTCCTAAATAAACTTAAAATTTGTTTTCTTAAAAAAAAGTTAAGGGGCACCTTGGTGGCTCAGTTGGTTAAGTGCCAACTTCAGCTCAGGTCATGATCTCACAGTTTGTGGGTTCAAGCCCTGCGCCGGGCAGCTCAGAGCCTGCATCCTGCTTTGGATTCTGCATCTCCCTCTCTCTGCCCCTCCCTCACTCATGCTCTGTCTCTGTCACTCTCTCTCAAAAATAAATAAACATTAAAAAAAACTTTAGGTTAAAAAAATAGAACTAAGGCATTGATGGGAAAAACCTTTTTATTCCAACTATAAGTTCATATGTGAATCCAGCCAATAAACGCCAGTCAGAGAACTCAGACACCAGATGCTTCCTTCACAAGCATTAACAGATCCAGTCTCATGCCTGTGCCCTTGAAAGTATTTTCTATCTCATAATTCAAGGCAAACACAGTCCCAACAGGGACGTTCAAAGTATATAAATCCATTATAGAGGCCAAAATATAATTTGCTTTTACTAGCTAAAACTGTCATGGATTTAGTAAAATCCAGATTAAAGAAGATGTTTTAATTATGTAACTGTGTACAAGCTGTCTTAATGTCTGATAGAAATTTCATTCTGAATGAAGAAATTGTGTTCTGGATAAAGCTCCTTTCAAACAAGATCAAGATTAAAGAAATACAAGGGGCAATGGATTTGGGCGTAGGAATAAATGCTCCACTTGGGGGAGTTTTAAATAGAAAGTAAGACGAGGGAGAGACTGATCTTTATGACTTCCAAAATGACTCAGTTATATTAACATCTTCCCAATAACAATGAAACTTGACTTTGAAAATTGTCCATTTGCCAAAACTGGTGACTCCTTAGTCCTGAGTTTGATCTCAGACACTGACATCACAAAAAGAACTGAATGGTGAGGCTACTCAGGAGTCAGAGGACAAGTTAGTACAATCTGGCCACAACACACATGAGTTCACTCGCCTATGCCTGGCTAGAAACATATTTAAATACTGTGCTCCTTTTCATTTTCAGTTTAACCTTCTTGGGGTACTGTGCATCCAGTCACTATTTAGAGCAATTGCTTTAATAGGACACTCCATTCTCAAGAACGTACTGGGAATTAAAAGTCAGTGGTTGTGGATGTGTGGGTGTGATTTTGTTTCATAAAATAACAAAGCATCTGTAATATTCAGTGTACCCAAGTGAATAATAACCATATTACTGCTTGAGGAAATATACATGTAGTAGTCTTTGTATTTTTGTTTTGTTTTTTTCACTTCCAAACATGTTGACTTCAATGAAAACCAAACAAAAACAAAACCCTTATGTTTCAAATTTGCTTTTGTATTTTTAAGCATTTTCATAGGTTCCCTATCAAACAGAAATAAACGCTACTGGCTTCATGTTTTGTTTTAAAGAACAGAAAAGGCAAAAGAGCATTTTCATTTTGCTTTTATGTATAAAAAGAGACCCTGGAGGACTATGGAGTTCCAAAAAATCAGTCAATTCAAGATACCCCTCGGAGGCTCTATCACTTTATCAAATACATGCTGATTGCTTTGAAAAATAACAGAAATTCTTGGCTTTTGAGTTCTCACAAGTTGCTGCCCAGAATGCTGCACATATGCACCTTCAACAATTTGCAACCAGATATTATTTTTTTGGCAACCAAATATTATAATCAGCAAGTCAGATATTATATTCAATTGTGAGGATTCAAAATAAAAAGTATAATTTGTAATTTTTAAAGGACTTGCTGAAATACACATTCATCTACATCTACACATACCACACGTTGACCCTGAAAATACAGAGCACTTTGGAACTCTCAAAACTCTATTTCTTAAATCGCTCTAAGAATTAGCACATGTATAGCTCAGGGGAACACACCCTCTTGGCATCATCAGATATAAAAAAAAAAGGGCAACCAATTTTCAGTCTACCTGGAAGACAAGCAGGGATTACATCCTCGGGCTCTCTAGTTGCTCCCTGGGCAGAATTCCAACGTAATTTAAATTGCTCTTTGGCACCATCTAACTTCCTTCTTTGCCTCACTCTGTGCCACCTCTGGTCCAAAGCCCAAAACCTTCACTTTCGATGGTCTCCTCCTCCCAGCTGGTTCTTTCCTTCTAACTTATAAACAACCCGTGGCTCTGTGGGAATATGTTAACAGAAGTTGGAGGATGGGAGAGCTTAAACAAATGATTGTTGACGCTTAACTTTGTATAGATCAAATCCATTTTTTAAAGAAAGCTTGAGAGGGGCGCCTGGGTGGCTTAGTCGGTTAAGGGTCCGACTTTCGCTTGGGTCATGATCTCGCAGTTCGTGGGTTCGAGCCTCGCGTCGGGCTCTGTGCTGACTGCCAGCTCAGAGCCTGGAGCCTGTTTCAGTCTGTGACTCCCTCTCTCTCTGACCCTCCCCTGCTCACACTGTCTCTCTCTCTCTCTCCTAGAAATAAATAAAACATTAAAAAATAAATAAATAAATAAATAAATAAATAAATAAAAATAAAGAAAGCTTGAGCACCCAGATCTTGGCTTCTAAATACCTTAGTTCATTCCAGAAATAGTGGGGTCTAGGCCTGGGGCAAAGAAAGTACAAAACTGCCTGGAACATCTTACTATGCAAGAAACCAAGGAGATGTTCAAATATTAACACAGACCTGAAGAAAGGACACAGGAGTTGTGTCAAAGGGTCTCCCATTGGCCAAATATGGCACAGTTTAAACAGCAACAACAACAAAAAAGAACGATATGGGTGACTTAGAGCACACTGAATAAAAAAAGGAACCATAAATCCATAGACACTCATGAAATAAGGGATTGCAGGAAGCTCTTCTTTACAAAGCATGCCACTAATAAAACACCAAAGAAACAGCAGAAACAGAAAATCTCACTTTGCAACCACCCAAGCAATAACTGAGTCAGTCAAGGATCAGTAACGGATGCTAAAACCGCTAGGGAAAGTCTTGCGGCTCAGCATACTCACAGTCTCCAAGGATCACCCCATACGTTACTACTTATCACTTACATATGGGAAAAGGTGTCTTTATAACGGAGAAATCTGGCAGACCACTTTACCCAAATGAGGGCTGGCATAATCAATTACAGGACAACTGAATGTCATTGTTTGTCAAATGACAATCACTATGTCATATGTCTGTCAAAATCCTTAATCTATATCTAATCACACAGTAACAATCAACTCCAGATTGTGGTACTTTCCACCAGACAACTGTCTTGAAATCTTACAAGATATCAGTGCCATGAATGATAAAAACAAAAGCAGGGTGACTGCTCTAGATCAAAGGAAACTAAAGATATAAAACTGAATGAATGATTGTTGATGAATCTTGCATGAGAAAAGGAATAGTTACAAAAGACATTATTTATTGGAATAACTGGGAAAAGTTAAATAAATATTCAAATATTATCTATGCATTAGATAATATTTCTTGTTGTTAATCGTATAATGGGTTATGTGGAAGAGTATTCTTAGGTACATGTTAAAGTATTTAGAACTAGGGGCGCCTGGGTGGCTTAGTCGGTTAAGCGTCCAACTTTCGCTTAGGTCATGATCTCGCAGTTCGTGGGTTCGAGCCCCGCGTCGGGCTCTGTGCTGACTGCCAGCTCAGAGCCTGGAACCTGTTTCAGACTCCCTCTCTCTCTGACCTCCCCTGCTCACGCTGTCTCTCTCTCTCCTAGAAATAAAAAAAAAAAAAAAAATTAAAAAAAAAGTATTTAGAACTAAAAGATCATGATCTCTACAACTAACTCAAATGGTTCAGCAAAAATTATTTATTTATTGATCAGCAAAAATTATTTAAAGTATTTGTATA
The DNA here is from genome assembly GCA_017311185.1 of Proteles cristata cristata. NCBI lineage: Eukaryota > Metazoa > Chordata > Mammalia > Carnivora > Hyaenidae > Proteles > Proteles cristata. Next base: position 160,946 of record JAESUZ010001605.1, read on the forward strand.
GACAGAGAGACAGATACAGAGACAGAAATAAAGCAAATTTGGCAAAATGTTAGCATTTTATATGGCAGGCATAAAAACCAGTAACCATGATCACTTGTAGGCTGTATGTACTCTGTATAATGAGAGACCACAAAGAGGTTCATGGCTGAAAGGAAAATGACACAGACAGGAATACAGTCCATTGGAGTTAGAGCATTTAGTCTTTCAAAAAACTTTTTTCCAATTAATTTCTCTTCTGTAGCAATTAATTAATGGTCATTATTTGGGAGCAAGAAGATTGAAAAGGAAAAAGAAATCCAAGGAAGAGGATGACAAAAGTTAAAATTAGCAACATAGAAGTTCAGTCCTACTCCACTCATTTTGAAGACGGAAGTCTCAAGTTTAACAATTGTGCCTTGTTTCCCATCCTGGTAAGAACCCCTCTGTGGGCGTGGCCATTTCCACTGAGCCAGAAAGAGTCTTTCTGCGAGCCTCACACTGACCAAACACCAGAGCAGGGAAGGCTGAGTACTTCACGTCATCCCCAGCCTGGTCAAGCCCAGAGCACGGCGTGTCTGAGTGACAGTCGAGGGACTCAAACATACACCCCCGAACCACAGCTCTCAGCAGCTGCCTCAAGTTCAATGGGTTTGAAACAGAATTCTCCCCACCAATCTTGATCCCCTATTTCGGTGACATCTTTTCTTAGTCTAGCCAGTCTCAAAACTGCAACTTCGTCTTTCACTTTGGATCCCATAGCCCATCCTTCAAACCCACTATTCCTCGTTCACACCCTCAAGGTCGCATTGGCCATAGTCTCTCATATTCCAGGCAGAAACCGCCTCTCCTCTGTTCTTCTGCAATATTTCTGTCTATGGCACTCACTTGGCGCTTTTTAAATATCTTTGTCATAAAGTGTCAATTCTATACGCACTGTTGGTAAGTGCTCCACTATGTTATCTCATTTAAAAATCACTGTAAGTCTATGCAATAATTTGTATTATTTTATCCCAACTTTACAGAAGAAATGGGTGTTCAGGTGAGACCATTTGTCCAAGGTCACGGAGTTGTTAACACTGACATTCAGACTCAGTCTTCTAGCTCTACCCTAATACCTAGGTGCTTCCTATTGTTAGTTATAGCTTTAAACACTGTCCCCTGACCTTAAATCAAGCGTGTGATCCTTGAAGGAAGAGAGTCGTTTCATCCAACTCTGTGCTCTCTCTAGAGCCTCGCAATATTCATAACTCATGTTCACTGATTTACATTTCAAGACTCAGCTCAGAGGCCATTTTTCTTTGTGATTTCCATCCCTGCAGAACCAACCACTCAATCCTCCGCGCTCCCTGTATGCTCCTACTATGGTAATGCGTGCCTCAACTGAGGGTCTGTGACGGCTGAGGGCTCACATGATACAAAGTAGGCACTTAATGTTCACTGAATGAAAATGTTTATGCGGGAGACAGTTGGGTTTCTCAACAGGGTTGCTATGCCTTGCTAAAAAAAAAATTGACCTCATTTTTATCTTTATCACATCCTGAGGAGGAAAATTATTTTAGGAAAGCGTGACAGAGGGGAAATGTGATGAACAGAGAGTACAGGTCTTGGTTTTTTGTGCCATATCCACTTCACTTGTGGCCCTGGGTACACTGTGTTCTAGAGCTTCCAAATTTAAATGTATATGTAACATCGTTTCAATACAAATTATGATTCAGAATGTCTGGGGTAGAGCCCAAGATTCCAAATTTCTAACAAGCTCCGGAGAGATGTTGATGCTGCTGAATCTACGGACCACACTTCTGAGCAGCAAAAGGTTCTAGACAGTTGTAGTGAAAGTCTGCCCACTTAGAGAGATGTAACACATAGATTAAAATAGCGAGACATAAATTCACAGAGTGTTAATGTTGGTTATCTCTAGGCTTCTCCTTTCCACTTTTCTATAATTTCTAAGAATTTTATCATGATTCTTGCTGATGGAAATAAAATTTTAAAAACTATTGCACTTAAAAACTGTACATTTGGACATTTCTGCTCTGCACGGCTACATCTTCATTTCAGCAACAAATATGCTTAAAAGGCCTAGACTTGGGAGAAACAGGTTGGTGAATTTAGCAATTCCCTATCTACTCATTTTAACACGTACATTAACATGAAACAGCAATTATCCTTAACAGTCACCACCACAAGCATTGTTTTTCTTAGGTTCCTTTCCCTTAAAAGAAAGAGAAAGAATCCATTCAGTTGGAAGACAATAAAAGGCAAACCAAATTAAGGGCAGAAGGAAAAACAAGCAGGCACTACATACTGAATCTCTTCCAAGTGGGTCAATGGAACTGCATCAAAGTCCAAATAGGGGGAGAAATGAGGTTCTCGGAGAAGAGGCAGGGTGGGCTGGCATCCACTACAAGGCTAAATGCAACCAATTAAAGTAGCACTCACCATGTACCTGCAAGTGAGGTGGAAAGAAGTGATCCCCAGAGGAGCTCCACATCCAAAGTGTAACATCAGAGGGGGCCCATTTTCAGGAAGACTTTCTCCAATACCCGTCTCCTTCTCCTTCACAGGAGTTCCAGTGGCTGCCAGCTTGTACAGTGGGAGTCATAGAAGTTGCAGCCCTGGCAGGTGGCCATTTTCACACCCACCCCAATACCTGCGGCAATTCTAGACATTTGCCCAGCCATTGGTCTGTGACTCGGGGTGGGCCATGGACAAAGGAGAAGGCCAAGTGCCCCATGGCAGAACCAGGCACTCCTGGCTAAAGTAGCACACTAACAAGGTTCTGCATCTTCTGCTTTCCAAATCTCTTCCCACTTGCAGGTAAAAGTTTCCCACCACAAATGTCAGGTATTCATACCACAATCCCACCCACAGTCCTAACTGACTTTTTGCCTTCTAGAAACATTGTGAAACTCACTGTGAAATTATCCACAGGGATTGGAACTGAGTGTCCCAAAGGCTTATCTATATAACGGAACCAAAAATCACTTCTCATATCTACATAGAACCGTTAAAGATGTCATTTCATATCTGTGAAGTTTCGACATTGGGCTCAACCCAAAACAACATGTCACTGTAGCTCTACTGAATTCTGTGAGTCTAGTGCTGGTCTACTCGAGGCAAGTAGGTATATGCTGAGTTATTAAAAAATGCGATCACTTGACATTTCAGAACTAACATCAAAGTCATCATCCTGATGGGGGAGGAATCTGAATCTATTTGGACTTACATTTATTATGGATATTCAGTATTGTTTTTATTTTGAACCACACTGGTGATAGATGGGGTAGGGGGGAAGTACCATAATCCTCTCAATGCTCCAAAGCCTAAAAGTCTTAATGTCTTAGTTTGGGGGATAAATCTGGGAAATCTGACTATGGACTGACATTAAATGATATTTGGGGATGACTTAATTTTATTAGGTATCACAATGGTATTGTTTACATAGCCAGCTTCCTTATTTCTTAGAGATGCATGCTAAAGTATTTTGGGGTAAAATATGATATCTGTAATATATGTTTAAATGATTCAGCAAAAGAAATTATAACAAAATTTGTGCAGATAAGTACACATGGAAGAATGTTAATAATTACTGAATTTAGATGGAGGCTCTATGAATGTTAACAGTAGCATTCATTCTACTTTTTTTTCCTATATTTGAAAACTTTTAGAAGTTGAAATGTGAATCAGTCAAAAATATTTATGATCTTCGGGCATCTGGCTGGTTCAGTTGGAGAAGTGTGTGACTCTTGATCCTGGGGTCATGAGTTCAAACACCATGTTGAGTACAGAGATTAAATAAATACTTAAAAAAGAAAGGGAAAAAAGCAAAAATATTTATGATGTTATAGTTTTATCTCCCGTCCTATTATTGTCTTACTACTGTAGACAACAGTCCATCTAAAACAGCAAATAACTTCTTTCCTCTAGAAGATACTTTCTCATGCCTTCCCACTCTCTGTACCTTTGTGTATTATATTCTCTCAACCTGGCATCTTCTGTCTCAGGTCATGGTGCCACTGGTTAGAGCAGACCTAATCCCAAATGCTGCCTTCTCTAGGAAAATTTCCTAACCCCCACCCACCCCCACTGACACACACAACTCTATGCATCTCCCTTTTGTCTTTTTTTTTTTTTTAAGTTTATTTATTTATTTTGAGAGAGAGAGAGAGAGAGAGAGAGAGAGAGAGAGAATCCCAAGTAGGCTCTGCTCTCCACTGACAATGCACACGAACCCACCAACCATGAGATCATGACCTGAGCCAAGATCAAGAGTCAGACGCTTAACTGACTGAGCCCCCCAGGCGCCCCTATGCATCTCCCTTTTCTGACTCCTCATCACACTCACAACAGTCTATCCTGCACAGTAAAACTTAAAGCCAACATTTACCGACAGCTTCCCATGTGTGAGGCCCTGCTCTACACACATTCACACAATAAATCTACCATTTATTCATTGTATTCCTACCCCAATGAGATAGCACCTGCTCTTACCTCTTCTCCCAGGTGAGGAAACAGGCTCTGAGAGGCTGGGTGACTTCCCCAAGTCACAAGGTTAGTAAATGGCAGTGCCAGGCTTCATCGGAACATAGCCCCATCTGCTTCCAAACTCTCAAGCACCGAAGTGCACGTCATGTGCACAGTGGTGGATCCTTCCCTCCTTCACTCTAACAACGTAAGGGCGGGCACAGCACCTCACCTGTTTAGTCGCTCCACAGACATACATGTATTAAGCCACTGCCGCCAGAAACAACTGCTCTATGTGAGGGGAGAAAGCAGTGAATAAAAAGAGACGGTTCTTGACCCAGGTAAAATCTCTGAGAATCTGAACAAACTATGTACTCCAGTTTCATCACTGTTGGTTGATTAATTGTAACAAACGTACCATATTAATGTAAGATATTAATAATAGGGGAAGGGGGTGAGAAAGTACAGACCATGTACTATCTTTTCAAATTTTCTGTAAAACTAAAAATGTTCTAAAAAAAATAAAGTCTATTTTTAGGGCGCCTGGGTCTCTTGGTTGGTTGGGCGTCCAACTTAGGCTCAGGTCATAATCTCCCAGTTTATGAGTTCAAACCCAACATCGGGCTCTTTGCTGACAGTCAGCTCAAAACCTGGAGCTTGCCTTGGATTCTGTGTCTCCCTCTCTCTCTCTCTCTGCCCCTACCCTACTTGACTCGGTCTCTCTAAAATAAATAAACATTAAAACTAAAATAAAATAAATAAAGTCTATTTTTAAAAGGAAAAAAGAGTGTGACTATGAGCTTGATTTTCTTGTCTGGCTCATACACTACTTCTTACACAAATTCCAAAGAGTGGTCCAGTCATCTTTCGCAAAGGGAGTGGTGCTGAAATGTTCACATCAGACCTCTTTGGGGAGTGAACCAGAACTAGGATCTCTGAAGAAATGTGTAGTCTATGCTTTTTAAACCTAATCTCATACATTCATATCCCTCCCCTCATAAAACCCCAACGTGCTTCAAGTTCTAAGTTCTCCGGCTTCATTCATGACATTTTAAATCATGTCCAAGAAGGAATTTACCACATCTCCTACTTATCTAAGTCAATTCAAGCTCTTAAAGTCTCAGAAAGACTCTAGAAAGTTTAAAGCTTTTTAAAGCGTTGGTACTTATTTTTTTTTTTTTTTTTAAATCAGAGTCCTAACTCCCCAGTTCTCTATCACCATCTCAAATTCAGATTCTTGGGTATCAGCACCTTAACATCTGCAACCAAACCACGCCTGGTTCTTCCCTAAAGATGGAAACTCAGCCTTTCTCTGTCCAGGGACCTCTCCCCACTGTAACGATGGCTCTCTCCACCGCACTTAGGAGATTTACTAGACTCCGACGTATAAAGACCTTCTTATGCAGAGCCAGCCTAATAAGTCACCATGAGTAACAGTAACTCTTTGTTAGGTCACACTCCTGGAAAACTACAGAAGGCCATTACAGACATGTAAATATTTAACAGACACCATTTGATGATATTAACCACAACAGCAAGTAACAGCATTAAAAGTAGCTTACTTTTTGCGGTGCATTTTATGATTTAGTCTCATAAAAGTACTGTGATATGGGTGGTAAAGAGATCACCATTTCATAGATGAGGAAAATCGAAGCTTACAGTTGAAGTCAGAACCCATTCAAATCCACCGCTGCTAATTTGTTCCACTCAGGATCCTTCAAGGCCTGGCTCCGGGCCAGCTGTGTGTTTGCCCTCTTGAGCCAGGAAAACAGGACCTCTCCTGCCTCGTAATTTTCCACAGTACTCCCCTCATTTCTGGAGGCGGTCTCTCCTTCTCTGCAGGCCATGCATCTGTTCATGCATCCAATCTCCCAGCAGAATTATATAAGCCAACTTGGGACTAGGGCGCTGCCTCACTCATGCCTACCACCCCCAAATGTTAACACAATGCCTCACACAGTGGGTGCTCCCCAAATCCAATGGCCCGTGACCAAACATGAATGATTCTCTGCTGCAAAGCTTACCCGTGGGCAAAAAGCCATGAAACAAAAACATACTCTGTTCTGGTTCTTGAAAACTAATGGGAAGTTCAAGATGATTTTTTTTCTTTGACCATAAAGCAAAATAAATTACATTTATGTTTTACAACATGGCTGATAACCATAAACAGAAAACAGACTTTTGTTTCTCCAAGTCCTCAGTTAGGCTTCCAGTTGAGGGCCAAGAATATTCAGGAAGGTGCCACAGGTCTCAGTTTTCATCCAGATTCCAGAAAAAGGGGAGAGGAAAATTCATTTTACCATCTATACAGCTTGAGTTCCTATGACAGGAACCACACTCGAGAAAATAACACCAAAAACTGGCTTGTTCAATATTTTTCTTCCTATAGACTTGTTGGCCATATTGACATTTTGTTATTAGAACCTTTGATTCTCAGAACCTAAATCAAATGAGAAGTCAAATATTTTTAAAAGATCAAATTATTTTAAAAAATTCTTCCGTGCCCCCTGGTATGAAAGAAAAAGCTCCTGACTTTGCACAGAGAGTGATGAACTCAGTTAACTGCTCCTGCCTGAAAGGAAAGCCAAGGCTTCTGGTGCACCAGAACATCACAGAAGTTGCTGAGAGAAGCAGTTTACTGAATGGTACTTCTGTGTCTTCAAAGTTTTAATATGTCCAACGGTGGAAAACTAAAACCATCTGGATCAAAGAGGCTAAAATTCAATGCTGGCTTTGTTTGTTTTCAACCAGAATAACCAACATTGAATATAGCTCACCAAGGTTTTAAGTTTCTGCCTCAGTATTTTTCCTGCTGCGTCCAACTATAAAAGAGACTTTTAAAGAATAAAATGTTTAATACTACCATCAGTAACAATTGTGCTTTGGATTTTTATCAGGAATGAAAGATAGAGTTATGCAAGCCCTTCCCAGATCCAATGGCATATACTGCAGACCCAAACACCACAGAAATACTTATCCTCAAACTTCAGCTAATGAATTGCTTCTCTGCTCTCCTCAGAAAAGTGATCACAGAATGCCAGAGGGGACTTACGAATGTGTGTGTGTGTGTTTGTGTGTGTGTGTGTGTGTGTGTGTGTGTGTACATATGTTTGTGTGCTCATCTGTGGTGTGTTTGGGTGGAGTTAGGGTCAGGGAGGGCAAGTGAGAGAGAGTTGGAACTCATGAAAAGTGTCTTAAGTGTCTTCTAAAACAGGATTCCACTCCTTCCTTTGTTTTCCACTCCTTTCTCTGCTCCAGGATGTTGACCCATTGAGAAACATCCTCCCTTACCCTCTGGCTCCGGGTTGGGTTTGCCCAATGGAGAGGCACCCACAGAAGAGCAGAGGGAAGAATGATTCCCTTCCTGAAGGGTCCCCCTTCAGGGCACAAGTTTCCGTCAGGCAGTATACTACACAGAGCTCTCGGTCTCACTGTAACTGCCCCACTCCCCCTCACCAAGGCCCTGAGTGGGAGGAGTTTGGCTGCTGTTACCCCCAGGGCACTACACTATTCTATGTATTTCCCCTGCACCCTGCCCATGCACATCTGAATGTGCCACCTGTTTCCCAATTGGACCTAGATGGATATGGAGGCTTAGAACCTTTGAATGCTCACCTAACAAGACAGTGGCCTATCATTACTACTGTTTTCATCCCGCTTTTATGACAGACTTACATCAGTTATGTCAAAGAAGAGTAGTGTACAATATTTCAGGATCTTTTTTTTTTTTTAATGCTTTATTTCTAGGAGAGAGAGAGAGACAGCGCAAGCAGGGGAAGGTCAGAGAGAGAGGGAGTCACAGACTCAAACAGGCTCCAGGCTCTGAGCTGGCAGTCAGCACAGAGCCCGACGCGGGGCTTGAACCCACGAACTGCGAGATCATGACCCAAGCGAAAGTCGGACGCTTAACCGACTAAGCCACCCAGGCGCCCCTATTTCAGGATCTTTTAAAGCTAATTGTTTTGGGTGCTGTACTGACGTGGTTTTTGTTTGTTTTTAAATCTCCAAATTGTATCATGAGCAATAAGCTACACAGAAGAGATATACTTGAAGCTTAAGTGATCCCTTTTTTCAGCCTTATTGAGGTAAAACTGACACATAAAATTGTAAGATATTTAAAGTGTACATGGTGGGGATTTGGTATATGTATTCACAGTGAAAGGATCCCCCCCCCATCTAGTTAATCATCATATTCCATCACCTGACACATTTATTTAACTTTTTTTTTTCTTTTGGTGAGAGCATTCATGTTCTACTCTCTTAGCAGATTTCAATTATACAAAACACTATTATCAACAACAGTCACCATGTTTGACCACATATCCTCATACCTCATTCATCTTACAGCTGAAAGTTCATAACCTTTTACCAATCTCTCCCTATCTTTCTCACCCCCTACTCCCAGCAACCACTTTTCCCACTCACTGATCTTGAGTTTGACGTTTTTTTAAAAAAACAGATTTTATATGAGTGATACTACACAGTAATGTGTTTCTCTGTTGGACTTATTTCACTAAGCATCATGCCCTCAAGGTCCATCCATGTTGTTGTAAATGACAGGATTTCCTTCTTTCTCACGGCTGAATAATATCCCACTGCAGAGAGAGAGACCACATCTTCTTTAACTATTCATCCATTGACGGACTCTTAGGTTATTTCCATGTCTTGATTACTATGTATAATGCCGCAATCAAAACTGCAGTGCATGTATCTCTTCAAGATCTTTCCTTTAGATATACACACAGAGGTGGGGTTGCTGGATCATACGGTGGCATTGCTATTTTTAATTTTTCAAGGAATCTCCATAGTGTTGTCCATAGTGGCTGCACCAATTTACGTTCCCACAAATAGTGCACAAAGGATCTCTTTTCTCCACTCCCTGGCCAGCATTTATTATCCCTTGGCTTTTTGATAAAAGTCATCCTAATAGGTGTGATATCTCATTGTGGTTTTGATTTGCATTTCCCTGATGATAAGTGATGTTGAGCATCTTTTCATGTACCTATTGGTCATCTGTATGTCCCCTTTGGGAAAACATCATTCAGTTTCTCTGTCCATTCTTCAGTTGGATTGTTTGGTTTTGGGCTATTGATCAAGAGAAGTTCTTTATGTATTTTGGATATTAACGCGTATTAGATATATGATTTGCAAATATTTTATCCCTTTCAGTAGGTTGTCTCTTCATTTTGTTGATGGCTTTCCTTTGCTGGGCAGAAGCTTTTTAGTTTGCTTTTTTTTTTTTTTTTTTTTTTTTTTTTTCTAGAGAGAGAGAGAGACAGCGTGAGCAGGGGAGGGTCAGAGAGAGAGGGAGTCACAGACTGAAACAGGCTCCAGGCTCTGAGCTGGCAGTCAGCACAGAGCCCGATGCAGGGCTCGAACCCACGAACCGCGAGATCATGACCCAAGCGAAAGTCAGACGCTTAACCGACTACGCCACCCGAGCACCCCAGAAGCTTTTTAGTTTGATGTGGTCCCGCTCGTGTAAGTGATCCTTTTAAAAACATAAGTCAGATCAAGTCAGGTCTCTGCTCAAAACCCTATCATCTGTCTTAGAATTGAGTATTTTAAGTCCTCATGCTACCCTGCAGCACCCTTCACAAACTCCCCCTCTCTCCACCTCCTGTTTTGTTTTTGTTTTTGCTTTTGCTTCACCTCTGTATCACTCTTCCTTTGTTCACTCTGCTCCAGCCCTCAGGGCAGCTCTGCTGTTTCTCGAACATGCCAAGTCTGCTCCCAGCTGAGGGCCTGTGCCCTTACAGTTCCCTCCGTGTATAACACCACCTCCCAGGTCTTCACGTCATTGCATGTCACTGTTTCCTGATTCCTGCTCACCTGAAACTGCCCCAGAGGGCTTTGCCCATCACCATCTCTCCAGCAGCCCTCTCTTGCCTCTGGTTCTCTCTCTCTCTCCCTTTGATTCATCTTCCTTGTGCTTATTACCCGGATCTATTACATATTTATTTGTTTACGGTCCATCTCCTCCTATGAGAACACACGGTCCCGGAGGGGGGACCTTGTCTGTTAGGATTACCACTCATGCTGCCTGCCTCAAATGGTAGGTGACACACAGTCAGCACTCACTATAGACATGTCGACTAAATGAGTGATTCGGTCAGTGAAAAAATTAGAAACTGCCCGTCTGCTTTCTCCCTGACTGCAGTAAGACACCCAGTGGCCATGTTTCAGAGATGCTACAGAAGGGATTCTGAATAAATGAAAAAATGAGTTTACAGAGTAACCTGCCACCCTGTTTGAGGCTTTCCACCCTGCACAGCAAAACCCACTGAGGACACAGTAAACAATAAAAAATATGAATAAGTTTAAATGATTATTTAAACCTGGGCAACAAAGATTTTCCATAAAGGACCAGACAGTAAATAACGTACAGATTCTCTGTCACAACCACTCAGCTCTGCTGTCACAGCATGCTAGCAGCCTGACGCAGTACGTAAGTGAATAAGCACAATTGTGTTCTAATAACACTTTCATAATGAACAATGAAAGAAGAATTTTGTATAATTTTCAGGTATTGCAAAATATTATCCTTAATTTTTTTTTTTTCATTTAAACATGTGAAAACTATTCTAGGCTCATGAGCCATGCAAAAGCAGGCAGGAGGCCAGATCTGGCCCCAGAGCCGTACGTAAGTTTGCTGATCCCTCATTTATATCACTGTTAAGGGAGGCTTTCTTCTACTGATTAAAAAAAACAACAACAAAAACATTGTAAACCATGAATCTGTCAGATACTCTACAATTAATTAAGCATAGAACAATCACATTTGTTAAAGAATAATAAGCTGGATACGCAGTTGGGTGAGTAAACGTTACTAATTCACTCTTCCAGGACTGGTTTTCTACCCAGATTTTAGTCATCTTTAGGCACAAGCTATGTTAGCATTTTATCCTCAACTTAGTGTTTTCATTTTCCAACCTCGTAAAGAAATCTCATCTGGCTGCTTCTTTTATAGAAAGGGGAACTGTAACAAAACCTTAGGATGAAAAGAAGAGGGTGGTTTTCCGGGCTTTGGGGCAAGGCAGATTCTATGTAACGTTATACGAAGAAGTGCACAGAGTGTTGCTTACACTCTGCTTTGAAATACTTCCAAACACACCCTGCTGTGTGGGCCCTGGAATGAGAACTATTTGGATTGCAGGTGCTGCAAAAATTTAGGGCCATCTGTCCCCACGAGCCACAGATTTGCTGAAAAGGCCGGATCAGAAGATGGCATGGCTAAAACATGTTATTTCAATACCTGAAACTAATATAACACTGTATGTTATCTAACTGGAATTAAAATAAAACCTTAAAAAGAAAAAATAAAAGGAAACATACACACAAACATAGTCGAATAAAAGTTTTTAGAAAGGTTAAAAACAGGAGCGTCTGGGTGGCTTAGTCAGTTAAGTGTCAGACTCATGATTTCCGCTCAGGTCATGATCTCACGGTTGGTGAGTTTGAGCCCTACATCCAGCTCTGCACTGACAGGGAGGAGTCTGTTGAAGGGTCTTTCTGTGTGTGTGTGTATGTCTCTCTCTCTCTGCCCCTCCCGTGCACGTTCTCTCTCAAATAAACTTAAAATAAATAAATTAATTAATTAAACGGTAAAAACATGTTATTTCATAACTTGAAGCAGAGAATTTTTTTATTTTTTTTAAATGTTTATTCGTTTTTGAGAGAGAGAGAGAGAGCAAGCGAACAAGCAAGCAAGTGAGCACAAGCAGTGGAGGGGCCCACATGGGGCTTGAACTCAGAGTTAGATGATGACCTGAACCAAAACCAAGACTCAGACGCTCAACCGACTGAGCCACCAGGTGCCCCTGAAGCAGAGGATTTTAAATTTCACTCAAGAATCTCAATAATCTCATCTCTCCTGCGTAATAGCAACGTATGAAAATAAGGAGAATCTGAGGAAGCACTCTGCGAGCCATCACTTAGAAGAGTCAACCAAACACAGGAAGGAGGTGTAATTTTAACCCCAAACATATCTATTTGACCCTAGATACACAGCAGAGGACACGTACACTTCACTTCAAATATCCAGATATTTTAAATATTCTGATGTTGGGTGTCCCAGAAACCTGATCAAGACAGAATTCAAAAGGAAAGTTCTCAACATGTAACACCCCTCATCTTCTCCAAGCCTCGGAGACATGGAACAAAAGCAAAGCCCATTATCGCCTAATTAATTTCAGAGCCCACCGGCCCTGCCATTTTGGAAACACATCTACTAAAAGGTGAAGTGAAAAATTCTAAGGTTCTGAGAGACCCCCAGAGCTTTGCTTCTTGAAGCGTTTGTTTTCCGACTCGTCCTGTAAGTAACACAGCCTACAGATTTACTGTGAAGACCGGGCTTTAAATTAAGCTTCAGTTAAACTCCAAGCTGCCAGGGACAGTCTCCCGAGGAGGCACCTCACACACATGGTCCGATTCGCAGCAAAGCCGGCCGGCCGCAAAGGCGCCCCGTCTCCGTGGGAGTCGCATCGGTGGCGCTGAGCAGGGGACGGTCCCCGTCGGCGAAAGCAGGTGCATCAAATCACGGGAAGTTGGAAGAGAAGAGCCTCCGCTTCATCTCACGTGCTCGGGTCAGCTTCTGAGCGGAATGAGAACGCTGCCCGGGCACGCAGCTTCCAGCAGAAATGGTCAGCGACGAACGAATATGCCAAGGGGTCGCCACTGTCGTACCTAGCAATCCAGCGAGCATTCGGGAGAGGCTTTCTTCAGGGAATGGCGGGGGCACCGCTAAACCACCCTCTTCCAGACATTCCGGGGGCCGCGGGCGCCGACACCGGGTGACAGAGAAGTCGCCTGGAACAGCCCGGGGCTTCGGCTCCTGCTGGTTTTCTTGGGCGGCTGCAACCAACTACCACACACGTGTGGCTCCAGTGTGGAGATTTCCAAGTCCGAGACGGTGTCCATGTCAAGGTTTGGCGGAGTTGTTTGTTTTCCGAGGCCCCGCTCCTTGGCTTAGGGATGGTGCCTTCTTGCTGTGTCTTCACGTGGTTTTCCCACTGTATATATGAATCCAAATTCTCTCATCTTATAAAGACAGTCATTTGGGGTAAGGTCCACCTAAATGACCTCATTTTAACTTAACTGCCCCTTCAAAGATCCTATCTCCAAATACACAGTCACATTCTAAGGTACTGAGGGTTGGGACTCCCACATAAGAATTTTGAGGGGACACAATTCAGGCGTTTACCCTGCCGGAACCACTGACATGGCAATGCTCCATTTCCATTTATTCTTACCAGTGCCAGAGGCTAGACTTCATAAACAGATAATTTCACTTTTTCTGAGAATTAACTACCTTTCGGGGTACCTGGGTGGCTCAGTTGGTTAACCATCTGACTTCAGATCAGGTTATGATCTCACAGTTCGTGGGTTCGAGCCCCACATCAGGCTCTATACTGGGAGCGTGAAGCCTGCTTGGGATTCTCTCTGTCTCCCTCTCTCTCTGCCGCCCCTCACCCCCTGCTCTCTCTCTCTCAAAATAAATAAATAAATTTATAAAAGAAAAAAAAATTAACTACTTTTTTTAAATGAAGGAATATTAAATTCAACAACGTCCCCACGCCATTCTAATTTTGATTATTATAAAAGAAAAAGGCAACCTATCATTTGTAATGCCTTTATGAAATACTTCATTACATATTAATCCAACCATAAAGTCTTTGGGGGTATGGGCGGATACAAAAGATTTCTAAGCACCAGCTGCCAGTCTACATTTTCTAAGCAATTTGCACTGTAACAAAGATCCAAACGTGGAAAAGTCAGGACATTCACTTGACATTTATCATAAAGGCAAGTGTAAAAAAAATACACTTTCACTCATTTCACATGTGCCTTTTCACGTAGGCATTCATGTCTTTACATGAAGGATTACCTATTGCTGTGTTAATCTGTATTGCCTGTTCCTGATATCAAAATGGATTTGAAAAAATAACTCTGAGATCAAGACTTCTATTCAAACCAGGTGCATGGCCAAGACTATCAGCAGCAACGTGTGATATTTTTAAGTCCTGTATCTAAATGATCACCAAAGTCTTCTTGAAAAGAAATACCAAAAATAGTATCCATTTATATGATTTCAATCTCAATTTAAGCCTTCTAACAATTTATGACCTTAGAACCACAGTTTGTCCTTCAAGTTTGACTATGTTATTTGTTAATTCCATAAACATTACCGAGATTATAATGCCATAGCAGGCAGCATTCTGGGTGCTGCAGACAGATGTTAAATAATCCCTGCCTTCATGGTACTGACATTCTCATAAAATACATACATCAATTCCTCTACTGTCCTACAAACACATTTTCCCTCCCAACTTTCCTAACTAGGACATTAGTATCTCCAGCCTCCCTGCTTCCCAAAGACAAAACTTATGAGCTATTTTATGTTTTTCATTCTCCTTCACATCTCTCCTGGGGTCTCTGATGGCTATTTCTAACCCTGTCTCCTCCCCCTGCCTCTCCACCTTCATCACCACGTACTCACAAGCCCTAACCCCCTTTATCAAGCACCCACTCCCCACGTGACAGTATTCGAGGTGACGGGGATGTATCAGTGGTCACAAATTTTAAAAAATCCCTGCTGGGGCACCTGGGTGGCTCAGTTCATTAAGCATCCAACTTTGGCTCAGGTTATGATCTCGGTTTGTGAGTTCGAACCCTGCATCAGGATCTGTGCTGACATCTCAGAACCTGGGGCCTGCTTCGGATTCTATATCCCTCTCTCTGTCCCTCTCTGACCCCCCACTCTGTCTCTCTCAAAAATAAATAAACATTAAGAAAATTAAAAATAAAAAATTTAATTAAAAAATCCCTGCCTTTTGGAATTTATATTTATGAATTGATATTTGCATAAATTCCTCTTGAAATTTATATTATAGTGAGGAGAGGGACATAATTACTTAAAACATAAGTAAAATCTTCAGTGTGTCAGAAAGGGATAAGTTCTATAGGAAAACAATAAAGAGGGATTTGCAAAGACAGCAAGAGAGTTTGTTACTGTCAATGCATCAATCAGGATAGGTAGAATAGGTTTCACTGATATGATAACAATGGAGCAAAGATCTAAATAAGAGAGAAAGTTAGCCATGTTAATATCTGGGGAAGAGCTCATGAGAAGAAGAAACAACAGATATAAAGGCCCTGAGGCAGAAATATGACCAGTATGTTCAAAGGCTAGAATGGCTGGAGTAGAGTTAGCTGGGGGAGCATATAAGCAGATGAGGTCAGAGAGGAAAGGAGGGGGTATCATATGGACTCCTCCAAGAAATTAGAAGGACTTCATCTTTTACTGTGAAGACACAGAAATTAGAGCAAGTTTTGAGCAGAAGGGTACCATGGTGTGACATGAGTGTTAACAGGATCACTCTACTGAGAAAAGAGTACAGAGAAGCTAGGACAGAATGCAGGAAAGCAACTGGGAGGTCCCTGGAATAATCCAGAAAAAACAGAATGGTAGCTTGGGTTAAGGTGGCAACAACAGATATGTTCTGAAGGTCAAGTCAGTAAGGTGTTCTGATGGACTGGACCCAGAAAAATGTCTATGTTTCTTCCTTTTCAATTACAGTAACTAAGCCCCTGCCCAGACCCTTCAACTCATTCCTAGATGTTGGCAAACTTTGGAATTTGCTCTCTCCCCATCCTCAAAGCTCTCATCTCTCTTCTCTACAAACTGCAGCAGGACTGGTGCTGAGAACACTCTCCCATCATAGTGTCACTTGCTTCCCGTGGGTCTCTTTCCAGAGCACAGACCTGCTCCGAAGCCCTCCCCCAAGCCCATCTCCTTGTGTGCCTACACCCGCCCTGAGACCTCACTGTTCCTCCTGGGGTCTACATCCACCCTTCCTTCCCCTCCCCAATTGCCCTAAATCTTTTTTTTTTTTAATTTTTTAATGTTTTATTTATTTATGAGAGAGAGAGAGAGAGAGAGACAGCATGAGCAGGGGAGGGTCAGAGAGAGAGAGAGAGAGAGAGAGACACAGAATCCGAAGCAGACTCCAGACTCTGAGCAAGCTGTCAGCACAGAGCCCGATGCAGGGCTCGAACCCACGAACCGTGAGATCATGACCTGAGCCGAAGTCGGTTGCTCAGCCGACTGAGCCACCCAGGTGCCCCCCAACTGCCCTAAATCTTAAGACCCAGGCCCTTCAAGTTTCGCTGCAGATGCCACCTCCTTTAAGAAGTCTTCCGAAGATGGTCTGGCTCATACTGATTCCTACCCCCGCAGGGTTCCTGTGGCCTTCCCACCTGTACCAACTATTCCACATCATACCGGCCCAGCTGGCCTGTGGGTCCCTACAAAGCAAGAGCCATGCCGTCCACTTTTCAGCCCCATCCCAACCACTGTATAGAAAGCAATTATAATAGCAGCTGAAAAGAAGACCATAGCAAAGAATGGAAAAAGATGTTTTAATTATTATAAATGGATTTTCAACAGTGAAAAACTGGGAGCAGTCACATTAAAACCCAAATCTCTGCTTTCTCTTGAAATACTGGAAGATTAGGCAACACTGGACTCTCATTCTAAAATAGCTAAGTAGCAACTGTCCCCGTTTTCCCCCTGTATAACCCAGTTCACTTGCTTACTTTTCTCTCAGGTCCTGGGAGGTATTTGAGTTTGTAATCTTCATATTAGACACTGAGTTTTTACTTGAGTTACCTTGAGTTTTTAAATTATCAGGTTCTTATGGGAACTATGTATTTATTGAAGGTAAAATTGAGCTTTCTCTTTCTTTCTTTCTTTTTTTTTTTTTTTACAAATAGTTTATTGTCAAATGAGCTTTCTCTTTCATGATATCCTGTGCCAATGGTATTGTTTCAGACTTCTCTAATTTATATCAATTACACACATACAAACATATATAAACAAACATATACATATATATGTATTTAGGAAATTGTCTCTTTAACGTCCCTAATTGATTATAATTCTTACACTACGGTTCAAGTACCTTGAAACATGGGGATTATATTTCTTGACATGACTTAGCTCAAGAGAGTCAGATATCAGTACATAAACTATACAGAAAGAAAGGAAGACAAGATAAAAATAAATATTTCTGATTTTGTTGAGCTATTCATCAAACCATTTTAGGAAAAAAGAAGTTGTTAAAATTCTTCAGAACCTAGAAAAAAATATATGGCTTTGTTGATTTTTAAAATAAAACACCAGGTATTAGAGATTGAAATATGTATAGGTAAAGGGTATTACCATGGGCTTATTCTCAAGACCACCACTGCCTACATTCAGAAAGAAAGAAAAGGAAGGAAGGAAGGAAGGAAGGAAGGAAGGAAGGAAGGAAATTTTCATTTCCTAATTATTATTAAATTTCAGCCAAATGATATCAAAGGAGGTAAATCACACCATAGAGAAACAAATCCAACAGTTTTCAGACAAGCCTATCTAGAGTTGAAGACTTAAGCAGTAATTGTTACTGGAAGGGTTTAGGGAAGTCATCTCCTTTGACCTACTGCCCATGTCTAGGGATTTTGATTAAGAGAAAAGCAAATCTGGAAACAGAAATCCAAAGATATTTAAAAGGCACACTGGCTTTATCTGTGCATCAGTCATTACTTCTAGTCCAAGCAAGCAGGCCTTTCTTAGCAAACAGTTTTCCTGATTAGCAATCAAATTTTGGAGACTTTCATGACCACCTCCAGCATTGTGGTCTGAAAAGTAAATACAGTTCAGCCCAAAGCCCGTATTTAAAGCAAATAAACTGAGCATAAAGGTACACTTTCAGACACACTCCAGCAAGATGAGATTCTTTGTCCTTCAAATCACATTTGGTAAATATCTTTTCTCCTTCCTCTTACTCAACCCAGTGTTTTAACTAATAAGCTTTCAAGGGAATGTTTGCTGGCTTAGCACATACTTTACCAACCTTCCCACAAAGATCAGCCCCTTCCTCCGCATGCAGAGAGGACAAGAAAGTCTGGCAAATGAATATTAGAGAAAAATTTAGTGTTTTTAAAAACATTTAGTAGGGTTTTATAAACTACATTCAAACACAATGAAAAAAAATGGTCCCTGATCATTCCTTTCAGTTAGCTCCTGATCCTTTTTTTAAAAAGAAAGTGAATGAATGAGCATGGTTTGAAACTCAAATAATACAGGAAAGAAAAAGAAAATTTTTCCAGTGTATTAACATTCGTATCTTTTTAGGGAAAAAGTATACATACCAACATATATGTCTTTCTAAAAGATTTATACAAAAAATAATGCTATTCATATGATTCTGCAAAACACTTTGTCATTTTATGTAGATACATGAACATACATGTGTATGTGTATATATGTATATATATTATATGTTACATTACATATGTAATTTGAAATCAGCACACATACAGAGCTACTTCATTTTTTTACAAACATGCTGTAATGCAACTTGTACAAATATCCTGGCAGAGTTTTAAGTGAGCCTATTTATGAAATCGCTGGTGATTTTACATTTTGAAATATACTGCCAAATTGCTCTTCACTGGTATCTCTTTTAGAAGATAATTTAATCTCAGGCAGTAGTCCCTTTTCTGCATGTGTTACAGGTATCAAAACTGACCTGCTTTGTCTCCAGCTGTATCACAGACCAGACAACCGCCCCCCTGCAGACCTACCCAAGCTCCTCCAGACAAGACAGACCACATGAACCAAACCAGAAACATCTGACAGCAAAGGTGGAGGTTGGTGATCACAGCTTTGTAAAGGGTTCTCTGTGGCTTTCTACATTCTTTGTCTAAGACACAACCTTAGGAAAAGAATGGGGCTGGGGGTGGGGATTAACATCTCATAGGTACTTGTCTTAGTCCCTTTGGACTGCTGTAACAAAATACCCCAGGCTGGAAGGCTTACAAATAACAGAAATGTATTTCCCACAGTTCTGGAGGCTGAGAAGTCCCAGAACATAGTGTCAGCATCGTCACCTTCTGGTGAGGGCCCTCTTCCTGGTTCATAGCTGGCCTTCTCACTGTGTCTTCACATGACAGAAAGAGCTAAGGATCCCTTTGGAACCTCTTCTGTCAGGCACTTATGACTTAAGTACCCCCCAACCTCTCCACTTCTTCATACCATCATCTTTGGGAGTTAGGGTTTTGACATATGAATTTGGGGGGGACACATTTCGTTTAGACCATAGCAGTACATAACTATGAATCCTAGCAGTTGAAAATACTAAGAAAGCAGTAGATAGACCAGAGCCTCAAACCATCATAGAGTTGAACACCTTGGTCCCTCATCATGGTCCATTCTAGGGAGCTCCCATGATAGCACAAAGAAGCTTGAAGCCCTCAAACAGTGAGTACAGAGTGGGGATGGGGAATAGTTAGGAATGTCCAAGGCTTACCTTATTTCTTCCTTCTCTAAATAGCTGCCAGGGAGTGTCTGATTCCTCTCACAACCAGATACCGCTCGGTAACTCACAAAGAGTTGACAAAGTGTGTGGGTGGGCCACACACTTGACTATAAAACCTAGGGCTTCCCAAACATGCCCTGCATTTTTACTTCTGCCTCCAAGAGTCTGATTAAATATTTTCTTCAGATAAAAAGGCTTGAAAATGCCCATCCACTGACAACTTCCTACCGCCTAATTTATCAAAAACAACAAAATGCTACTTTTCCAAATTAATCTACATCCATATTAACCACTCTCTCCTTGGAAATTCCAAAGCATTCTATTCATCTAGTTTATCTTTTAATAGCTCACTAATTATAAAAACAGTGAAAGACACGTAAAGAAAGAGACATATATAAAAAAAGTTTTCCATAGGTCAATCACTTTCTAGGCAGTGCTTTCATTTATACATGTATACAACAGAGCTCAAGAAAAATTTTCATATTCAATTTTAAATTAGGAGATGTGAGACTTGGATAAAATCACTTGATCTTATGGATTGTAAGCTTCTTTATCTATAAAACAGAGTAATATGGCCTATCTCTCATAGGATTGTTGTGAGGATCAAATGAAGTCTCCCTCCCCACCCAACAAAAGCTGAGAGAGTGCTTCAGTACTTAGCATACTGGACACGCTCAATAAAATGTTAGCTCTCCCAGAAGGGCTTCTATTCTGGCTATTTTTCCCTTAGGATATT
The DNA here is from genome assembly GCA_017311185.1 of Proteles cristata cristata. Classification (NCBI taxonomy): domain Eukaryota; kingdom Metazoa; phylum Chordata; class Mammalia; order Carnivora; family Hyaenidae; genus Proteles; species Proteles cristata. The sequence continues at coordinate 181,487 of JAESUZ010001605.1, forward strand.
TCGTTTCATTCCCTCCAGTAACTACCAAAGAAACCTTTCATATAGGATACTTTTAACAAGTTCTCTTGAAATTTAACTGAATTGTTTTGAATGAAGTAAAATTAATTCAGCATCTTTCATTACTCATAGTTTAATGCTCAGAGCAGCAGTCACTTTTAGTCCAATTTTAGAACCACTGAGGACCCAAAGTTATGGTTGGAACTCTCACCTTTTTTATTTCTGAGGTGAGTCTTTGGTAAAATCACTAGTTAGCCTCTTATTTTCCTAGGCACTCCCATACTTTACCCAGACTGCAGAAATGAACCACAGCATTAACAAACTATCTGCAAACTTAGGTCTTCAAAAGAACCACCCTTATAAAGCCAAGCACAGCACGGTTACCAAGATTCTAAAATTTGTCCTCACAGGGCCGCAGCTGCATGATGATTGCAGGAAAAATCATTTTCTTTAATTCTTAAAAAGGGTACACTAGCAATTACACAGAGCAATTTCCTAATGTAAGCCAGACTGATGTTGGTACTCATTTTTTAAATAAATTACCGGCTTGGATACTGTCTATGTAAAAACATTCAGCAGACTATTTTTGCTTATGAATGAAGTGGCAAATCAATTCGTATTTGGGCAGATAATAATCAATTTGGAAATTCCAGAAGTTATGAACAGTTATCATGTCATGAATATAGATCTTATTCAGACAGTATAATCAAATTAAATGTTTTATTCATTACAGGTCAATATAGGACTGAGAAACTACTGCTTGCTCGTATATTAGTAATTACATTAAAATAAATGACAATTGACTACATGTCATTCAAGTATGGTATCTTTGAATGCTTTCAAAGGAAGCCTAATAATTTACAGATTATTTAACATAAAAACTATAAAGGCAAGAAAAAAATCAAAAGATAGAATATGCCAAACTCTATTAACATATTTATCATAAACATCCCCATTAAAGATTTACACAAAAATGTGGTTTCTCCTACTGAAAGCAAGTTCCTGGTACTCTCTTCATTCTTGTACTGGTTACTGAGTATGACTAGTGTTGGTTCACTGAATGTGACTAAGTTGATCTGCAGCCAAATGATTATAAATAGGCTGGAGCCTTCACAGATGTAATTATACCACAACTCAAACATTGGTGGTTCAATCATTCCAAACCCCAAACATCAGTCAGCACAAGGCTCTCTATAAAATAAAAGGCAGTTAAGAAGTTACTATCACTCAGCCATATTTTGCTTCAGCTCCCTAAGAAAAACAAGACCAAAACCATATTCTCCTAGAACATCATACATCCTATAATCCTCATAGGGTCCATTCTTCATTCTGCAAATAGGTCACCAAGATTTTTTAAAGACGCCAAAGAGAAATAAAAGATTTAAAGGAAGAGCAAGCAGGGCTAAAACAACCAGGATGCCCACTTACCTGTGGTTTTTTCTTTTAAATGAACAACACAAAGAATAACTCCACACTGCTCTATGGATGCACTTTTATGCAGTGATATTCTCAGTCAAATATTCTCAGTCAAATATTTTCTGCTAGGAAAGCAGAGGGAGAGGTAGCAAACACGTCAGTTCCCATCAAGGTAGTCTACCCAGGTTAAAACAAGAAGATTGCAAAGAAAGAGCAGGAAGGGAGATGCCATCCTGAACTGAGCCCTCCGGAAACCAGGAAGCATTACCAATGGAACTGGAAAAAACTTATTCTAAATCTAATTTTGATTTTAATACCTGATTAAAGTGGCAAAAGTCGCCTTTTAGCTATATGTCAGAAAAAGGAGATGTTTTAACACCAAAATCTTCAATTTTTTCACATTAAAAATAAGTCATTCCCCAAACAAAATTATAACTTTATAAGAAACCAAAATAAAAGAAAATGGCCAACTAGATTCCAAATACCATTAAAAAAAGTACTGACTTTTTTTTCCCATCTCCATCATACGCATTCACAATTTTTACAGACTTGTAATTAAGGAAGAGATATAAATTTGCAGTCTTCATATTTCCAATACAATTATTTTAATGTCTGCACAGTTGCTTATTGAGAACTATACTAACACAAAGGCAAAAATAGCACAGGTAAATATGAAAATACAGATGGTGTTTTAATTATACTATGAAAAATGTCCAATTTTTATGAAACATATAAAATCATAACTGTATTCCCGAAACCCAAAACACTTTAACTCAGAGATTTTCCATTCAGTAGAACAGTTTTGTAAACTGTATTATTTTATGTAAAAAAGACCCAATTCATAGAATTGTTAATGAAAATTCTTGAAATTCTTGAGGTAATACACCAAACTTGTAAATACTTCAGTCTAGAGTTGTTGGAAGTAATGGAAAATTCTAATCTGCTTTATTCTAATGGATAATGGGCATTAGAATGCTTACCATTTTTATGAAAAACAAAGCATTTTTTAATTTAACGTAATGCATGTAGTAATCTAGAAAATCCATCTAAATTGGTTTGCATTCTCCTCTACCATTTTGGATCTCCACATTTATCCCAAAGAGAAATAACCAGACACCAGTACTTTTAACAGAGTGACTCAAACAGGAATGGAGAGGAAAAGTAGCAAAGATAGGATAGCAAAAACAGAGACATATTGCGACTTAACCCTACTTCTTGAACAAATGTTTTCACAGAAAAACCGCACTGCAAAAACCCAAGTATAAAATGGTACTAGCATAAAGACAGACATAATCAAAAAAACAGAATTAAGACCTCTGAGATAAACTCTTACATTTATGGTCATTTGATTTTCTACAAAGGTGCTAAGGTAAATCAACTGGTAAAGGATAGTCTTTTCCAAATAGTGGTGGGAAAATTGGACATCCATGCGGGGAGGAGGGGGAGGAATTAACTTACACCTGAACCCCATACCATACACAAAACTTAACCCCATGGGACCAAAGACGTAAGTGTAGGGACTAAAGTAACAAAAGTTCTAGAGAGAAATAAAGGAAAAAAATCTTAGTGACCTTTAGTTATACAGGGAATATTTAGAAACATCAAACTCATGAGCTTTAGAAGAAAAAATTGATAGACTGAACTTTATTACAATTAAAAACTTTTAAAGCTCAACACCCAAAGAACAATAATCCAATTTAAGAATGGGCAAAAGACACAGACAGACACTTTTCCAAAGAAGACAGACAGACAGCCAACAGACAACATCACTGATCATCAGGGAAATTTAAATCAAAACTACAATGAGACATCACCTCACACCCGTCAGAATGGCTGAAATCAACAACACAAAAAACAAAGGTGCTGGTGAGGATGCTGAGAAAGGGTAATCCTCTTGCACTGCTGGTGGAAATGGAAACTGGTGCAGCCACTGGAAAACAGATGGAGTTTCCTCAAAAAGTTAGAAATAGAACTACCCTATGATGCAGTAATTGCACTATTAGGTGTTTACCCAAAAAACACAAAACTATGAATTCAAAGGAGCACATACACCCCAATTTTATAGTAACATTATCTGCAATGGTCAAATTATGGAACCAGTCCAAGTGTCTATCAACTGATGAATGGGTAAGGAAGATCAGAGAGAGAATAGAATATTCCTCAGCCATGAAAAGGAACAAACTCTTGCCATTTGCATTGACATGGATGGAGCTAGAGAGTATTATGCTAAGTGAAATAAGTCAGAGAAGGACAAATACCGTATGAGTTCACTCATAAGGGAATTTAAGAAACAAAACAAATGAGCAAAGGGGAAAAAAAGAAAGAGAGGCAAACCAAGAAACAGACTGAACAGCAGAGAACAAAAACTGATGGTTACTAGAGGGAAGGTGGGTGGAGGGATGGGTGAAACAGGTTTCACTTAAGGATTCACTTAATCCCAGGTGAAATGGGATTAAGGAGGGCATTTGTGATCAGCACCAGGTGTTGTATGGACATGCTGAATTACTATATTGAACACCTGAAACTAGTGTCACACTGTATGTTAAATGAATTTGAATAAAAACTTAAAAAAAGAAATTAAAACAAAACCAAGAAAACCTTGAGCTCCAAAGATAGCATTAAGAAAATGAAAAGACAGTGGAAACTAATTTGACAATAAACTATTTGTAAAAAAAAAAAAAAAAAAAATGAAAAGACAAGCCAGAGACTGGGAGAAAATATGTGGAAATTATATATCCGATAAGGGACTTACAGACAAATAACTCAATATGAAAATATGCAAAGAATTTGAATAGGCATTTCCCTAAAGAAGATATGAATGGCTAAGAAGCTCACTGATTATATAACTAGCTCAATAAAAGGAGATAAATTTCAGAAATCTCATCTTTCGTTCTTTTCAAAAGCTACATAATAGGATGATTTCATTGGAAACCCCAAAGCATGTCACTGTGTATTTCTCATACCACAGTCAGGTTTTCAAATCACTGCAAAAAATAATTGCAATAACATCCAGATTGGACAAGAAATGAAACTACAATAAAACCTTGGATTATGAGTAACTTGTTCTGTGAGTGTTCCACAAAACGAGCAAACATTTCTAATAAATTTTAACTTGATAAACAAGTGATGTCTTGCAATGAGTTGTACATGACACCAAATGTCACATGATCACAACTGAGACACTAGTTTCTCTCTCTCACACACACACACTCTCTCTCTCTCTCTTTCTCTCTCTCTGCGGGATTGTGGGTGATCATATCCCATGTTCTGATGCTCGGTCTCAGGCCATAGTATTTGGCAGAAATCAATGATTTTTCACAACACTGGAAGATGCCCACAACTGGCACTAGTGTATTTTTAGTCACTTCAAATCACCTATGGACAGTCCTTTACTTTTCCATACAAAGAGTAAGGAATGCTTTGCTTCATTCTAGGTCAGGCTGCCTGCAGATATAGACTCTTTCCTCTGCTGCCTTATTGCTGGTTACATTAAGTACAGTATATGACAAGAGTTTATTAATACTGTAGTCAACATACGTGCGAGCACATACAATGGCTCCCATTCAGGAAAAGCGTAAAAAGAAAGGCAGTAAGGAGATGGTTATAGTGGAAGCTAAGAAGGAAATCATGAAGAAGAACAAACGAGGTATGCATGTGCCCAAAACTGCAAGATTTTGTAAGAAGCCGACGTCTGCATCTCGTCTGCAGAGGAGGAGAAAAAAACAGAAGAATCCCTCACTAAGGAGATGAGGGAGATGTGTGAAAGGTGGGAAACCGTGCAAAATTTTGTAGAAATGCACCACCCAAATAAGGCTGTAGCAATGCAAGCAATGACAATGCAGTGTCACACTGTCCTCAAAAGGAGACAAAAGCAAGTGTCATTGTATAGGTTCCTTGTTAAAGTTGCACAAAAAGAAAAAATTCCACTGAGCCAATAAATAGCAGTGATTCCATTAGTGACAGTGAAAGTCATCCTACACAATAATCCTCCTCACTCTAGTCTCCCTCACACCAGCCACAGAGGTTTTCAAATGTAAGTGTAGGTTACTTTGTTTATTTTTCTTTATCTTTTGTATCTTATTTATTATTTTGTATAATATTACAGTATTGTAATCATTTTTATATGAAAATTTTTGGGTTGTGGAATGAATCATCTGAGTTTTCACTATTTCTTGTGGGGAAATTCACTTTGATATACAAGTGCTTTGGATTACACACGTTTCTGGAATGAATTATGCTCACAAACCAAGGTTTTTACTGTACTTAGATATAAACCTAATAAAATATGCACAAGATTCATGTAAGGAAAACTACAAAATTATGATGAAAGAAATCAAAGAAATTCTAAATAAATGGAGTTACTCCACATACATAGATAAGAATATTGTCAAGATGTCTGTTGTTCTCAACTTGACCTACAGATTTAACACAATCTCAATCAAAATGCTGGCAAGTTATTTTGTGGATACAGATAAACTGATTCCAAAGTTTACAAGGAAAGGCAAAAAGCCCAGAATAGCCAATACAATATTGAGGCAGAACAAAGTCAGAGGACTAACACTACCTGACATGAAGATTTACTATAAGCTACGGTAATCAAGTGAGGTAGAGGTGCCTGGGTGGCTCAGGCTCAGGTGGTTAAGCATCCGACTTCAGCTCAAGTCATGATCTCATGGTTTGTGGATTCAAGCCCCGCGTTAGGCTCTGTACTGACGGCTAGCTCAGAGTCTGGAGCCTATTTCCGGTTCTGTGTCTCCCTCTCTCTGACTCTCCCCTGTTCATGCTGTATCTCTCTCTCTCAGAAATAAAACATTAAAAAAGATTTTTTTAAATAAAAAACAAAAAAAGACAGTGAGGTACTGGTGAAGGAACAGACGAATAGATCAATGAACAGAAGAGTGAGCCCAGATGCAGAGCTGCACAAGTACAGCTAACTGATCTTTGACAAAGGAATGAACACCATTCACTGAAGAAAGTATAATTTTTCAACAAATGGTGCTGGAATAACTTTAATTTCACATACAAAATATGATTCTAGACAAAGGCCTTGACAGCTTTCACAAAACTTAACTCAAAATAGCTGTAGATCATGGGCCTAAATGTAAAACATAAAATTATAAAACTCTAAAAGATATATATATAAAACTCTAGAAAATCTCGATGACCTTGGTTTGGTAGTGACTGTATTTTTTTTTTAATTTTTTTAAACGTTTATTCATTTTTGAGAGACAGAGTGAGTGGGGGAGAGACAGAGAGAATCCAAAGCAGGGTCCAGGCTCTGAGCTGTCAGCACTGAGACCGACATGGGGCTCAAACCCAAGGATCAGGAGATCGTGACTTGAGCTGAAGTCAGATGCTTAACCGACTGAGCCACCCAGGCACCCTGGCAGTGACTTTTTTAGATACAACAGCAACAATCTATAAAAGAATTAATAATTGATACGTTAGACTTCATTAAAATTAAAAACTTCTGCTATGAGAAAGTCACTATTAAGAGAATGGAAAAAAAAAACAAGCCACAGAACTGGAAGAAAATATCCACAAAAGACTTATCTGATAAAGGACTGATATCCAGAACATACAAAGAACTCTTAGAACTCAACAGTAAGAAAATCTGAACAGGCACCTCACCAAAGAAGATCTACAGATGGCAAACAAAGATATGTAAAGAGGCTCAAAATCATGTATCATTAGGGAACTGCAAATAAAAACAACAATGAAATGCCACACACACCTATTAAAATAGCTAAAATCCAAAACACCAACAACACTAAATGTTAGGGAAGATGTGAAGAAACAGAAACTCTCACTGCTGGCAGGAAGGCAAAATAGTACACACACTTTGGAAGACAATTCGACAGTTTCTTATAAAACCTAACATACGTTTACCATACAACCCAGCAATCATGCTCTTTGGTTATTCACTCAAAGGAACTGAAAATCTGTGTCTACACATAATCCGGCACATGAATGTTTATAGCAACTTTATTCACAATTGCCAAACGTTGGGAGCATCCAAGATATCACCCAAGGATAAATAAACTGTGGTATATCCAATCGAATATTACTTAGTGCTAAAAAGAAAGGAGCTATCAAGCCACAAGAAAACATGAAGGAGTCTTAAATGCATATTTCTAAATGAAAGACGACAATCTGAAAAGGTTACATAATATGTGATTCCAAATATATGAAATTCTGGGAAAGGTAAAACTACGGAGATAGGAAAAAAGATGAGTAGTTGCCAGGAATTCGGGGGCGGGGGGAGGTTGGAGGGGGAGGAATAGTTAAAGCCTGGGACTTTTAGGGCACCAGAACTATTCTGTGTGACTTTCTAAGGGTCCATACATCATACATATCATTACATATTTGTCAAAGCCCGCATAATGTACAACATAAAGAATGAGCCCTAATGTAGACCATCGACTTAAGTTAATAATAATGTATCAACACTGGCTCATCAATATTTTTAATGTTTATCTGTTTTTGAGAGAGAGAGAGACAGAGACAGAGTGTGAGCAGGAAGGGGCAGAGAGAGAGAAGACAACACAGAATCCGAAGCAGGGTCCAGGCTCTGAGCTGTCAGCACAGAGCCCAACATGGGGCTCGAACTCATGAACCATGAGATCATGACCTGAATACTGGCTCATCAATTGTAACAAACGTTGCAAACAAATGCCAGATGTTAACAGGGAAAATTCTGGGTGGTAGTGGGGATATGTGGGAACTCTATACTTTCTGCTCAATTTTTCTGTAACCTAAAACTGTCCCCCCCAAATAAAGTCTTGAAAAAGACGTAAGTCTTAAAAAAGCAATGTCAGTTATAAAAAATAAAATAATAATAAAGTCTAGCATTAAGAAGAAGAAATGAATCTTTAACCTCATGATGTGCTTAGGATTCTGGTTAAACAGAAAGCCAACCAAGGTCTATGGAGAAGAGCAGCTGTTACCCTGCGGTGTTGAAATAAACTCTGGGCAGCTTTCTGATAACCTCTCATTTGGCTGCTCCCAAAACAATTGTGTTTACAGTAAACACCCGGATTCTACTACTAGGAAAGCTCTGAAATTATCTTCCTTATCTGCTACTCACTTTAACTATAGGCTCTGGAAAGCCTCCCTTTCTTTGAGACTCAAAAAGCAAGTAATTGAATTAAATGTATTTTTTTCTAACGTTCCTGAAGACTAAATTCTACTTCTTTGTTAAATAACAGCTCTCTGCCAATCTCTCCAACACCCAGCAGAATTCATAATTGCATCTCTACTCCCACAGAACTTTGTCTTTTTACCTCTAGTGATACATTTTTCACACTGTGTGTCAGCTAACAGAATACCGATCTGGCCCATCCCCTCCACTGTGAGGCCCCGAGGACAAGGAGTGTCAATCACACTAACACCGCGCATCTAGAAGGCATTCCCAATCAGGACCTTTTTGGATCTAAGTGATGGATTATCTAGTTCAAACTAACTACCTAACTTGCCAGGAAAGTGAAACCAGACTTGCTGCCTTTAGATGGTGCTGTATCTGAGGCTGTAAGTTTTGTACACGGGTGTGTGTGTGTGTCTCCATTATTTCTTGTACCTCCCTGCTCAGATCTCCTCTGTGTTCACTGTATCCTCAGAAAGCCTTTCCCTAAGTGGTGGCAGAGAGGGAAACTAACCGCTCCAGCTTAAAAAAAAAAAAACCCACAAAAAGGAAAAACCTCTTTGCAACAGGATCAATGAAAACACTGGTCTCCCCCATAAACCGATCCTTGTGACCCTGACTAGCCAAGCTTATGTCACATGCCCATAACAGAGGCAGTGAGGTCACCTCCTTTGACAGTGACAGATGCTGGAAACAAAGCAACGGTGACTGACTGCCCAGGGAAAATCTGGGTGATTTATTGAAAGAAAGAGGAAAGGGAGGCTGAGTGGGTGAAGTCAACGGACGTTCACTACTTTACAGGATCGCAAGACTGCGGACTCGCTCCTGTCTGGTGAGTGTTTATTAACTGTTTATTATGTACGATGCTGAGTTACTGCCCGAACATGCAGTGGAAATTGACTGCAGGGCCTCTCCCTGTAGAGGACACGTTCTCAAAATGAACTGTCCCCAACTAGTGTTCCACGTGAGGTGGTTTTGTTTCATTCTCCTGGTCCACGGTGAGGCTATTTTGCATCTGCCTATATTCCGATTATTTTCAGGACCTTTCTTTTCTTCTGTCCCTATGAGTGTCTTCATGCCAAATGTACACACTGCCCAAAATGGACATGTTGCTAGCTTTTGTCTGGGGGGAGGTAACAGTAAGTAAAATCTTGCCCAGCAAACCAGGGCCAGCAGCACCCCAACAGAAATGGCAGGTCTCCATGACCCCCTCTTCCCGGCGTGAGAACACAAATGAGGGCAAGTCTGAAAACACCAGCGCAAGCCCATGCTTTCTCGAGGACACGGTTTCTCCCCAAAATAAAACCAAGATCACTGCGGTTGTTCTGAGTGGCCTGGCAGTGGCTTCTTACATACATGTGCTAAGGACTTTGTCTTCCCTGAGAGAAGACAGGATGATCAGCAAGAAGACGGGGCAGAGGAGGTGAAGAAGGCAGGCAATGATACACTGTACATGGAAATATGTCAGGATCAGGATCTACCTTCCATCCGTGCAGTGCCAGGAGTCTCTCGAATAACTGGGAATGACTATTTGGGGGCGGTTTCAGAAACACTCTATGGAATAAACAAAACCGCTTTTCCCTAGCTGACCCTATCCACTTCGGCCAGCCTCTCTTTTCTTACACTAACCTGATTTTGCTTAAGTGATTGTCTGTCTCCGGCTTTCACAGGAGCTTTCTTTTATGGATTTTCCATCCAGCAAATGTTTCTGTTCCACAGCTGGGCAGATCCGAACACAGCATGCTTGGCTGCAGACCACAGCAGCTCCAACCTGGAGGGGGGACCTGAAGGGAGAAAAAGACAGAAGCCGTTGAAGGGATTCATATTCACAAACACACACACACACACTCTCAAGAGTTTATGTTTGGCGGGATAACCCCAAATGTTTCCCAATCATTTAAAATCATTAAGGAACAGAGACAATAGCTTATGAGGTGTCCTAAACACAAGTGCGGGCCATCCTAAAGAAAGACTAAGGTACTTAACCATTATTGAAAAGGTTTGGCCAAACGATTATACTGTTTGTGGAAAATTCAAGCACCAGATGTTTTAATTAACCACAGAAAACACAAGCTACAACTAAAATTTCATGAACACAGTGATCTGCCCTGTGGAAAACCACAGGAATGTTCTGGCAAGGCTCAGTCTGAATTCTTGGGACACAGAGGGCTAGAATCATTCCCCTTAGGAACTCGAACAGAAAATTAACTTGCTCAATATGTTTTAAAACACAAAATGAAACCCAGATTTAATCTCAATCAAATATAAAAACATTTCAGGACTTCAAAGGGCCCCACACCAAAAGACACGTAAGGGGAAGGTCATAAAGAATTTCAGTGTAGTTCAGGATTTAGAATGCATTTTCAATGCACAGTGAATGGTGTAATAGAAAATTTTATAGGCTAAACAATCCAAAGGGGAAACTAATCATCTTTCATTTCGTAATAGAGAAAAAAGGATATATGAAACCAATATTCAACAAGTGAATTATAAATATTATCAAATGTATAACATATTTGGGCAAAAGGAATCTCTTAACTCTCCCCCTTCATGTGGAACCTGTGGGCCGGCCCACACTAGCTACCAAGTTTCAGCTTGAGGAATCAAGGCATCCAGAAAAACGGTGCTAAAATAACTTAGGCTCACAGATACTGCAAGTTAACAATTCTGGCACGAAATTAAAATGAAACTAAAATGAGGGAAACTTACAAAAGCAATTAGTGAACAACTAAGAACTAATAAATTAAGGCGTCTTCATTTGTTAATGATAGTATTAGTTATGACAACAGCTATAAACGCTAAACATTGAAAGCCTGTTCGAGAGGGAGCAAACAGGACAAGTGTTATTTTCAGATATGGGGCCTACAATTCTATTTCTGTAAGTCAAAACAGACCCTGTCACAAGTATGCCACGCATAATATGACATTAATCTGTACCTTCATTTGAAAACTCAGTCCCAAAAATCATCTCAAAAGGAATACAGGAAAGTTATATATATGTATGATATGTTCCCAATTTTGTTCTACAAACTGAGTGTGTATATTTTAAAGACACCAAAGTATGAAAAAAGAGCTATTTCTGTGTCATGGAATTAGAAGCCATTTGTCTTTCCTTGGCGTTTTCCAAATCTTCTGGAACTAATATATATTACTTGTAGAACTAGAATATTATTTTATATATTTTTTAATGTTTATTTATTTTTGAGAAAGAAAGAGAGACAGCGCATGAACCAGGGAGGGGCAGAGAGAGACAGAGACACAGAATCTGAAGCAGGCTCCAGGCTGTCCGCACAGAGTCCCACATGGGGCTCGAGCCCATGAACTGTGAGATCATGACCTGAGCCGAAGTCAGACACTTAACTGACTGAACTACCCAGGCGCCCCAGAATTAGAATATTTTTAAAGAAGATTTTTGTTAAACAGTATGAGAATACAAATCAGGAATTGGATGTCTATCCTACACCCCAGCCCAATCTGTGGATTTCCTCTTATCTCATCAGTAAGAGCCAAAAAATTAGAAAGTCTTCATTTATCTGAACTCAAGAATTCTTAATTTGGTTCCAATCCCAAGTATCCAGTAACACTTTCAGGCCCGATTAACACAACTTTCCTAGAAATAAAAAGTTTGCGTTTGTTTTCCGCAAACTTACCACAAGGAGACAAGAAGACCATAGTTATTTCCCCCTTTTAATTAATGCATCCAATAATCTCTGTCACCGGTCAGGTCATCTAATTTTTGCTTAATTAAAAAGAGCGCCTCCTGGTGTTACTTATGGTCTCACGGGAGCCGGGCCTAGTGAACTCTTGGCACACTCCGATTTTGACACTAGCATCCCAGAACAAACAAAGCACAGTGGTGGAATCTTAACACTGGAGGACTTGGTAATCCATCATTCCACGAACCCCCAAACTCCCTCAGGTTACAAAGGAAGACCATGAGATGCCCAGAGAGTTCCACTTTCTTTCCTGAGGCCACATAGCAGGGATTAGTAGATCAAGGATCAAAGTCAAGATCACCTGTCTCTTCTTTGACCCAGCACTCTTTCCACCATTTCCAGCACTACAACGTCTCAGCACACACTCTTCCGAATGCAAGACTGTATGAAACACAAGCACATGTTAAATTCATACCAGCCAAACCAGAAGAATAAGACAGACATTTGTTCCACCAAAAATGAAATGCCTGCAGGGTAAAAAAAAAAAAAACCAACCAAAGACTCAAATGCAGGCTAAAAATGACGTGGTGGCACTGCCCAGAACACAGTCAAGCAGAGAAACAATGGCTGCAGTGTGCTCCAGCGGCAGGTGTCCAGAACAGAAACTGCCTGTCACACCGAAAGCTTTCTGGTCCTAGTATTTGCCCTGTTGACAACAGCACATAGCCAGTACTCAAAGCAGGACAAAGGGTTTTCAACAAGATAGAACTACACTTGCACTGAGCCACCTGCAAGAGAGAAGAAAGATGCATGCTCCCCCCTAGTAGCTGCAAACAAGTGATTTATGGCATCAAGTCGTGGCCTCCTCCTGACAAAATGACCCAACTCTTGGGGGAGAGACATTAGGAGTTTCAAAAATTAACAACGGTCACTGAGAACTAACGTAAAATAAAATAAAATAATCCTAATACTTCCTATCTTATGTCTGATACAACCTTAGAGAGTGAGCAAGATTCTTCTCTTTGCTTCTAAGTTATTTATTTGAAATACTGCTCACCTCCACTTCTTTCTTAGCATCCACCTACAGTGTCCCCGCCACACCAATCAGAAACCCAAGATTTGCACAAAATGTGAATAGCCTGAAAAGCAAGGGGAGAGAAGAGGACAGATGGCAATGACAAACTCAGAAACGCTCCCTGAAAAGCCTTTATTGAGCTCACTGCTGGTCAGCCAGTCCTACTGTGCAGCAGGACAACAAAGCCATGGGCTGTGAAGCTAATAAAAAAAAAAAAAAAAAGCTGCATCGAGGGATGATGTGATCTCGCTTTGTAAGAGCCAGAACAAACACAATAGCTTGTCCTGCCTCATTTGAGAAGCCAGGCACCCAACTGATAAAAGAAAATGCGTTTTTTTCCACCCAAAACTGCTCCTAAAGTCCCTGCCATATATTTCCATGGCTGGATCCTGGAGGAAACACAATATTGGCAGTTTATTTACTCCCCTTGGTGCCTCTGTTCTAATACCAAAGGTCAATGCCCATGGCGGGCAAAGGGAATCAGACTCTTGTTGTCATTTCACAATGAAATCAAAGCTCTGTGGTATTGTTCAAGTAACTCTTTAAAGTTATTTGTAAGGTAATGATGATAAGTTCAAATTTATCGGTCTGGGAGAACGAACTCTGACCTATTGATCAAATTGGATGAAATCTTGCTGGAGCCATCAACTTATCTTTCTTAATAGAGATGAAACAAATTAGATCAGAGTCACAGATTTTGAAAGGCTTTCTTGGAACCCTGGCCGGGTGTTGTTTGGTCTTCACTTCAGTGAATGCCTTTGGTGAAACGCGCACCCAGATGTTTGCCGCCATTTGAGAATCTTAAATGGTTGGTTGGCGTTTTATTTTTCCGATTCTAATATCACAGGGAAGGTTTCTCCTTCTCGAGTCTGAGTCCAGAAATAAGAGCCAAGCCAATTCAACACTTCAGAAATTTCTATCTCAAAATGACCGGGAAGACCAGGCGAAAATACACTGGAGAACATGCCTTTTGCCACCTTGGAAATCTGATTTTAACAACTCAGATTTACGGTCTTGATAAATTTACTTCTTAAAATGTTTGGGAGGGGGGCGCCTGGGTGGCTTAGTTGGTTAAGCGTCCGACTTTCACTTAGGTCATGATCTCGCAGTTCGTGGGTTCAAGCCCCGCGTCGGGCTCTGTCTGACTGCCAGCTGGGAGCCTGGAGCCTGTTTCAGTCTGTGACTCCCTCTCTCTCTGACCCTCCCCTGCTCGTGCGGTCTCTCTCTCTCCTAGAAATAAATAAAACATTAAAAAAAAATTAAAAAAAAAATGTTTGGGAGGAAAAAGTATAGTCTTATAATTGTTTTATTAATTTATTTTTTCAAAAAGGACGTATCATAGGCACCCATTACGGGCAACTTAAGAGGATCTAGTATGAGTCGCCCAAACTGGCATCTGACAAAGGCTGCAACTGATAAGGAAGACGTCAGACAATTTGGAAAAGGTTTCGTACGGAACTTCCTCTCTCATGCTCTCAAGGAGAAGCTCCAACTGGAGAGGACACAGTGGGGGAATTTGTGCTTACTAATGTTTTTTATTTGTTTTGAAATAACGGACTAACTGATTCAAATGATCATTCAGTTTAAATTAAACGATTTCTATTCTGGATGGCAACTTAAAAACCAAAAACAAATTTAGTAAAGTTTATCTTGCCCATGCTAAACTCATTTTATTCCTAAATTTTTTAGTGTTTTGTTTTTAAAAAAAAAAGATTAACTATCTTTTATTACTTTAGAATATCAGTTATTTCCTTTTTTATTTTTTTAAATGTAACTTATTGTCAAGTTAGCTCTCATTCAGGGTATACACTGTGCTCTGGCTTTGGGAGTAGATTCCCACGATTCGTCGCTTACATACAATACCCAGAGCTCACTAATATTTTAAAGGCTGTTCTGGAAAGAATAAGGGATGAAGACGTGGGCAGATTTAGAGCCTGTAGTCCTAGAAATGGCCTCTTTCTGCGATAACTAACGTATGCTCTTTAACCTTTGTTCCATCATTTGTAAAACTGGGGTGATACTATCAGCCAACTTCACGGGATTGCCCACGGATAAAAACCAAATATGAACGCATCAGGGAAATTTTAGCTCTATATGTCCATTCAACAAATATTTACTAAGAAACTGCAATGCTGCCAGATAAGGCACTGAGGACACAACCGTGAACAACAGACCCAGTCCCTTCCTGCAAGGACTTAGTATAAGGAATGCACTGTGATCTGTGTGAGGCACAGGGAGCTATGGGAACACGTAGGCAGATTCTGATCCAAATACCAGACAAGTATCAGGTATTGTTACCTTTACGACTTCTTGAGGAAGTTTCTCAGTGAAAAATGATAGACATGGCTTTTAGTCTGGGTTGTCTAATTGTTAGCTCATTCATTTACATATTCTTCTCCAACATTCGCTATGTGCCAGGCACTATTCTAAGTGCTGAGGACCATAATTTTCACCTTGATGTTGTAGTCATTTCTCACTCATATGAAATGCAAAATATATGAACTGGATAGAGTAAGCAGCAAGGCAGCAGTTCTTTTAACCAAAATACTTACACGCAAAAGTTAAAAGGAATATTCTAATTGATCTAAATACAATAAAAATTTTTCTTTAATCTTTTTAAGTTTATTTTGACAGAGAAAGAGCATGCATACAAGCAGGGGAGGGGCAGAAAGGGGGTGGATGGAGAGAGAATCCCAAGCAGGTTCCACACTGTGAGCACAGAGCCTGAAGCAGGGCTCAATCCTACGAACTGTGAGATTATGATCTGAGTCAAAATCAAGAGTCCGACTGATCCACCCAGGTGCCCCTAAAAATTTTACTTCTTAATCTCCAGACCACATTTTATAATATACCAGATAACTACCGTGAGCAAATGAACCACATTCTTAGGTTTGCAGGACTACGATTTGTGTGTGTTGGCATGGAGCAGAGCACTCTCTCCACACTGTCCCCATGCCCTCCCCCGCCAAGGAGAAAGAACACACGCTGGAATCCAGCCAATAACAACCCCAGTGTTAACAAGGGGAATATCAGTTATTTTAGAAGCATTTCCTGGAGCACTCATATTTTAGAGAATAAAAAAAAGCTGACTTATTTATTTTAGAAACTAAACTGAAATTCCATTTTAACATGCCAAATGTCTGCCTTAGCAAAGTTTCCTTTTTAAATCTGTTTTATTACAAAAATAAATAAAAAGGGCCTGAGAACCAGGCTGTACAGGACACTGTCAATCCAGCTGTCTAAAAACTCAGCATGGGATGGAGGAGAGGGGGATGAGAAAAGAGGGAGCAAGAGAAAAGAAGGTACGGAGTAAAGAGCCACACAGTGACCAAGATTAATAACCTGAAAGCGCACATACTCAATGAACATTAAGAACCAATGTTCAAAATATTGTAGAGCAAGGAAAAAAGTAAGAATCCAAAGGAAAGTGACCAAAATAATACTCAACTCCACAGGAGACTTCCTAACCCTGGAGTTGCTACAAAATAATACAAAGTCCGAAGCTCAATTAAGCCCAATTAAGCCCAATTACCCAGACACACATACCAGGTCTGGGGTAGTGTCCGGGAAATCATAGTTTTTTCATTGTCTCTACATGAGGCTTTGATGCACAGCCACGGTTTATAGCCATGGGTTTGACTAGATTTCCTTCAGAAAAAAGTTATCGGAATACTTTTTTAATTATAATGGGTAACTGTTCTTGCTAATTGCTTTCCATTAAATCTCATGTCCACTCTGAAGTAAGAACTATTATTATGCCTATTTTTAAACGGGGAAAGTTGAGGCATAAAGAAGTCCAGTCATTGGATAGATGTTACCTAGCTTTTAAATCAAGGACCCAGGATTTTTCTACCCAAATCTTATCTGCCCCATATTTTCTTTGTACCTGGTGAACTTGAGCAAGCTAAGTCTCTTTTTCAGCTGCAGTTTAAGGAGGTCATAGGACTACCTCATTTGCATACAACACAGGCATTAGTTCTTCACACAGAACTTAAATCTCAAAATTCAGTAATAAATTCAGAATTAAGATTATGTGCTGAAAATCATGTATAAAGTACGGTCTATTTAGAGCATTGGGAGGTATCTGGTCAGGTCGGCAGAGTTATTTTAATTACCTTCCAATCCAACAGAAGATGAGTAAAAGGTGTGCTTCTGAGCCTAGGGAACATATGCTCTTCCACCAACACAAGACCTTTACCTAGAAAGAAGCTGGACGCAGTGGAATCCGGCTCATTAGGAATTACTGCCAAGGGCTTCACACGTTTTCACAATTTCAGGCTTTTGTTAGTGGTACTCCATCTGCCCAGAGTGTCCCCCGCTACCGCTCAGATGTGCCAAGCATTCGTCCTCTGAAGCCCAGCCCAGATATTACCTGCTTCATGAAGTCCTCTCAGAAGCCCTGGCAGAAATAATTACTGATGGCTTTGTAGTTTTCAGTACTTCCCGATCACGTGCAGCAGGCTGAAACTTAACCTCAGGGATATATAGGCCTCATGTTGGCAGAGTCTAGGCAACGTCTCACCTCCATTCCCTTTAGTCCCAGGTTGCCCACAGTCTGCCTGGTTCTTCCCCACTTCTGAAGCCTCTTTCTCAGGCTCCTTCGCAGGCTCCTTTCTGCATGACCACTAGAATACCCATCGCGTTCATAAAGACTTCATCCTGACTCTCCTCATACGTCATACAAATCTTTTGGTGACTTCAACCACGCTGCCACCCCCAACTATGGGGTATGCTGGTGACTCCCATATGCCCATGCAGTACACCACCCATTTGCTCACCAAACATTCACTGAGACATACTCTACGTGCCAAGTATGCACCACGCTTTGTCTCCAGGCCAGACCTCTCTGTGTCCATCTATGTCCAACCTACTTGGATCACAACTCCTGGATGCCCATGCCACTAATGCTCTAACCCCAAATGGCACCCATCCCAAGAGGCACATTTCTTCATATTTTCACACAGGTGATACTGAGACGTGTCTTATGAAAATGGCATGTTAAAAAAATTTTGGCAATAGGGGTGCCTGGCGGCTTAGTCAGTGGAGTACGCAACTCTTGATCTCAGGGTTATAAGTTTGAGCCCCAGTTTGGGTGTACAGATTACTTAAAAATAAAATCTTGGGGGCACCTGAGTGGCTCAGTTGGTTAAGCATCCGACTTTGGCTCAGGTCATGATTTCACGGTTCATGAGTTTGAGCCCCGCCTCAGCTCTGTGCTGACAGCTCAGAGCCTGGAGCCTGCTTCGGATTCTGTGTCTCCCTCTCTCTTTGCCCCTCCCCTGTTCACACTCTGTCTCTCTCAAAAATAAAATAAACATTAAAAGATTTTTAAAAAATAAGATAAAACCTTTAAAAATATTTTGGCAATGTTTTTCCTAAAATTTTTTTGCATGTACTATAATGGTGACTCCTAAAACAATGGCATCTTAAAATGAATTGCAGAAATTATCTTAATGTATTTCCCTTCCATTGTTCTACCACAGTGCTGTTCACCAGAACTTTCTTCAATGATGGAAATGTTCCATATTTGTGGTATTCAATACAGCACCCACTAGCCACATGTGCTTTGAAATGTGGCTAGTATGACTGAGGAAAATTCT
The DNA here is from genome assembly GCA_017311185.1 of Proteles cristata cristata. Taxonomy (NCBI): domain Eukaryota; kingdom Metazoa; phylum Chordata; class Mammalia; order Carnivora; family Hyaenidae; genus Proteles; species Proteles cristata. Next base: position 200,372 of record JAESUZ010001605.1, read on the forward strand.
TAATTTTTAAATTAAAAGTATTTAAATTAGGAGTGCCTGAGGGGCGCCTGGGTGGCTTAGTCGGTTAAGCGTCCGACTTTCGCTTAGGTCATAATCTCGCAGTTCGTGGGTTCGAGCCCCGCATCGGGCTCTGTGCTGACTGCCAGCTCGGAGCCTGGAGCCTGTTTCAGTCTGTGACTCCCTCTCTCTCTGACCCTCCCCTGCTCATGCTGTCTCTCTCCTGTCTCCTAGAAATAAAATAAAAACATTTAAAAAAAAAAAAAAAAAGGAGTGCCTGAGTGGCTCAGTTGGTAGAGCAACTGACTCTTGATCTCAGGTCATAAGTTCAAGCCCCACCCTAGGTTTGGAGCCTACTTAAAAATCAAATTTTAATTAAAAAACTTAATTTTAATGAGATTTATCTATATGCTTATCAATTTCTTTATCACTTCTTTTTGCATCTCAGCCCTTCCTCTTAGAATCATTTTCTTCTTCCTGAAGTATATGCATTAAGAAGTTTCTTAATAAAAGTCGGCTGTGCCAAGTTTTAAATTTTTGGAAAGCAGGGATCCCTGAGTAGCTCAGGCGTTTAAGCATCCAACTTCAGCTCAGGTCATGATCTCATAGTTCCTGAGTTCAAGCCCCGTGTTGGGCTCTGTGCTGACAGCTTGGAGCCTGGAGCCTGCTTTAGATTGTGTGTGTGTGTGTGTGTGTGTGTGTGTCTGTCTCTCCTCTCTCTCTCTCTCAAAAATAAAACAAAATATTTTAAAAATTTTAGATTTTTGGAAAGCATATTTTGCCTTTTTTTATGACAGTTCTGCTGTCAACAGTATTTTCTTTTAGTATTTGAAGATAGTTTTCCATTCCCCACCATTGCTGTTGAGAAGTCAGCTGTCAGCTCATGATTCCCTTGATGAACAATTACCCTTTTCTTTCAGGATGTTCTTAAGATCATCTTTATTTTGGTGTGCTGAAGTTTTCCTCTACGTAGACGTGGATTTCTTTTTATTAGTTTACGTTGTGCTTCCCTCAACTGTCCATAAATTACTTGACTTTAAGGAACACTGGTCATTTATGTCCCTCATAAACTCTTCTCTGAAAATTATACACTAGATCTTCAAATATAACTTCCTTCCATTTGTCATTATCTTTCTGGGGCTCTGAACAGATCTCATTAGAGTCTTTCTACCCTTCAACTACACTTTTATGTTTTTCTTCTCATTTCTGTGTTACATTCTGATTAATTCTTTCAAACCTTTTTTCTAGTCCATTAATTGCCCCTTCAGCTATTTCTAATTATTCAATTATTATTCCAAAAGTTACAACTTTTTCTTTAGGTGTTGTTTTTGTTTGTATTTTTCCGAGTCTGCCTAGTCAATTTTTTTCAGCAACAACAAAAACACCTAGATTTCTGTTGCCCTTAGACATACTCTTCTCCCCGCCTCATTTTATTGAGATATAATTGACATATAATACTGTATCAGTTTAAGATGCTTAAGGTACACTTGTATATACTGCAAAATAACTACTATAATGGGTTTAATTAACATCAATCACCTCACACAGTTATCAATTTTTTTCTTCTGGTGAGAATTTTAAGATCTACTCCCTTGGCAACTTTCAAATATAAAATACAGCACTGTTAACTATAGTCACTATGCTGCATATTATATCCCCAAACTTAATTTACCTTATAACTCAAAGTTTGTACCATGACCACTTTCCTCATTTCCCCCACCCCTCTCCTCAGGCAACCACCTACCTGTTCTGAGTTTGGGGGATTTTTTTAATTCCACATACAAAGTGAGATCATACAACATTTGTCTTTCTCTTACTTTTTCACTAAACAAATGCTAAAAGAAAATACTGCTGATTGTATACCAGCAGCCCTCAAGGTCCATCCAACCTGTCACAAATGGCAAGCTTTCCTTCTTTTTATGGCTACATTATATGCGTGGTCAATTTTTATCTCCCACTTTTTGCACTATTTGTGATTAAGGCATTTCAAACATAGTTATTTTATATTCTGCATCAGATCATTTTAATACCTGAAGTTCTCAGGATTCTAAATTTATGGCTTTTTGTTTCTGGTGACTCTCACTCTTGGTGGCTTGTTTTTAGAAGAAGTAGAGATCTTTTATTCTGAATTCATATTTGGTTGATCTTAGGAGAACCGTAAGGTCCAAAGAAGGGATGCCTTCCTCCAGAAAGGACTTGCATTTCCTTTCCCCAAAAGCCAATGGGTGCCACCTACCTGGGCCACCTTGGGTTCTTCTACAGGTCCTAGTAAAAGGCAGCCTCCTCCACCTTGCCACTGACCAAGGCTTGGTCTCCAAACATGGTGATGATATCAGCATTTGCCCTTGTGGCAATCTGTCTTGTGTTTAATTTACCCTTCGATGGTTGATCTAACTGAGGTGGGAGATTTTGGAGATGTCTTAGCTCCTGTGATCTCAGAAGCACATTAAAACATGTTTTATCCAGATTACCATGGGGAAGCATGTCAGAGTATCCAGTCCACTGTACTGCTAGAAACCTAAGTCCCCTACCAATCATCTTCTCTCACAACCTACTTTTCCTCCTTTGTCCTACATTTTGCTCAATGGCACCATTCACTCTCATCCAAATCAGAAACCCAATACAGCAGGTACCAATGTCCCCTATCTTCCCTCCACTACCCCACATGCAACGAGGTCCAAATCCCAACTTCTTGCCTGATCAAAAGCAAGTCTGCATTTGTTTTTGATTGTCATGGTATCCAGTAGTATAATTTTAATCATCAAGGGCAAGAAAAATAAATGAAACTAAATTATGCAACCAAATCATGCATTCCTGCCAAAAGAAGATGCCTTATGAAGTTTTGAAAACAGGGAAGTAGAAGGAGAACGGAGTTTCACACAGGTTTAAAAAGAACTAAAACTCTGGTGTTAGAATTATCATCACATTTCCAAAGACAGGTTTAATTTTAGTCAAACAAAACGATCTATCATGATAAATTATTGTCGATCTGAATTTTATTGGTTTTGTGGCTTTGCGTGAATTTCCTCTATAAATTTGTCATTGTTTAATAGTTATGTAAGAGCTGAAGCATAAGGAGTTTATACCTAGTTTTATGTTTGAGCATATTTAAGTTACTTCATAATAAAAACATTCATGTCAGTACTGGGGATTTGTGAGAATTTTTTTTCCTTTAAATAAAGAGGTCCATAAATTATTGAGATTTAAGGAACACTGGTCTTTATATACTTTGCCACCTTTGATATTCATCATTCTCTCCATAACTGAACAGAGAGAAATGGGATACAACATCACAAGCAAGAAATCATTTACTGAACTCCAACTTCTCCGCGGTTCTCCAGCTGTTTGAATGAGCTTAAGACGGATGAATCTCTTATAAAGCAGGATGCTTGATTTCTTTCCTCCAAAACTGGCAGTTTCTAATACGTAAGATGTATGCTCTCCCTAGATCCTACCATCACCCACCACTACTAGAATCTATAAAACAGCACAAATGTACCTGGCAATAGTACAGCAAACGAAATGTGTCAAACAAAGGACAGTCCTTGCCTTAAGGAAGTCCATTTCCTGATTGGGTTTCAATACCCGGGAATCTGAGTAAGTACTGCATTGTTCTGAATGAGTACAAGAAACTCCCAATCATTTCTTTTTAACTTCAATATTCTTATTCTTTATGGATTGAGGGACTGTAGTTCCTTCAGCTCTCATGTATTTCCTTCGGCCAGCATGTATTTCATTTTAAAAGTTATCCCTACTAGAGGCATCTGGGTGGCTAGGTCGGTTAAGCATCTGGCTTTGGCTCAGGTCATGATCTCATGGTTCGTGAGTTTGAGCCCTTCGTCCAGCTCCGTGCTGAAACCTGGGAGCTCAGAGCCTGGAGCCTGCTTTGGATTCGGTGTCTCCCTCTCTCTCTCTGCCCCTTCCCTGCTCATACTCTGTCTCTCTCCCTCAAAAATAAACATTAAAATTTAAAAAAATAAAAGAAAAGAAAGAAAAAAGTCCCTCCTACCAATATAAAACTTTCCCTCTCCATACTGGCCTCTCTGTCAACATCTATTTCTCTTTCCTCAAGGTCCGACTCAATCAGAACCAGAAGGGAAGTCACCGCACACCCATGCCGTCTGTTGAAAGGGCTTACCGGGGGGGCCTGGGTGGCTTAGTTGGTTAAGCGTCCGACTTTCGCTTAGGTCATGATCTTGCGGTTCGTGGGTTCGAGCCCCGCGTCGGGCTCTGTGCTGACTGCCAGCTCAGAGCCTGGAGCCTGTTTCAGTCTGTGACTCCCTCTCTCTCTGACCCTCCCTGCTCACGCTGTCTCTCTCTCTCTCTCTAGAAATAAATAAAAATATTAAAAAAAAAAAAAAAAAGAAAGAAAGGGCTTACCTAGCATCACACAGCTGATGGGCACAGATCAGAACCTGTTTCTACCCAGTCTTGCCACAACTCTGTGACTCCTCTGACTCATTTTAAAACATTAGTAGCTTGAACTAGGACTTCAAGTTAATGACCTTGGTCATCACTAAACTTCTTTCATTTTTAAAAAATCAAAGAATCGGGTAGTTCGCTAATAATAATTGGAGGATATCCACAGCAGATGAAAGAACAACCTGAGTTTCACTAAAAATCTAAGGAAATGTTTCTCAAATTCTAAAACCTAATTCCAGCATTCTTTTTGGAAGTGGTTTTTTGTTTTCATTTTTGTTTTTTTAATCACAGTACATTAATTCAGGGGGAAAATGAGATTACTTTTTTATTCAAAGAGAACAAGAGAATATCCTACCGCTACTATAAAAATAACATAGTGACTACATATAACTGTAATTCAGCAGTTCTCACATTCAGATCTGGGGTGGGACACAAGAATATGCATTTTACTTCATTGAATTATAGTTGACACACAATTTTACATTAGTTTCATGTGTCTAGCACAGTGATTCCACTTTATACTTGATGCTATGCTCACAAGCGTAGCTATCATCCATCACTATTACAAGATCCCTGTGCTATACCTTTGATCCCTGTGACTTCTTCGTTCCATCACTGGAAGCCTGTATCTCCCACTTCCCCTCACCCATTTAGCCTATCCCTTCATCCCCTTTCCTCTGGCAACCTTCAATTTATTCTTTGTATTTATGGGTCTGTTTCTGCTTTTTATTTGTTTGATTTTTAGATTCTACATATAAGGGAAATTGTATGGTATCTGACTTATTACACTTGGCAGAATACCTCCTAGGTCCATCCATGTTGAGCAGAAATACACATTTGTAACAAGTACAAGTGATTAGAATGCTGATGGTCTGAAAGCCACTTGATGGGAAGCACGGATCTATACAATTTCTTTAAATTAAGTCAATTTTGTTATTTCTTCCTAATCAAGAACGTAAGGCCAAGAAAAGGAGGAGGAAAAAGGAGAGGGTAATCCAAAAGACAGATAGACAAACGTGGTGTTACCCTTCAAGTACATGTAAAAGTGGCTTTCATGGAATGACAGTCCTAAACTCTGACCTAAATTACTCCGAGAGCCGCTGCAAAGAATTTTTAAAATCAACTCAGAGCTGAAATGGCACCAGCACCCAAAGAGTAGGTGAAATCAAAGACTGTACAGAGTTTGGCAGATTTCAAGCCCTCAAGAAATATCTGTTTAATTAAGAAGCAACTCTGACTCTAGCTGGAAATCTATTTAACCGCAGAAGTGAAATCATAATTAATATGACCACATCTCATTTCCCCCCTGTGTCTGTTTCCTCGGGGCATCTATAATGTCTGAAATGAAAATGGAACAGTAAGTATTATAATAACATTTGTTGCAAAGCTCATCCTAATTTCTGTGGTTCATGAATTGATGGATATGCCTTTATTAATTCTTTTCAGACTTTTTCAAGGAAATCTGAACTTTTAAAATTACATACATTATCCACCTTAAACCAAATAATCCTGTCAAGCAACACCTTCTACTGGAAGGGACAGGTGGGAAAGAAGGGGAGAAACAGGAGGTACAACTAATTAAAGGGAAAGAAATCAAGAGTAAATAACTCAAGAATTAAATGTAGCTAGAAATACAAATTGCTACTTCAAGGTCCAGATATTATATCATGTTTAGTGCGGGGGAGGGGAGAAGGACCTCAAGAGACTTATTACAAGACGATCAGAGTCCCTGAGTATCCTGGGGGCGGGGTCTCCCGATGCTCTCCAAATCCACCACCAGTCCAGCTCACTCACTCACTCACTCACTCACTCATTCATTCAATCATTCATTCATTTCTTTTACTTCCTTTATTTCAGGACAGCAGTTAGCAGTGTTTATTTTATTCATTATATCCAAAAGAGAATCTTCATGTTTAATTAGAAAAGAAGGCTTTTATTTACAAATTAATGTCTGCTCTGAAGCTGAATGCACAGCTTTCTTTCACAGAAGAGTGGGTGAAGTATTACAGAAAGTAATCTCAGGATTTGGAGTCTGAGAGAAATGTGTTCAAATCCTGACTGCATCACTTATCTGTGTGACCATAAGACTCATGATTTAACTTTCTGAGTTCGTTTCTTCCTCCATAAAACGGGAACCATGACATCCACCAGGATAAAAGTATCCTAAAGAACCTAGCACAGTGCCTGGCACATAGCAAGTGGCCATTCTAATTGTTATTTCACACCGGCTACATTTGCCTGAGTGCCCCACAATGCTCTGTCTGGGCAGGCCAGCCTAGAGCAAGTACCCCCAGACTATTTTATAGCCTGTTCCAGGCTGCAGAGAGCACCCACATGAAGCCCTCCTCAAACGACTAGTCAGCACCAGGCCCTTGGGAACTGTGTTCTGCCCTCTCCTGAATACAGATGAAATGCAAGTCATTCTCAGGCTCTCTCAAAGAGACGTTCACCTTCAAAGAGCAATTAGTCTACCATTTTCGCTACAGTGAAGGAAGCCAAAGAAGTGACTCCCAAATTGTCACCCTCGGAGCGAGCCAATCCCACACACCTCAGTAATAAGCGGGAGAGTGGAAGGAGTAAATAGGAGAGACGGGCTTGCAAATGTGCTCTACCCCTGGCCTTACCACCTGCTCGCGCACACAACCGCTCTGCTGTAGGGTTCCTCCTGACATCTGGGCCCGGCCAGGATATGCCAAGAAACAGTACAAAGTCAGTGGAGAAGAGGCTACCGGTTCTTTTTTATTTTTTTTCCTGAGAGAGAGAGAGAAACAGCGTGAACACAGGAGGGTCAGAGAGAGAGGGAGACACAGACTCGGAAGCAGGCTCCAGGCTCTGAGCTAGCTGTCAGCACAGAGCCTGACGCGGGTTTGGAACCTACAATCCATGTGATCATGACCTGAGCCGAAGTCGGACGCTTAACCAACTGAGCCACCCAGGCGACCCAAGAGGCTATCGGTTCTTAACCAAATTTCCACAACCCTTGGGGAACAGCTGCATGTTCCACAGCCTTTTCCAAAGTAGTTCCATCTGTGATTAAGACAGATGGATAACATGAGGGACAAGGGCACTGACTCCTGAGCCAGGTCCCCTCCCAGCCTACCTGTGTGACTCTGGATATGTCATGCCGAAGGCACATAAGGACAGTACCTAAACCATAGGGCTGCAGCAAGAACTGAATGCATTAATACATGCAACGCACCTGGGTGAGCTATTACCGTCACTATGAAAGCGTTACACCCAATTAACAAGGCCAAGTGTACAGGAGCACACGCTCCTCTCAGAAAAGAACTGCTGTACCCTCAGAAAGCGGCATCCAACTAGCATGCTTTAGACTAAATCATATTTTAGACAAACCAGAAAGTCACTCTGGTTTGTCCAAAGCAGCTGCTCTAAGCCAGAGCAGCATCAGGAGCACCTGGAAAGCTTTTCCCGAAGGTGCATGTATGGGCAGTGGGTCTGGTCTGGAGCCCAGAATCATATTCTGACAAAGCAGTGTCGCTCTAATGCCCATCTGGGAGTGAGAAACACTGGCGGAAAGCAAGTCCCAGCGCTACAAGACCAGCCTGTCTTGGCAGGGTGGGGGTAGCTGGGGATGTTTCAAGAGCACCACTGCCCACAAAAATGTCTCTGGGACCTGTTGGCTGCTGCCTGAAATTCCTTTAGCAGGAGGCTCCTGACGTGGGAAACAAAGGCAAAAGAAGAAATAAATTTCCTTATGGCCTACAGCCCACTGACAAGTCCTTGAAATATGCAGAGTGCCCTTCCTCTGGGAGCTCAGCTGCCTCGATGTGGACACTTTGCTGAGGGGCAAAAGGCAGTATTAGCTTAACATTATCACAGCCCCCCAGGATCCTGTGAGTCTGCTTTACACATAAAAATTCCTTCGGAAACTTCCATTATCTCTGCCCCGCCCCCTCCCCCGCCCCCAAGATATAGGTTAGCAATCCTCCTCCAAGCATATGACCCCACTGATACATATCTGAAGGGTCTTCTGACAGAAGTTGTACTAGACAGGACTATATGACCTTTTCCTAACAGCAGCTAGGCCCCTCCAGGTCCTCGAAACCTTGCTTCCAAAATTCTGAGAGACTTATGCTATCCCTAACCACCCCCAACCTGAGAGTATATAATCAGTCACCTGTCACAATCCCAGGGCAGCTCTTTCTGTCCATGGGTCCTGTCCGTGCTCTCATGAAACTACTTTTTTGCACCAAAGATGTCTGAAGAATTCTTTCTTGGCCATTTGCTCTGAACCCCAACATTTCCATATCCGTTCCCATTACACAAATCAGAAACACATCTGAAACTAGAAAAGGAACTAACATTGGCTAAGGATCTACACAGCATGTCAGGCCCTTTACGTATATGTCCTATTCCTCAAGATCGCCTTGTAGCAGTTTCTGTACAAAGGAGGGACCTGAGGAGCAGACAGGTTCTGTAGCGGAGCCAATATCCCACCCCAGCTGTGTGCCCCCTGCACCAGCCCACCTCCAGGCCTATCACCTGCGCTCAGGAAGCCTGGCCACAGTTCTAAATCAGGGACAACCCCACCCCTAGTCTCTCTGGGTCGCACTGAACCAGGAATACGTTGAATTTAAAAGATTCAAGAAGGAGTCTTCCACTCGCCCTTTGCCTTCTCTTCCAGCGAAAGATTTTAGGGCAAATCTCAAACATCAAGCCTTAATGCCACACTTGTACAACTGAACTGTGTTAGCTTTAAAGCTTTCTTTTTTCTTTATAGGCAAAAGGAAAGAAATAGATGGGGAAAAAAAGAAGAAGAAAAAAAGTAATGAAGCTATAAAAATGGGGGTAGTTGTCCAATATACCTCAAAAAGGTTACTATGAACCTAAGTTCACAATATCCACAGTTACATGAGCCAAGAACCCATCATCTTCCAACAAACCCTAAGGATTCCCATTTTTTCAGATGAGAAAACAGAAATAGGAAAAGGTTAAAAAACTTGTCTGAAAACTTGGTTTTGGAACGGAAGTTAACACCCAGGATAAAATCTAGCCTTTTCAACTCTTATGTCTAGTACATTATTTTGTCTATAAAATCACTATGTCATCTGTCAAGTGTTATAAAGCTATTACCTTCCCCCTTATTGGGAAATTCTCAGGAGTCACAAAGTGCTTGAAAGCTGAAGAAAAAGCAAAGGGATGCAGATAATCTATAAACTGGGAACTCATCCTTGGAATAAATAACAGAATTTTATAAACCTATTTTCAGCTTAATGAATGGAAAATAAAAAGAAGCATCAAAAGAAAATGAAGGCAATCAAGAAATAACATTAAGGAGAAAAACAATAGGCTTAAGGAGAAACAATGCTACTTACTGGGAAACATCAATGATGAGAAACAAGGAAGTGATTCAGATAACTGTAAGACAAAGACCCAGGACCCAAGGCAAGCTGGCTGTAAGGAAGGGTGGGTGGTCACAGGTGCTGCCGGCCTAGACCAGGAGGAGGAGGGTTGAGGTCACCAAACCATAGAAAGGAAATGACAGAGCCCCACTGCCTAAGTGATTAGTCAGAATGTGAGGAATACCACGCTTCCTCCCACTTCCCCTCCCTACAAATGCTAGAGCATTACTAGACATTCCTTCTCAACAGAGGGGATAAATTTTTTAATACCAGATACAGCAAACAGAGAATTTTTCTCTCCACACTGCATCCTGGTCAGCAATAAGGATGCCAAAGGAGACTTCAGGAAGCTGAACACAGCTGCAGAAATAACCAGCAGTCAGGAGTTGGGATTTAGATGTGGCCCCACCAATGCCCTGGCCATGCCATCACAGGCAAATAAATGACCCAGCAACCAGACCATCAGTATCAGCATCCAAGTGAAGGGCACACAGGATGATCTCTCAGAGGCAAATTCTGGTCCCTAACTCCTTTCCGAGATTACCTTGGTGTCACTCTCACCAAAGGTGAGGACTACAGTGAGCTCTCCAATGTGCTTCTAACCCAAAGAGGGAGGGGAGGAGAAAGAAACTGAAGAGGACAAAGGTGCTTAAAGCTCAACAAGCTTGTTAAGAAATCCAAAACACAAACAAGACTAATGGATCTCATAAAAATGATATCTATCATTTACTGAACCATTACTATGTGCCACACATGTATTAGCTGACTTAATCCTCACCACAGCCCTTAAAGGAAGGTAGGTGATCCAGCTTGTACTTAAGCTGAGATTTGAACCTGGCCTCCAGAGTCTGATCTCCTAACCACCAGACACACAGAAATAACTCAGGGATAAGACAACCCAGCTAATTATATGACACTTCTTTGCTCTATGGCTGAAATCCTATCAACTCAAACTGACAATCTGCATTAGAGAATGCTGTCAGTTTCCCTGCGGAAAAGGAGGTGATGAGTTTGGAACTTGGATCTGACAAACACACAGCTTGAATGAAACCAAGTCCTTCATGGACATGGCTCCTTGATTCTAGAATCTTTCTCTTTGAGAGCACACCTCATCTCTCTTTCAGAAGTGAAGCATTTCTTGTAACCATTAACAAGGAGGATGCCATCCAGTGAACTCACTCGACAGAGTCTGTGGAACCCAGAAATGTTAAAAGGGCAACTCCAAGTCATTCAGGTCATTCTAGGGCCAGGGCTAGAATCAGAACTTCTCAGGCCCCAGTTTCATGTTTTTTCAAATCCTTTAAAACAAGACCCATGTCTTAGCCCTTATTTTATTCTGTATCTTTTATTACAGAAACTTTCAAACACATAAAAACATAGAAAGTATCAACGATATTTCAATTAAGAAACAAAAACAGGGGCACCTGAGTGGCTATCAATTGGGCATTCAACTCTTGATTTCGGCTCAGATCATGAACTCGAGGTTCATAAGTTCGAGCCCTGCATCAGGCTCTGTGCTGATAGTGTGGAACCTGCTTGGGATTCCCTTTCCCTCTCTCTGCCCCCTCCCCCTCAAATAAATAAATAAACTTAAAATAATTAAAAACTTAAAATATCAACCATACATCAATAAAAAAAAGGTTTTTTTTTAACCTAGAAAGAATTGGGGGCCCTGGGTGGCTCAGTCAGTTAACTGTCCAACTTTGGTTCAGGTCATGATCTCACAGTTCGTGAGTTCAAGCCCCGCATAAGGCTCTGTGCTGACAGCTCAGAGCCTGGAGCCTGCTTCAGATTCTGTGTCTCCCTCTCTCTCTCTGGCCCTCCCCAACTCACACATTCTCGCTGTCTTTCAAAAATGAATAAATGCTAAAGAAGTTAAAGAATAAATGCTAAGAAAGAATGAATGAATCCCCACACAGCCACCTGCCAGCTTCAACAATTACCAATCAGAGCCAGTCTTGTTTTCCCTCCATCACCAGCCCCCAACTCCAGGTTGTTTGGAGGTAAATCCCAGGTATCACAGCCTTTTGTCTTCAGATATTTCAGTATGTATCTCTTAAAAATAAAGATACTTTAGAGCAGAAACACACTAGTTTTATCATACCTATCAAAATTAATAATTTCTTAACATCAGTTATCCCATCAATCAGTGCTCAAATTTCCCCAATTGTCTTGTGTTCTTTACAGTTTGTTTGAATCAAAATCCATATAAAGTCTACACGATGCAATTGAGTTTATTAATTTCTTAATCTTTAGGTGTTCTACTCATCTCTGTCTCTCTGTATTCCAACAATCTATTCACTGAAGAAACCAGGTCAATTGTCCTATAGGGTTTCTGATAGTCTGGATTTTTTTAAATTTTTTTAATGTTTATTTTTGAGAGAGAAGGAGAGGAAGAGAGAGAGAGGAAGGGAAGGGGGAGGGGCAGAGAGAGAGAGGGAGACACAGAATCCAAAGCAGGCTCCAGCCAAGGTAGGACTCAAACTCACAAGCCCTGAGATCATGACCTGAGTAGAAGTTGGACACTAAACCAAGTGAGCCACCCAGCCGCCCCTCCCACCGTCTGGATTTTGCAGTTTTCTTCTGATCTCCCACAATGCTCTGCCCTGTACCTTACATAAAGTTAGTATGCCTGAACTCACCCATGTGCATATTCTGTCTCTCCTCCTCTTTTCCTCTCTCCTGCGTCTGTTTTAAAAGACTAAATTCCATTTAATTGTTGATTCAATTCTCTTTTTTTAACCTTATTTATTTATTTTGAGAGAAAGCATGTGTGCAGTGGAGGGGCAGAGAGAGAGGGAGAGAGAGAGAGAATTCCAAGCATGTCCGGCCAGCACTGTTAACACAAAGCCCTCCTTGGGGCTCAATCTCACAAACCGTGAGATCATGATCTAAGCGGAAATCAAGAGTCGAATGCTTAACCAATTGGGTCACCCAGGCATCCCTTGTTGATTCAATTCAACAAGTATCTACGGAATGTCAATAAGAGCAAGGCTATTGGAATACCAAAGTTAGTAAGACAGGTTCCTTATCTCTGGGAAGACACACAATCCAACGTGAGTGATAAACACCAGATGAGAACTACCTGAAAAGGCTATTGACGAATTTCAAGGATGAGGTGGGACCTAAACTAGACTGTGAAACATCTGGTTTGGGCCCATAGGAAGCAAAGGGCGGGGTGCCTGGGTGGCTTAGTCGGTTAAGCGTCCGACTTTCGCTTAGGTCATGATCTCGCGGTTTGTGGGTTCGAGCCCCGCGTCAGGCTCTGTGCTGACTGCCAGCTCAGAGCCTGAAGCCTGCTTCAGATTCTGTGTCTCCCTCTCTCTCTGACCCTCCCCTGCTCACGCTGTCTCTCTCTCTCTCTCCTAGAAATAAATAAAAAACATTAAAAAAAAAAAAGGAAGCAAAGGGCAAGAGGACACAGAGGTAGCTTGGGCAATGTTAGCAAGATGGGAATGTCTCTGGCATATTTTAAATTGACAGCTGTACTGGTGGGTAAAATATCTTATGAGAAAAGAGTTCGGTAACAAAAAATCCTGAAATATATACTGAGGATCTGAGAATCATCAAGCAGGTTTGAATAGTGGACTAGCACTTGATCTGTATAATAGAACATTAGCAATACCATTGAGAATGTATTAGAGGTGGGTTTCAATAATCCAGTTACTGGGGGCCCTGAACTGTGCCAATGGGAATAACCAAAGAGGAAAGGAAGTAATATGATCTATCAACTGAATACTTGGGGGCAGAAGACAGGAAGAGTAGAAGATAAGAAATGCTGATTTGCAGCTTTGAAAGAAAGGAACCAATTTTCTTGAAGAAAAAATATTTCTACAGTACCTCAAGTAACATACTGCCACAGCTGTGTACTAAAATCCACACCAAATATAAAATATTCTCTAATGTTTCAGCAACAAGGCTTGCAGAAGGAAGAAAGCTCATTGTAAAGAAAAGGTGATTCCTAAAAGGCTTGATGTTTATCCAGGGATAAAATGTAAGCAAGTGTTTAAGTTACAAATTCAATCTCTGAATTCACAACCCATTTTAAATGCACACACAAATTATAATCCGTACTTTAGAACTACAGATTTTTAACACAGTGACATAGGGCACAAGAGAAGTCTCTTTTGATTTAGAGAAGATCTCAAGGCACATAATTTTCTTTTATCTAATTAAGAGAACATAACAGTTTCTGTTTGTACCAGACAGCACAAACCCAATTAAGTTTTTAATAGATACTTTCTTTGACGATAAATCCCTTAAAAAAAAAACAAAAAAAAAAAAAACTGCTTATACAGGGCCTAAAAAAGTGGCACAATATCACCTCTCCTTGAATGCTAACCTTCAAATAACAAAAACATCTATTGTATCCTTGGATTTCAAATCCTGTATCACACTAGATTTAACAGAAGCACATAGAGTAAATTCTAGATGTTTTCAGAACCAGCAGGAAGTTATAACTTACAAGTTGATTCAGTCAGGGATATTCCTAAGTGATCCCTAAATACATGGTTATTTTTTAAAGGACAGCTTACATTGGGGTGTTTAAGTACATATCAAGGTTCACATACTGTCTACCCTCTGGAAATAATTCTTAAAATTTTCATTTTTAAGTCTTATTTTACAAAGGATTTTAAGTGGGTACATTTTCCCGTTAGCCCCCTCTGCAGAAAGCTTCACCATCTTAAAAAAGTTTAAAAGTTTAAAGTGGGAGTGGGGGCGGCCCGCCTGGGTGGCTCAGTTGGTTACACGATCTTGCTGTTTATGAGTTTGAGCCCCACATGGGGCTCTTCACTGACAGCACAGAGCCTGGAGCCTGCTTGGGATTCTGTCTGTTGTCTCCCTCTCTCTCTGCCCCTCTCCTGCTTATTCTCTCTTCATCTCTCAAAAATAAACATTTTTTGGATAAAGGACCTGAACGTGAGACAGGAAACTATCAACACCCTAGAGGAGAAAGCAGGAAACAACCTCCTTGACCTCCACCGCAGCAACTTCTTACTTGACACATCCCCAAAGCAAGGGAATCAAGAGCAAAAATAAACTGTTGGGACCTCATCAAGATTAAAAGCTTCTGCACAGCCAAGGAAACAACCCAGAAAATTAATAGGCAACCAACGGAATGGGAAAAGATAGTTGCAAATGACATATCAGATAAAGGGTGATATCCAGAATCTACAAGGAACTCACCAAACTACACGCCCGAAAAACAACCCAGTGAAGAAATGGGCAGAAGATATGAACAGACACTTCTCCAAAGAGGACATCCAGATGGCCAACAGACACATGAAACGATGCTCAGCATCCTCCTCATCAGGGAAATACAAATCAAAACCACACTGAGATACCACCTCACGCCAGTCAGAGTGGCTAAAATGAGCAAATCAGAGAACTCCAGATGCTGGCGAGGGTGTGGAGAAACGGGCACCCTCCTACACTGTTGGTGGGAATGTAAACTGGTGCAGTCCCTCTGGAAAACAGTGTGGAGGGTCCTCAGGAAACTAACAATAGAACTCCCCTATGACCCGGCAATAGCACTGCTAGGAATTTACCCAAGGGATCCAGAAATGCTGAGGCATAGGAGCACATGTACCCCAATGTTCATAGCAGCACTCTCCACAATAGACAAAACATGGAAAGAGCCTAAGTGTCCATCAACAGATGAATGGATCAAGAAGATGTGGTATATCTATACCATGGAATACTACATGGCAATGAGAAACAATGAAATCTGGCCATGTGTAGCAACATGGATGGACCTTGAGGGTGTTATGCTGAGCGAAATAAGTCAGGCAGAGAAGGACAAATATCATATGTGTGCACGTATAGGAGGATTAGGAGGAACTTAACAGAGGACCAAGGGGGAGAAGAAGGGCGGAAATGGTGGGGGAAAGGGAGAGAGGCAAACCATGAGAGACTCTTGAATGCTGACAAAAACTGAGGACTGATGGATGTGGGGGGGAGGAGGAATGGGCATGGAGGAGGACACTTGTGGGGATGAGCACTGGGTGTTATGTGGAAACTAATTTGACAATAAACTATTTGTAAAAAAATAAAAAATAAAAAATAAATAAACATTTTTAAAAGACAAAATGTTTTAAAGAAAGCTTTACCATCAGAGACATAAACCATTTCCCTTAAACCATTCAAGTTCTAACACTTCCCTCACAAAAATACCAATTGTTTTCTATTTCATTGGACCATTCGAGAAGTCTACAACACACCCATGCGGAGGAAGGCGGTTTGAGATTTCAAATCCAAATATCTTTAGGTGTGCAACTTTTAGCTGCTTAATAAGCCACTTACCGTCTCCTCAATGAACACTAGGGTCCTAATAGTACCTACTCATCTCTCAGGGAATGTGGTTAGGACCACATCTCATTCTCCGGTCCTCCAAAGGGCTGGTTGTCCTCCAATTCAATTTGATTCTGACATGAACAACCCAGAAGGGAGCATCAGCCTCCACAGGCATAAGGGCTCAGCCCTATAACACTGTACTCACTTCAGATGCCAGGCACAAGGGCCAGGTCCCCCGGTGACCTGCTTGTCAGGCTTGGCTACAAATACGGGGATTCCTACAACTTCTACTGCTCAGCTTTACTAGAACAGCTCACAGAACTCAGGAAAACACTTTATTTACATCCCATGGTTTATCATAAAGGATACAATTCAGGAACAGCCAAATGGAAGAGCTGCATAGGGCAAGGTATGGGGGGGAAGGGGACACAGAGTTTCTGTGCCCTCTCTGGACACATCACCTGCCCAGCACCATTATGTGCTTACCAATCTGGACACTCTCTAGATGCAGTTTCAGGGAGGTTTATGCAGCCCGGTGGAGTAAATCATTGGCCGTTGGTGACTGAACTCAGTCTCCAGTCCCTCACCTCTGTCCCAGAGTCCAGGGTAGGGCTGAATGTTCCAATCGTCTATCATTGCTTGGTCATTCTGGTGACCAACCCCTAGCCTGAAACTATCTAGCAGAACTCTCACCCTCTATCCAGGAGTCATCTCATAAACATAGAAAAGACACTCCTGACTCAGGAGAGATTCCAAGGGTTCTTAGGAGCTCCATGCCAGGAACCCAAGACAAAGGCCAAATACCTATTTTTTAGATTAAATGTAAAGCTGTAAATCAGCTCAGGCTCATTAAATGACAGCCCAGAGCCCAACACGGGGCTCGAATCCACGAACCGTGATATCGTGACCTGAGCCAAGGTCAGACACTTAACCAACTGAGCCACCCAGGTGCCCCATATTGATGTTTTTATTAACATAAAACAACAGTCAGTGCAGCATTCCACCCCTCCATGTGTATGGTCTAGGTGACACATGGTTCAGGTGAGACTGGCCCACATCCCTATGTTTCTATATTCTTCTAACATTTAGTGGTTCAAAAATGGACACATAATATAAACAAGAGGTCAATGGCATTCCCCTGATCACAGTGATGGGCTTTGAGTTAGTCCAACCAGTACGTCCCTCAACCCTTCTGAACAACAGTTGAGAAAACTCTTACTCTAGATGTGAACAAAGATACTGGCAGCCATTTTGCCATCCTGAGGTGAACCACACTGAAAAATAAGCTGGCAGAAGAGGCCAGCAGCAAATCAGAGCTTCTCAGTAGCCTATAACAGTCTACAAAAAGGTCAGGACAGAAACTGAAAATAAGCAGGTTTACAAACATTGACAGTAATTTGACAATAAATTTATATCTGTTGAACTTAATAATTAAAATCTAGGGCTTATATTTGTCCTTCTAAATTTCACTTTTCTGTAATTCCTTTTTATTGTATTTTATAAAAATATGGGTCTGCATTGGTTTAAAAATATTTAAGTTCCTTTTTTCCCAATAGCTTGAGAAGCACTGGCCTAATGGTCTGAGAAGCTGACCACAGCCTTGATCAAATCATACCTAAGCCTGATGCTTAATCTCTACTTTCTAGTAAGGTGAATCAATAGATATCCTTTGCATTAAAACTATTCTACCTGATACAGGAAACTATCAGCCCAAAGTAAAGTGAGAAAAAGAACAAAGATGGAAGATACAGTGCAGTACTGAGAATCCAATTATTACACAAAACCCTACATGAAACTGAGGAAGAAAATATCCATTTAAAGATATATAATCAGATAAAAGTCTTTTACAGCCCTGCAATTAAAAGGCCACCTTGATGGATTTCCTTCCTTTAAACAATGAACCCGTGCAAACATTTCATTGTTTCACGCATTTCAGCCACTGCCAATTTTGAGCCAAATGAATTATCTTCACGCAAATGTCACACATAGTGGGTAGTGATTTCATCCTCCTATACTGTTGTCAAAGCTTTGCATACTGAAGTTTCCAAAAAGAAGAACTGGAAAAATGACAATTTAGAGGTGGGAAAGAAACATGAGTTATTTTAGCAGCCTGTGACACGGTGGGATCTTTCTTTTAAAGTGCCTCTATCTAACATTTTCCAAACTGCAATCATTCCAACTGCTGGCTTTCACGGTATTTATGCTGAAATTTAGCTGATTTATTTTTACAGTATTTTACCAGGATGAAAAGCCAAATTGAATGGCGGAGGGGAAGGAAAATAGTACTGTAGGTTTTATTTTTTTAAAAATAAAGTTAAAAACTATAAATTGGAGGAATTAGAAAAGAATAAAGTATGAACTTTAAGAGATATGTTGACTAGGGGTACCTGGTGGCTCAGTCAGTCAAGTATCTGACTCTTGATCTCGCTTAAGGTCATGAACACAGGGTTTGTGAATTCAAACCCCAAATCTGGCTCTGCGCTGACAGTGCAGAACCTGACTGGGATTCTCTCTCTCCTGCCTGTACACGCATATGCTCTCTCTCTCTCTCAAACTAAATGAATAAACTTAGAAAGAAAGAAAGGAAGGAAGGAAGGAAGGAAGGAAGGAAGGAAGGAAGGAAGGAAGGAAGGAAATGAAGGAAGGGAAAAATGTTGACTAGTTTTGTTATTCTAAAACAATCCTACAACAAGGTAAGGTTACTCTAAGCTAAAAGTCCACGTATGATAGATGAGATGAGTAGGCAATGGTGTGTGGGGTGGGGGTCCCACTCTAAATAATCAGCTCAAGGCCAGGGAACTCCCAAATCCCTTAACAAGATAGTACAATCTTTAGTGGGTGAGGCAATTAGGAAGGGTAAAACCACAGCCCTACCAAAGTTTCCATGACTGTGAGGTCCAGGAATATCTTCTCCAGGAGTCTCAGATTTAGAAACTTCCTATTTCCTCTTCTATTTATATGATGAATATTTAAATTAATCTACAATATTATAAGCATATCCTAGGCCATCCAGATACCAACCTTCTTACAGCCAAATAATTTCATTCCTACACTTGCATTTAGAGGCATGTTGGTACCGAGATTACTTAAAATGAGAGCATTTAAGTCCAGTGTTTCTCAACCTGTGATGCCCCAGACAATGTCTCAAAGATCAACATTACCTCAAGTTTAAGAAACGTGAGCCTACTTGGGGCTCCTGGGTACCTCAGCCGGTTAAGCATCCGACTCTTGGTTTCAGTTCAGATTGTGATCTCACAGTTGGTAAGTTGGAGCCCCACATTGGGCTCTGTGCTGATGGTGCAGGGCCTCCTTGGGATTCTCTCTCCCTCTCTCTCTGCCCCTCCCCTACTCATTCTCTCTCTCTCCCCCACACACTCTCTCAAAATAAATAAACATAGAACTAGTAAATCACGTTATGATTAAAAACATAGAAGACTGACCTGAGAAGCACACAACATCACTTCCATAATACTCAGAACAAAAATGGATAACCTTTATTCTGTCATGGAGGAAGAACCTCCCCAAATGGAGGCGCATTTTACAAAATAACTGGCCAGTACTCTTCAGGAGTGTCAAATTTATTAAAGATAGGTAAGACTGTCCCATATTCAGAAGTATGAAAGCTAATCAAAGGAAACCTCATTTAAAATGGAGTCGGGGGAGGGGGGGGCACCTGGGTGGCTCAGTTGGTTTAGTGTCCAACTTCGGCTCAGGTCATGATCTCACAGTTTGTGGGTTCGAGCCTTGCATCAGGCTCTGTTCTGATAGCTCAGATCCTGGAGCCTACTTCAGATTCTGTGTCTCCCTCTCTTGCTTCCCCACTTGAACTCGCTCGTTCACTCTCTCTCTCAAAAATAAGTAAATATTTTTTTTTAAATGGAGTGGGTAGATGGGAAGAAGGGGCTCTCTCAGGCCCCACATTGGTTTTTAATTGCAACCCCAACAGGAAGAGACATATCTTGTAAGTCAATACTACTTTAGCTTCTACTTCACTATCCCAACAGGAGGGAGAGAGATTCTTTCCCACTGGCAACAACCCAGCCAATATAGAGATACTCTCTATAGAGAACTCACTATATTTCTAGCTCCCAGTTTGCTCCAATAGACTTTTTGTCTATAACAGCCCTTCCCAACTCTCCCCTCCAACCTTCCTCAATAAAAGAACATTTATCTTCTTTGTCCTCTGGACTTGCCTCTTGCCATAGCTTTCTTGTCCCAGATCGCAATTCTCTGCTGTTCCCAAACAAAGCCATTTTTACTGATAAAATAACTTATTATCAAGGTTAACAGGTTAAGGCACTACGACAACACAATTATCCTGGATTGAATCCTAGACCAGAAAAAGAACCTTAATGAGACATTAAATGGCAAAATTTGAATAAGGTCTCCAGATGATAGCATTAAATTGATGTGTGTTTCCTGGTTTGGGTCACTATACAGTGATGATGTATGATATTAACATTTAGAAAACCTGGGAGAAGAATGTAAGGGAATTCCTGGTATTATTTTTGCCACTTTTTTGAAAGCCTGAAGTTATTTCAAATAAAAAATTATGAATAATAAAAATTTTATAAGAGACAAGAAAAGGTATAGACCAATAAAAAGGAAACCCCAACAGCAAGAACCTATACAATGTCTACAGACATCAGTGGATTAGAGTGTCCAGTCCCCTCTGCAGAGATGGCCCTTATAGAGATCTTACCAACTTGTTATGTCGGGTTCTCACCTGGCTTCCCATGTAGGTTTCCCTTCGGAACGCGTGTCTAGCGCTAGCTCCCGCCTTCACTCTGATTAATCATCATACATTTTAGTTTACATGAACCTCTTGTGATTTGGGTTAACAAGACCTCGGCAAGAACCCAACCCCTCAAGCTCAATCACTTGGTGGGTATACTGAGAAAAGAACTGCTTTCCCAGGTTATCAAAGTGGAGAGCCAGACCCAGAACTGTGTGGTAAAGAGCTATTTACCCAGGAGGACTTGCCCAAGGGGAATTCTGCAAGCCTGTGACACCCACAGATTGTTATTGTTCTACAGGTTCTTGCAAAGCTAACAGGCGGCTCCAACGAAAGGAATGTACTCTAGGTACAGTCACCTTATAAAGCAGGAAAAGGTGGCAACAGCAAATCTTGAAACTTGCTACAATAAACAGGATTGTGGGGGACAAAATAGCCAAGGGGCAGAAGCCAACCTCGTACACCACTCGGCAAAGGTTTAGCAGACAGAGTGGCCTTGTAAGAAGACTCCATGAAGACCTATGTCCAAAGTGACCCAGAATGGTCCTTACAAAACACGTATCTATCCATGCCTTTCCCCAACCTAAAACTCTTAAATAGCACTGCATTTAAAATAAAGACCAAAATCCTCACTGTGGCCTGGTGTCCGGCCCTGCTCGCTGCTCCAGCCTCTCATTAGTGTCCCTCCCTCTCATACACTTCAGTCCCTGAGTCAGCCTTGATCATCTCGTCAAAGGCTTACTGCAAACTACACTCTCTGTCTGGAATGTCTTCCCCTCCCCTCCCCACCTACACACACACTCCAGCTTAGCTAACTTACGCGCATCACTATTTACTCAGGTTTCAGCTTCAATATCTCATATTCAGGAACACCTTCCCTGACCAACTATGGGGACTAGATGAGCACCTTGTTTTATATTCTCATAGTGCCCTATAAATTTCTCTGCATAGAACCCACCACCATTTCTAATTATGTATTTGTAAGACTCTTGGTCGCCCCCATTAGATGGGATGCATGCAAGAACACAGGAACTAAGGCTGGCCTGCAAGCTTAACACATCCCAATGCCTGGCATGATACTCCACACTCCGGACACTGAGGTGTGTGGTCCTGTTCAAGTCCTCAGCTTTTTTTTTTTTTTTTAATGTTTTATTTATTTTGAGAGAGAGATAGAGACAGCATGATCAGGGGAGGGGCAGAGAGAGAAGGAGACACAGAATCAGAAGCAAGCTTCAGGCTCTGAGCTAGCTGTCAGCACACAGCCCGACGCGGGACTGGAACCCACAAACCGTGAGATCATGACCTGAGCTGAAGTCGGACTCTTAACCGACTGAGCCACCCAGGTGCCCCTCAAGTCCTCAGCTTATCTGAAGGATGGAATGAAATAAAATATGTCAGACTAAGCACTCAGGAAATGACAGCTGGCATGGAGGATTAAAGTCACATAAAAATGACAGTACTCTAAATATGCTTGAAATTTACCACTGCTGTTTCTTTCACCTGATTGGATGGGGGGAGGTGGGAAGAGGAAATCTAGCAAAAGATGCCAAATTGTCATTTTCTCAATAGTACTTTTTGACTGGCACATCAGATTATTTTAGGATAATGAAAACTTCAAATTGTAAGGTATGACATCAAGAAAGTAACTGCTTCTAAAATTAACACACTACATTTTTTTTCGCTCTGAGATAAATCTACACTCATCAGTACATTTTCACTTCTCCCTGTAGCTTTCACCGTCATCTTCTCATTCAAAATCCTGGTTATTAGATGGCCAACAGACACATGAAACCATGCTCAGCATCCCTCTTCATCAGGGAAATACAAATCAAAACCACACTGAGATACCACCTCACGCCAGTCAGAGTGGCTAAAATGAGCCAATCAGAGAACTCTAGATGCTGGTGAGGATGTGGAGAAACGGGCACCCTCCTACACTGTTGGTGGGAATGTAAACTGGTGCAACCCCTCTGGAAAACAGTGTGAAGCTTCCTCAGGAAACTGACAATAGAACTCCCCTATGACCCAGCAATAGCACTGCTAGGAATTTACCCAAGGGATACAGAAATGCTGAGGCATAGGAGCACATGTACTCCAATGTTCATAGCGGCACTCTCCACAATAGCTAAAACGTGGAAAGAGCCGAAGTGTCCATCAACAGATGAATGGATCAAGAAGATGTGGTTTATCTCTACCATGGAATACTACATGGCAATGAGAAACAATGAAATCTGGCCATGTGTAGCAACATGGATGGACCTTGAGGGTGTTATGCTGAGCGAAATAAGTCAGGCAGAGAAGGACAAATATCATATGTGTGCACGTATAGGAGGATTAGGAGGAACTTAACAGAGGACCAAGGGGAGAAGAAGGGCGGAAATGGTGGGGGAAAGGGAGAGAGGCAAACCATGAGAGACTCTTGAATGCTGACAAAAACTGAGGACTGATGGATGTGGGGGGGAGGGGAGATGGGCATGGAGAAGGGTACTTGTAGGGATGAGCACTGGGTGTTATGTGGAAACTAATTTGACAATAAACTATTTGTAAAAAAAAAAAAAATCCTGGTTATTACCAGGGCGCCTGGGTGGCTCAGTCAGTTAAGCATCTGACTTTGGCTCAGGTATTGATCTCACAGTTTGTGGGCTTGAGCCCCTCAGTCAGGCTCTGTGCTGACAGCTCAGAGCCTAGAGCCTGCTTCAGAGTCTGTGTCTCCCTCTCTCTCTGCCTTCCCCCACTCGCACTCAGTCTGTTTCTCTCTCTTAAAAATAAATAAACATTTTTTTTAAATCCTGGTTATTACCACTCCAATGACAACTGCTCAAACACCAAAGACTTCACTAATACACTTTCATGAAAATGAGTTTGAACTATGGCCAAAATTTTGCTTTAAAAACCTGAAAACCGGGGCGCCTGGGTGGCTTAGTCGGTTAAGCGTCCGACTTTCGCTTAGGTCATGATCTCACGGTTCCTGGGTTCGAGCCCGTCGGGCTCTGTGCTGACTGCCAGCTCAGAGCCTGGAGCCTGTTTCAGAGTCTGTGACTCCCTCTCTCTCTGACCCTCCCCTGCTCACGCTGTCTCTCTCTCTCTCCTAGAAATAAATAAAACATTTAAAAAAAAATAAAAATAAAAAAATAATAAAAAAATAAAAACCTGAAAACCATGCTTCTATCTCAAAAATGAACTAATAAAAGCAGGATAAATCACAGCTATCCCAAATAGTCCTTGTTCATAGGGGGATTTAAAATCATTTAAAACTGTTATTTACTTAAAATATAAAAATAAAGGATTAAAACACCCACATTGGTCATTTTTTCAAGTTATGTTTCACTATAACAGAAACTAAATCCTCTTGGGCCCAGGCAATACACTCAGGAGAAGGAAACAGGGCCCAAATACTGAGATTTCTTAGGACATATGTAGGCAGATTCCTACTGACCAGGAAGAAAAGAGAATTTAAGAGTGTGTTGTTTTGGAGGAAAACTATACTTTAAAGAATTTGGCTCTAGAAAATATCTCCACTAGAAGGGCTACATTCCAGATATACATGTTATATAAACCAATACCCAGCAAATACATGCAAAGCCCAGTGGATAATTCAAAGGCGGATGTGTTGGGAGGAAAGACTTTCCTTCTACCTCCTAGATTAGATATCTGAGTCTATGAAATGAACTGACAACAGGCAAATTAACAGGGGGAAAAGTATAAAAATTTCTTAATTTTTAATATTATATGCAGGGGGATATCACACAGGGGAAATGATGCCCAAAAAGCAGTGAGACTTGAAAGCCTGTATGCCATTTTAATACAGGAAACGGAAGGGGGCATATAGGCCTCTCGGGGAGAGTCAATGGTTTTGTAGGAAAAGACCAACGGGTCCTTAGGAGAACAGATGGAAGATATGAGAGTTTCTTATAAAATCTGTCTGGGTATGGTGTTTGATAAGGGTCCGTTTTTCCTGGCTGAAAACTCCCAGGGAGGGAATTTATGACAACAGAGTTCCTTTTTGGAGAATCTGTTTTTAGGTAGGTAAGGAGAATTCAGAGAAAGTTTCTTATTGCATTTGTTTTTCAAGGGCCTTCAGTTTAAAATAATCAATATAATATGACCAATTACATTATTACAATCAATATAATAAAGCAACATAGTTTGGGGAGCATTTCCTGAACTCTTTCAGATGAAACATGATCCTTACAATCATGGGATAAACAGATGCATAATACATACGAATATGATCACACATACATCCGATAGTTTGAATCTCATGAAAACTATGAACCTTCTCCCCAGAAGGGGAAAATGTTTATGCAAAAGAGGGTCTGTCTACTGATCTCTGTTTAACCACCTTACCAAATTAACCTAGACATCACACACCCTCTGTAGAGAATAATGACTAATGTTTGAGCACACAACTAGTAGGGGATGCTATCTGAGCACCGGGCTTCTCGAAGTGTGGTCAAAAAGCCAGTGTGCAAGCTGTTGGTTACCAGCTGTTCAGGAAATGGAGAGTGTGTATTTAGAAACAGGTGTAGCCATTAGGCATGGTTGCAACATTCAAGTATATGAACAAGGAACTGGTCTCATTGACCAGTTCTGGTGGTGTTGACCTTGCAAGGTTAGTTGGTACCACCTGCCTACTAATTAAGCACAGAAGAACCAGGTGACCACAGGTAACAGTTTAGGGTTACCTTGTCATTTTTTTTTTTGATACATACAAGTATTAAAATCCAGAGATCATTTCTTGCCGTCAAAGGATCATTCAAATCTGACCATAAATTTAAAGGATAAATAGTCTGAATTGCCTAGTGAGGTGAGATTGGAGCTAAATTTTGATACAGCAGAAACACTTGCCTCATTTTGGAGAAAAGTAAAAAATGAAGATCTTGAGCTTACTGAAATTGCTTTATGATGTCTTTTTTTATTCTCATCAACATCTCTTTTTAAGACCAGTTCCTTCACTATGAGTGTTATTAAAACAAAACCATAAACGATTTAGATATACATTATACATTAGCTCTGAGATAAGCTGTCACCACCAACCCAGCCTAAATAGGTTAACAAGCAAAAAGTATGTGCAATATTAAAAAAAAAAAAAATACTGCCATAGCAAGATCTTTCTAGATATGTCTCCTGAGGCAACAGAAATGAAAAGCAAAAAATAAACTATTGGGACTACAACAAAATAAAAAGCTTCTGCACAGCAAAGGAAACAATCAACAATGTTAAAAGGCAACCTATTAAACAGGAGAAGATATTTACAAATGATATATCCATATCCAATAAAGGATTAGTGTCCAAAATATACAAAGAACTGATAGAACTCAATACCCAGAAAACAAATAACCCAACTAAAAAATGGTCAGAAGAGGGCCGCCTGGATGGCTCAGTCCGTTAAGTGTCCAACTTCGGCTCAGGTCATGATCTCACAGTTCGTGAGTTTGAGTCCCGCGTCCTGCTCTATGCTGACAGCTCAGAGCCTGGAGCCTGCTTCAGATTCTGTGTCTCCCTCTTTCTGCCCCTTACCTGTTCATGTTCTGTCTCTCTCTCAAAAAGAAAAATAAACATTAAAAAAATTTTTTCTTTAAATGGGCAGAAGACATGAACAGACATTTCTCAAAAAAAGACATACAGGTGGCCAAAAGACACATGAAAAGATGTTCAATATCATAATCATCAGGAAAATGCAAATCAAAACCACAATGAGATACCACCTCACACCTGTCAGAATGGCTGAAATAAAAAACACAGGAAACAAAAACGATGACTCGTGCACTGTTGGTGGGAAACTGGTGCAGCCACTGTGGAAAACAGTATGGAGGTTCCTCAAAAAGTTAAAAATAGAACTGCCCTATTATCCAGCAATTGCACTATTCAGCATTTACCCAAAGAATACAACAACACTAATTCAAAGGAATACATGTATCCCTATGTTTATAGCAGCATTATTTACAAAAGCCAAATTATGAAAGCAGCCCAAGTGTCCATCAAGAGGTGAGTAATATACACACACAATAGAATATTATTCAACCATAAAAACGAATGAAATCTCGCAACCTATAACACATGGATAGAGGTAAAGAGTACAATGTTCAGCAAAATAAGTCAGACAGATAAAGACAAATACTATGCTTTCTCACTCATATGTAGAATTAAAGGAACCAAATGAGCAAAGAAAGACAAAAATCAAGAAAGAGACTCAACTAGCGCGAACAAACTGATGGGTTACCAGAGAGGAGGTGGGAGGGGGAATGGGTGAAATAGGTGAAGGGGATTAAGAGTACACTTACCATGATGAGTACTGAAACGTATACAATTACTGAATCACTAGATTGTACACTTGAAACTGCTATATAACACTATATGCTAACTAAACTGGAATTAAAATTAAAAACTTAATTAAAAAACCTTAAATATTGATACATATATGGAATTTTTTCAAAGTATACACAGAGGTATAACATATGGGGAATCACCATTTCACTCATAACCTGTAGTTCAGTTATAACGAGAATAACAAATTAACAAGAGTAACAGCCCAGGTGGTTCAGTTGGTTAAGCATCCAACTTCTGATTTCAGCTCAGGTCATGATCTCAGGGTTGTGAAATTGAGCCCCACATCACGCTCTGCGCTGACTGAGCACAGAGCTTGCTTAAGATTCTCTCCCTCTCTCTCTGCCCCTCCCCTGCTCATGCAGGCATGTATGTGCTCTCTCTCTCTCTCTCTAAAAAAAGAGTAACAGTGATCTGTTATTTGAATTGCCCATACTCACACTCCTGAAGAACATGCAGATATGTAATTTTTTCCTGTTTTCCCTGTATTAAGTTGTTCTGATTATATTTACTGACATATAATTTAATTTCTGTTGTTTCTAAGACATAAAAAAATTAAAATTTGTGTTTTGTATGTCTTTACTTTTATTCTTCCATTTTATAACAGTACAGGTCCATAGTAAAATAAAAAATACTACATCTCCACTACACGTTAGTTGAGAAGCAGTGATCTCCTCCTATTAATCATGCTATATCTTTCCCTAGGGTCAGATGTGTAAATTCCTAACCCATTTATGCTAATAGTTCTTATAATTTAACTACATATAAACACACAGTAAATTTTATGTAAACATAAAATATGAGTTCAGAAAAATTAATGTTTCTATGAAAATGAAGTTGAATACCTGAATAATGTGGAATAACTGAATAAAAGTGAAACACTAAAACTGCCATTATTTAGGTGTGAGGCAAAGGAATGGGAGGCAACTCACAAAAACCTGGCAGGATTTTGCACTCAGCTCACAAGTATCTTAAAAGATACTTGTAACAATTTAAAACAACTCAAATTAAAAACCAAGTAGACTATGCATCACAGGTGCAATTCTATGTGCAAACAAAACCATGGAAACCACTTACTGGGTTTCTGTTAGAAATTAGTAAATGGCTGGGGCACCTGGGTGGCTCAGGTGGATAAGCATCTGACTTCAACTCAGGTCATGATCTGGCAGTCCATGGGTTCAAGTCCCGCATCAGGCTCTGTGCTGACACCTCAGAGCCTGGAGCTTGCTTCAGATTCTAGGATTCCCTCTCTCTCTGCCCCCCCACCCCCCACCCCCATTCATGCTGTCTCTCTCTCTTTCAAAAAAAAATAAATAAATGTTTACAAAAATAAAAATTAGTAAATAGCTGTATATTTCTGTGTCTGAGTTTAAAATAAAATGCTTAAGATACGAATTTAACATTTTTTACATTTCTCCACTTTGGCTGACTAGTGGCTGCTCACGATAATCCCGGATAAGATAGCTTACACTGTAAAGAAAATATTTTGTACAGAATATTCAAGAGATTCTGGCTCTATTAGTGAGACACAACTGGTAGGTGAGAACACCAATCACAAAAAGCATAAGGAGTCCAAAAAGAGATTCCAACCAAATAAAGAAAATGAAACAATTGTGAGACTGTAAAGCATATGTCTCTTACTTAGCAAGATTATATCTTCACCCAATTCCAGCAGAGCATGTATTTTTGAGAGTTAACAGTATTAACCAAATTAAAGCAGGGCCCTCAGGAGACCAACAGGGTTAGGCTAGGCAGAAAGTCATTTTTCCCTGGCAGAGTCCAAAAGTCAAGAAGCAAAGCAGAATGACAAGCAATATATAAAAACTCCTCTAGGAGATACCACAAAACATTTTCTCTTCCTAGCACTGCAAAAAAATGTCAGTGATTCTGAGCTGTAAACCAAACTAATCCAAAGCCATGGGTTTAATTCTGAATTCAGACTTTATACAGCTTATCCACATTGACCCATAGCTCAGGATTAAAGTTTTAATTTAGTGTTAGGAAAAATAAACAAAACAAATGAAAAGGAGAATAGTATGACGAGGGAAAATAACACAGGAGAGCTCATTTAATAAAGCATTCTAGATTGACCATAATTAAAATTATAGGAAATTTTAAAAGATTTTATTGATACTAAAATTGAATTTGTTTGAACACAAATGCACTCTGAACGAACAGCCAGAGTATGGCCTAACCTGACATCACAGAATTGAGACTTAGTAGAATTAACACAAAATTTCACTATCAGTTATATTATACAAATAAAATAGAACGTAAACAACATGCGACGACAGCCACAAAAGGCATGGAAACATGTGTAGGCGAAGAAAAATAACTTTACCTTTTCTAAGTTCTTGGTTGAGACCCCTGTAATAAAAGACAAATTGACAAGAGAAAAACCTAAGTTTATTAATATGTAAACTCATTTAGGGGCGCCTGGGTGGCTTAGTCGGTTAAGCATCCGACTTTCGCTCAGGTCATGATCTCGCGGTTCGTGGGTTCGAGCCCCGCGTCGGGCTCTGTGCTGACTGCCAGCTCAGAGCCTGGAGCCAATTTCAGAGTCTGTATCTCCCTCTCTCTCTGACCCTCCCCTGCTCACGCTGTCTCTCTCTCTCTCCTAGAAATAAATAAAAAATATTTTTTAAAAATATGTAAACTTATTTAACATGAAAGATATCTGGGGGAAAAGGAGTAACTCAAAGAGGTAGATAAGAATTCAGGCTTAAATGCCATCTTAACAGAGAAAGGGGAAGGAGGGGTAAGCTTCTCAAGGAAGAGTAAAGGATTTTTAGGAAAGATGAGTGGCCCTGAGAAGAACAGAGGAGAGGCTTGACAAGTTGTGACAAAGTCTATCTGGGTGTGGTGTCACTTCCAATCTCCTTTCCTGTGATAAGAGTCAGTCTCCCCTGGTTGATCAAACTCCAGGGAGGGTATCTATGACAACTAAGTTGCTATCTGCCTAAAGAGAAGTAAGAGGAGTTCAGAGAAAGCCTCTCCTAGCATTTGCTGTTTTTCAAGTGCCTAGAGCTCAAAGTAATCAACATACCAAAGGAGCATATTTTGGAGTGGCACAAAATATGAGTTTTGACTGAGTCCTACAGTCATATACCAGGGTGGCATATTCTGCTACCCTTCACATGCAAAGTTGTGAGGGAACCCTGGGTTGATGTTCCAGGTCCTGCTCTCTAGTCCGGCTCTGTCCATAATCACAACAGCTCTGTGGAAGTGACTCACCTTAATTTTGGGGTCCCTATCTGCAAACTCAGAGAGTCAGCTTTGTATGCATCTCAAGTGCTATCCATGCTGATTCTACTGGCTAGAACTAAATATCCACCTGACACTGGACTGGGCTTTTATAGGCAATGTAAGATGGGAGACAAACATAAGATCTACTACCGTGAGCAGATCTGGACACTCCCTGACATGGCTGATAGTTATCCTGGTTAAGAAACAAAAGAAAACATGGGGAGATATGTAATCTACAAAGCAATGTCAGAGACTACTAAACTATTATAATTCTTCTTGGCAAAAATGCATAAAACCACAAAATAACTTTATTTTTATTTTTTTAAACATTTTTAAGTTTGTTGATTTTTGCAAGACAGAGTGCGAGTGGGGGAGGGGCAGAGAGACAAGGAGACACAGAATCCGAAGTAGGCTCCAGGCTCCAAGCTATTAACACAGAGCCCGATATGGTGCTCAAACCCACAAATTGCGAGATCATGACCTGAACTGAAGTCAGACACTTACGTGACTGAGCCACCCAGGTTGCCCAAAACCACAAAATAACTTTTAAAAAATGTCTGCCTTATAATAGGTTTTCTTCCTAATTTTATAATTTAAAAAAGTTATTTTTAAAAAACAGGAAGGAAATATATTGAGAGGAAGAGATTCACAGTGGTTATTTAAAGACTGCTTTACTGGCAACTTTATCTTCTCTCATAGAACGTTAAATTAATTCTTGTTTTAAGTGAAAAGATGATAACGAAGTGATTAAGAACACACACTTGAAACTAGATGGCCTGGGTCCAAGTTCCACTTACCAGCTGTCTAGCCCTGGGCAAGTTTTAGTTTCCTCATCTGTAAAATGAGGACAATATGGATGGATAATATGGTCTTGACACCACACATGGGTGTTGAGTGTTAACAGGGAATAATATATATAAAGCACTGAGCACAGTGTCTCTGGCACACAGGAGAACCCATATAAGCATCTGCTAATATCTGTTAACTTCATCTGTTAACTTCATATCTAATTAAAAATAGAAGTTCACTAATATACCAAATGAAAATCATATAAACATCAAGACCCTAGAAAACTCTACATGAAAATATCAACTTTAAACACTGAAACAATTCCAAGAATATAGGAGACATATACATGTCATAGTACAGACAGGATAACAGTAGCTTCACTTAACTGCTCTCCCAGACCCCAATCCTTCATCAGGCTATTCCACATGTAGCCATTAGATTCAACTTCCTAAAGCAATGTTGGGTTTAGGTCACTCCCTGCAAGAACGTTTAAAGACTCCACACAGTACAGGATAAACTCAAACCCCAGAACCGTGCTCTACGCTTGGCCCAGGCAAGAACGAGCTTCTAGCACACTACAGTTCACAGCGCTTGTAACAGTTGTTAATTACACACTTGAGTGATTGTTTGCTTAATACCTTTCTTACCCACTAGAATGAAAGCCTAGGAGGTGAGGCCTATGTTCTACCCACTACTGTCTATCACAGGGCATGGCCCGTTGCAGGTGCTCAGTAAATGTTTGATGGATAAATCACCCATCAAGGCTCCATTTAACACCATCTAATATGAATGACCCTTCAAACGCAAAACACTTTCATATGAATCTTCTCATCTAAGTCTCACACTAAGGCTTCCAGGAAGGCCCAACAGATGAGAAAACCAAGGCCCAGAAGTTCAGGGTCACCCAAGGTCACATTCTTAGTAAGTGGCAAAGAACCAAAGTGTGTTAATTCCTAGTCTGAAGTTTCTTCCAGACATTTAGCCGCCTGAGTTAACTACAATATGACACATTCAGGCCTTGGCCTTGCCTTATACCTTCCAGCCTTTGCAATTTTTACTATTCCTTTCTACGCACCTAAAACTACCTCCTTTTCCCCCACTTTCCAACCACTAAGCAAATATTTACTGAAGACTGTGATTAACAGGCCAGCCCTCCTTCCTTCAGGCCCCACAAGTGTATCATACATGCACATTTTATTGCACAGACGTCCATTTACTCACTGAACAAAAAGTTGTTCTTCGTACAGACATTTGTTCAGTACAATAGTGAGCACCTGCTAAGTGCCATAGTGTGTAGGGTTCTGAAGAGACGTGTATAGGATCACACAGTAACTGATTGCGGTACTGTTGTCCCCATGCTCTGAAAAACTACTCAAGGTTCTGGAAGAGAATAGCAACATAAATTAACCTGCCCTAAAAAGCAATACAACTGCCGCCATTCCACACAGGCGGAGACGTCCCAGGGACCTTAACAGAGAAGCAAACACTAACACCCATTAAGTAAAATAAAGTATGTCGGTTAAAATATATTTATTTATTTATTTATTAAATTTACCTACTATCATTAAAAAATTGATTAATACAATGACATCTTCAAGCAAAGCTTCCCCAAGTCTACTCCACAAAATGATTTTTTAAATATTTTTATTTATTTCTAGGAGAGAGAGAGAGAGACAGACAGAGTGAGCAGGGGAGGGTCAGAGAGAGGGAGACACAGACTCTGAAACAGGCTCCAGGCTCTGAGCTGGCAGTCAGCACAGAGCCTGACGTGGGGCTCGAACCCACGAACCGCGAGATCATGACCTAAGCGAAAGTTGGACGCTTAACCGACTAAGCCACCCAGGCGCCCCTCCACAAAATGATTTTTATCCATCAGGTCTGTTAAAGAGTTAACAGCCCTTCTCAAACTTGTCAGCTCAACTCTCTCTCTCTCTCTCTCAAAAATAAATAAAACATTTAAAAAAATGTTTTTTAAAAGGGGGTGCATGGGTGGCTCCATCAGTTAAGCGTCCTACTTCAGCTCAGGTCACGATCTCATGGTTCGTGGGTTCAAGCCCCACATCGGGCTCTGTGCTGACAGCTCAGAGCCTGGAGCCTGTTTCAGATTCTGTGTTTCCCTCTCTCTCTGACCCTCCCCTGCTCATGTTGTCTCTATTTCTCTCTCAAAAATAAATAAAACATTAAAAAAAAAAACTTGTCAGCTCAAAAGTGCACACAATTAAAATGGAAACAACAGAATCAAGGATCCTATTTCTCTGAATTACTAGCACAGACCACAACTCTAAATACAACAGCAATAAACCTGCAATAATCCTTGTGAAATATAGTATCAATTAAATATTGGTGCAAGAAATGTGATGCAGAATTACTGCCGTATTAACACTCCCTGAAGATAAATCACCAAAGACTTTAAACAAGTGAAAATCGATTCTATGAATATTTAACAGAGCTGGCTTTATTTAAAATTCCCCATAGTAGACTTACAATGGCATGAAGAAGGGCTACAAAGGGTTAATAAGGCTAGATTATGTATGAATTCAGAAGAAATGACAACTGCTGCCCAGGTCTCTTCCTTATCTTGGAAATGACAATATTTTACAGCCTCAGGGGGAGAGCATACAAAACAATATACAGTAATATGTTAACTCATTACCAGGTTTAATAGAAACAATACTCAACTAATGTTCCTCTTTCTTCCCTACCTAAATTTCAATGCTGAATTTAAGAGGCCAATCTCAGATAAGAGAGGAAGGAAGCTGCAAGAACAAAATAATGCACAGAATGGACAGAAATCTGAGAAATCATTTGTCTCTGTGGGCAAAGGGTGTCCATGAAGAACTTCCATCAGGATAAAGCAGTATGTCTGTGCCCCACTTCACTACCTCCGACAAGGGGACACTTTAAAACACTGTAGTCCCCTGGGGCTTGAAGAAGGAAACCTGCAGGATGGTGGGCTTGGGTTTGATTGCTTGAAGGTCTTTAAAAGTAGCATTAAAGGGATGCCCAGGGCTCAGTTGGTTAAGCATCCAATTCTTAAGTTTCAGCTCAGGTTGTGATCTCACGGTTCATGAGTTCGAGCCCTGCACTGGGCTCTGGGCTGACAGTGTGGATTCTGCTTGGGATTCTCTCCCCCCGCCCCGTCTCTCCCTCTCTCCCTCTCTCCCTCCCTCTCTTCCTCTCTCTCTGCTTCCCCACCCCCTCCATTCTCTCTCTGTCTCTCTTGCTCAAAATAAACTTTGAAAAAGTTAAAAAAATAAAAATTAAAAAATTAAAGTAGCATTAAATTTGCCCAGATGTTTTCTCCTATCTTCCAACATAATGGTCTCTCTATTCCCCCTTAAATCTCTCCTGATCACTCTGCCTTTCCCATACCTTGATCATCTAGGAGGGGGGATTTATAAATCCTGCAGGGAAGCCAGAACGAGCCTCCAGGAACCTCATTAGGAAAAGCTTTCCTTTTATTAAATCTAAAGCTCTTCTCATGCTGTTTAATTCCACTTCCTTCCCGCCCCCCACCCCCACCACCACGTGAACTTGGTGGAAGGCAATAAAACCTTGAAAGAAAAAGTCTCTTTAATCTCACAGAGATAATCACATTTGGTCAGATGAATTCTGAGTCAATAGAATAGATGCCCTCCTCAAAGCAGGAAGAGTATCAATTATCAACTTCATTCTATCATTTATGCAAAAAAAAAAGTGTTTTCAGACCTCATACGGCCCTGTAAAAACTAAGTGTTAAGAACTCCTTTGATTCTTTTTTTTCTTTTTTTTTACATTTATTTATTATTGAAAGACAGAGTGAGACAGAGCATGAACAGGGAAGGCGCAGAGAGAGGAGACACAGAATCTGAATCAGGCTCCAGGCTCTGAGCAAGCTGTCAGCACAGAGCCCGACGCGGGGCTCGAACCCACAAACCATGAGATCATGACCTGAGACAAAGTCGGATGCTCAAATGACTGAGCCGCCCAGGCGCCCCAAAATTCCTTTGATTCTGAAATTATACATCTCTCCAAAAGTTTGAGCTCACACCCTAATACACATTCAGTTCCAGGCATTTCTAAATGCACAGAGCACACAGGGGCCAACGAGAGGGTCCAACTCAAAGCCCTTGTGTTTCACTTACTCTTTGGGTTGCTCTTCTGGGTCTTCTGCTCCCTTACCTTGGCAGACTGGGAAATGAGAGGAGATGAAACTCAAGTCTGTTAATTATACTTAGCTCATAACTCTTGATTTTAAGATATGGGAAGGAGGAAATTGAAATGCGGCTAAAATTGTTTTTGGATGTAAATTATCCTAAGAGCTAATTATGTATAATTTCTTCATTTTCTTTATTCAAGCGAGTGAATCCTGGATACATTTCCTTTTAGGTCAAATATTTCTTCCCTTAGGTCTTCATGACTAATCCTTTATAATCCTAATACTCCCTTACTCACCCCTCAAGAACTCAGTATTGCTATACTATTGGGGAAGGAGGAAAAACAATATCTACTTTGGCATGAAGTTATCATTACTGGACAGAGTTAAAGAACCCTGCAAAAGAACAGGGGAAAGAGTCAGAGAAGTACCTGACCTCATTCTAAACCAGTCAAAGAAAAGGTTTCCCAAAAGCTTTTCCATCTGGGGGCACCTGGGTACCTCAGTCAGTTGAGAGTCTGACTCTTGATTTCGGCTCAGGCCATGATCTCAGGGTTATGGGATCGAGCCCCACATCAGGCTCTGCACTGAGCATGGAGCCTGCTTGGGATTCTCTCTCCCTCCCTCCCTCTGCCGTTCTCTCCCACTCACACACACATACTCTCTCTCTCTAAAAAATACAAAAATACAGAAGATTTTCCATCTTAGGATTCTAGTTACTCCACATCTCTGGGCTGAACGGGAATCTTCAGCAAGCTAGTCAAAGAACCAATCATAAAATCAACAGCTGTCTGTATTTATAGTCTTTACTCTCTTTCCACCCATTGAGTTCACTCCAACTAGGTTTTCATCCCTATCATTCTATCAAAACTGTTCTTGTCAAGGTCACCAATGACCACCATGTTGCCCAAGTCAATGCTCAATCCAATCTTCAACCTACTGGATAATTATATGATCTTGAAACACACTCATTACATGCCTTCTGAGACCTCCCCCTACCATGGGTTCTCTTCCTATCTCACAGACTCTCTCTTTTCAGATGATCTTTGCTGGTTCCTTCTCATCTTTGAACTCCAGATTCCAGAATCTCTCATACATCCAAATGCCTACTCAGTATCTCTACATGAATATCTAACAGGCATCACAAACTTAAGTCCTAAATAAAATTCCTAATGTTACCCCCAAACTGGCTCCTCCCAATGCCTTGCCTATCTCAGTAAATAGTACCTCCCTGCTTCCAGCTGCTCCTTGCCTCTGCTCACACTCTCTCCCTCTCACTCCACAAGAAACTTTATAGGAAATCAGCTCTACCTTGTAGCAAGAACTTGACCACTCACTACCACCATCTCTAGCTCCCGGGCCCAACTACCATCATCTCCTGCCTCAACTGCTGAAATGGCTGCTTCCTCCCTCCATTCTACTCTCCACAAAACAGACTGAAGTTTTTTTAAAACATAAATAAGATTATACTATTAATCTGTTCAAAACCTTCTAATGGCCTCCCACCTGTTTGGATTGAATTGTATCCCCCAAGAATTTATATATTAAAGTCCTAACCCACAGTACTTCAGAATGGTACCTTATTTTGGAAGTAAGGTCATAGCAAATGTAATTAGTTAAAATGAAGTCATTTGAGTGGGCTCTAATCGAATATGAGCAGTGTCCTCATAAAAAGGGAAATTTTAGGGGAGCCTGAGTGGCTCAGTCAGTTAAGCATCCAATTTTGGCTCAGGTCATTCCATCATGGTTCAATGGTTCGAGCCCCAGGTCAGGCTCTGTGCTGACAGCTTAGAACCTGGAGCCTGCTTCAGATTCTGTGTCTCCCTCTCTTTCTGCCCCTCCTCCAATCATGCTCTGTCTCTCAGAAATAAATAAAATGCTAAAAAAATTTTTTTAAAAAGGAAAATTTTGGACACTGAGGCACACACATAGGGAGAACACCACATTAAGATGAAGTCTAAGGGGGTACCTGGGTGCCTCAGTCGGTTAAGTGTCCGACTTCAGCTCAGGTCATGATCTCACAGCTTGTGAGTTCAAGCCCCCCATTGGGCTCTGGGATGACAGTTCAAAGCCTGGAGCCTGCTTTTGAGTCTCTCTCTCTCTTTCTCTCTCTCTCTCTCTCTCTCTCTGCCCCTCTCCCACTAGCACTGTCTTTCTCCCTCTGTCTCAAAAAATAAAAATCAGGGGCACCTGGGTGGCTCAGTCAGTTAAGCATCCAACTTTGGCTCAGGTCATGATCTCATGGTTTGTGGGTTTGAGCCCCGCATCAGGCTCTGTGCTGACAGCTCGGAGCCTGGGGCCTGCTTAGGATTCTGTGTCTCCCTCTCTCTCTCTGCCCCTCCCCCACTTATGCTCTGTCTCTATATCAAAAGTTAAAAAATAAATAAAATAAAAATAAAAAAGATGAAGTCTGAGATCTACATGCCAAGGAATGTCCAACATTACTAGCAAACCTCCAAACGCTAGGAGAGAGGGTAGAATGGATTCTCTCTCACAGACCAGAAAGAACAAACCCTTGTATACCTTGAACATGGACTTCTAACATCAGAACTGTGAAATAATATGTTCCTATTGGTTAAGCCCCCAAGTTTGTGGTGCTCTAGAATGGCGACCTGAAAACTAATACCACCTCACAGAGGAGAAAAGGTGAACTCCACGTAATGGCCCAAAGGCTTCGCGTGACTGTACCGTGGTCCTCACGCCGGCTTCCCTGTGTCTCCCTGACACACCAAGCACACTCCTCTGTGGAGCCTTTGCTCTGCTCTTCCCCAGACAGCTCTGCCCCCAACACCCTCAATTCCTGAAGATCTCTGTGCAAACACCTCCATAAGGCCTTCTCCTCCCTTTCTATCCCCCTCATCCAGCTTTATTTTTTCTATTATGTGTCACCACCAGATACTTTAAATACTTGTGGTAGATTGGGAGATAGACCACTAAGACTCACTGAGCTTCTGCAGGCAGACAGCCCCCAGGGCCCAGCTTCTCAGGGTCAGCCCTAGCTGCAGACAGCTGTCTCATCTGCCCTAGGTGACACCCCTCCCGGGGCAACCCAGGCCTGGTGACACACGCGGTAAAGGAGTAAGGTTACCACTCAGTGCGGGACACTCTG
Source organism: Proteles cristata cristata (assembly GCA_017311185.1). NCBI lineage: Eukaryota > Metazoa > Chordata > Mammalia > Carnivora > Hyaenidae > Proteles > Proteles cristata. The sequence continues at coordinate 238,789 of JAESUZ010001605.1, forward strand.
ACAGGTAATACCCACTGCAGAGTGCTCTGGCGGGTGGGCAGAGGCTTTGTCAGATCTGCAGCACAGTTCAACTTCTTCCTCTGCCCAATCCCGCTTCTGCCCGTTTTTATTCACAGTATCGATCCCAAATAAACATCTTGTTTCCCCAAACTACATCTCAGCCTCTGCTTCTGAAGAATCCAACCCTGAGACACCCTACCTTCCCCAACTAGAACGCAATCTAACTGAGGTCAGGGACCTTGTTTTGATATAGTCTCAAACCTGGTACAAAGTAAGAAATGACTGAATGGAAACAGAAGGGAAGGAAGGAGGGAGGGAAAGGCACTCACTATGTGGATAGAAGACTAGCCTCTGGATAAAACAAAAGCCTCTTAATATGGTCATTATCTGTCACAAAGCAAAAGGAATACACACTATTACAATGAAACTCTGCATGAGATTTCTAAAGTACACTTTGCTGTTTGATTTTACAGACATAAAAAAACGTGTATAAAGTTCCTAAGATTTACTTATTATTGGGGTGCCTGGGTGGCTCAGTCAGTTGACTTTGACTCGGGTCATGATCTCTCAGTTCATGAGATCAAACCCTACATCAGGTTGACACAGTGAAGCCTAGTTGGGATTCTCTCTCTCTCTCTCTCTCTCTCTCTCTCTCTCCCTCACCCCCTCTCTCTCTCAATCTCTTCCTCTCCCTCTCCACCCGTTCCTCCTTCCTTCCCTCTCTCACTCTCTCAAAATAAACAAAATAAATAAATAAACTTCAAAAAGAAGATTCACTTACTATCTTGATATTCATAACTGTTTCCCTCCTCCTAAGATTTAAAATTTTGCAATCTTGGGGCATCTGGGTGGCTCAGTCGGTTAAGCATCTGACTTCGGCTCAGATCATGATCACGGTTCATGGGTTCGAGCCCCGCGTCGGGCTCTGTGCTGACAGCTCAGAGCCCGGATCCTGCTTCAGATTCTGTGTCTCCCTCTCTCTCTGACCCTCCCCTGCTCACACACACTCTCTCTCAGAAATAAATAAAAAATTTTTAAAAATAAAATAAAATTTTGCAATCTTGGGGCATCTGGCTGGCTCAGTAGGTTGGGGGTCCTACTCTCAGGTCAGAAAGTGAAATAAAACATTAAAAAAAATTCCCTAAAAAAAAAAAAAAAGGTTTAATGTAAAAATAAATAAATAAAACTTTGCAACCCCAAGTTCTACTTCCAAGAGGGTTTCAGGACCCTAACTTTTAAGATAGGGAAGATACCATATAATGCATTAAGTACTATTCAATAGCTTTTTGGTATCTTATATGTTAGTTAATTCCCACTAAAAAAACTCTGCCCTGCATTTTACCATAATAAATATTTATAGCTTTTCTTTTTATTGACTGTCTTATTTCAAGCCTTCCTCAAAATATTACTTTTTCTTTTTCAGGGAACTGTCTTCCGCTTTATTGTAAGACTAATTGCATTCAGCTCTGGCAAGGGATTTAAAATATATTTTCTACGCTCTATAGCCGGCTCCTCATTCAGACCCCAATGAAGCTGATTTCTCCCTGGTCACAAACCTCATGCGAATTCAGTCAGGGGTGTGTGAGGTCCGCCCATAACATGATAAAGCTGGAGGGGAGGGCTATTTGTATTTGGTTCATAGAACCGTTTTCCATTTCTGACATATGATTGCATGATGAGATTCTAAGGGAAAAAACATAAAGCTCTGCTTAACACCAAAACAACAAAAGACCCGCCACACCAGAGCTGCTATTACTTACTGGTCTGAACCACACTAAGACAGATGGATTCAGAACCCTGTGTGTTTACAGGGGCGCCTGGGTGGCTCAGTCAGTTAAGAGCGGCTAACTTTCAGCTCAGGTCATGATCTCACAGTTTATGGGTTCGAGCATTGGGCTCTGTGCTGACAGCTCATAGCCTGGAGCCTGCTTCAAATTCTGTGACTCCCTCTCTCTGTCCTCCCCTGTTTATACTCTGTCTCTCAAAAATAAATAAATGTTAAAAATTTAAAGGAAAAAAAAAAGAACCCTGTGTGTTTACAGAGCAGGACTGTCGGACATAGATGGACCTGAAATACTGTACAACCATAAATATGAATAACACAGTCTTCCCAGCCAGACCTATCTAATTTCATCAGCCCTCTGAAATTACATCTTTCACTAAAGTAGCCTTGGGGCACAAAACGCAATAAGAGAACATTAATTAAAATACATAAAACCATCCAGGAGTAACATGGAGTACACACCACACTTTTTTAAAGGGTAGAAATTGAACTAAAAATAGTAATCACAATTTTGCAAGCTTAAAAAGCTGGGTTTACAAAGTGCCTGAAGCTACAATCCTCCCAGACTTTCTCCGACGAAGGATAATAATTAGTATGTTATTCATTCGTCTGGTATGCACCTAATTTTGTAGGGCCGCGTGTGCCGGCTCACTCTGCAACTGTGAGCTTCGGTACACTGCTACCTGTAAGCAGGATCCAAGAAGTTCTAAAAGTGCAACGTACCACCATGGCAACTACCGGACCACACCAAAAAAATGACAATTCTATGCAGCCCTAATGAGACACTCACTATGATCACTGCTCAAGTTCAGCCCTCCACTTTGTTTGGAAACAAATTACTGCTGACCACAAATAAAGGGCCAGCACACTATTATTAAAATAACCACAGCTGCCTTGGTACGGACATGATCCCACTGGGTCTTCATAGCAACCCTATCAGGTGGTATTATTTCCAATTATTCGGATGAGCAAACTAAGGCTCAAAGTAATGGAGAAACTTACTTAGGGCCATCCAACTAGAATGCAATAAAGCCAGTGCTGGAACGCTGGCCCGGTGAGACTCCAAATCCCACACACCTGACTACACTGTATCTTCCTCTGGCTATTACTGCAACTAACAAGGCGCACAGAAACACAGAACCTAATTTTATCACTAAAATTCATGACTTCTGTACATACATAAGAATCATCAATTGAGACTACTATTTTGTATCATGCCTTCTCATTTAAGATTATTTCAAGTATTACTGCCCAAATAACCACAGCACAGAAATGATGTTAGGTCAGAGATGAGCTCTGGGTAGAATTCTGCTTCCTGATGATGTGAAGATATGACACAAAACAAGATATCAGGTAACAGAAGGACAATGGTCCTTTGCCTTCCAGATTATTAAAAAATAAAACCTATCTAAATGGTGGAATTTCAGGTGATTTTTAAAAAATTTTTGGTACTGTTACATTTTGTATTTTATATTAAAACCATACCATTTTTATAACATGACAAAAGACAATAAGTATATTTGGTTTGAGAAATGTAACAACACACATTGGTGCCAATGGGCTAATATTTTATATAAAATATGTGACTCTTAAATTTATATCTTGTCTACAGAAGCCATATACGAAAGGATAAAACCTTTACCCAGGGCAAGTCATCCAGCTCCTAAAAGGTCCCACTTGCAAAAAGAGGATACTGTAATAGTACCTACTCAATATGGTCGTTGTAAGAATTAAATGAGAAACACACACATTTATGTACACACATATATATTCATAAAGTGTAAAATGCCGTCAAGATTTACATAATCTAACCTGAAAGATCCTTAAACAGATAGTACTCACATTCATTTCTGAGACAGGAATTATCCATGCCTATTTTATCTTCTTTTTATGCGCCACATCGTACTGCAGAGGCAAAGGCCAAAACTTTCTCTTTCTTTCTCTCTCTCTCTTGTGTGTGTGTGTGTGTGTGTGTGTGTGTGTGTGCGCGTGTGCACGTGCACGCGCGCATGTGTGCACGTGCACCTGAGTTAATCAAATGATATCTCCAGTAGGTTGAAAATTCATTAGTCTTAAACTCTTTCCAATATGTATTTATGCAAAAGAGTTTATACTTTGCATTATAGCCAACATTATTTTATTTTTTATTTTTTTAACATTTATTTATTTGTGAGAGATAGAAACAGAGCGTGAGCAGGAGAGGGACAGAGAGAGAAGGAGACACAGAATTCAAAGCAGGCTCTGAGTTGTCTGCACAAAGCCTGATGCGGGGCTTGACCCCACAAACTGTGAGATCATGACCAGAGTCAAAGTCGGACGCTTAACAGACTGAGCCACCCAGGCACCCCATACAGCCAATTTTAAATTAGATTCCCATTCAATTCACATTAAAGTGTCTATGAATTGTGATGAGTGCTTTTAGTTATGTATCTTTCTATTCTGGAACATTTGGAAATTGACTTATAGAAAAAAAATCTAGAGACAGAACAACCAATTAGCAGCTTTACCATCTTCAAAAAATAAAAGTGAAAACATTTGGGAATGGAAAGATATTCCTGGCATATTTTGGAAGACTGGCCATTCCTGGTTGATGGCCTACTTGGATGAGGCAGCTTCCAGCTTCGGTGTCTGTAGGGATAGTAGACTTGTTAACTATGGTAGGGAACACAGGAAGTCTTTTTTTCGGTTGGGAGATGGGGGGTGGGGACACAGGAAGTCTTAGACTATTAAATTCCTTTTAAAAGTCTATTCTGTGCATTCATTTATTTTTATTTCCCCCCCAACCCTCCCTAGAACACCCAAGCATAAAACAAGATGGCTCTTACCAATGCAAGTCACTCACTGAGTGGAGTGGACAGTCTAGAAATCACGGGTGGGAATGCCATTTAAGCTTCTGGTATGCTGGGTGGTCCTGACTCAGTCATGTCAGTGACAGTGGCCAAGGGGTCCCAGTTAATATTTGGCCAAACATTTGCAGGGCTCATTATTTGTCAGTAATAAAAAACTACTTGAAGTCCTTTTTCTTACTGGTTCATTTTCCAACCACTTCATTTCACCACTGTGATTAAGGACAGGTTTCCACAAACCATAGCTGATGACATCTAACCAAATGATGTGGGTTTTCTATAACTTTTTTAAGTTTATTTTACTTATTTTGAGAGAGAAGGCATGGGAGGGGCAGAGAGAGAGGAAGAAAGAGAGAGACTCCCAAGCAGCCTCCGTCTGCCAGCACAGAGCTTGAGGTAGGGCTTGAACTACACAAACGATAAGATCACAATCTGAGCCAAAAATCAAGATATGGACACTTAACCAACTGAGCCACCCAGGCACCCCACCAAATGAAGTTGATAACAGGCACTCACCAACAGGGGATGGGTCTTCTGAGGTACAGTCTTTCCCGAAGCAGGAAAATCGCACAGATAGTAGTTAGAGAGGATAGATTATTAGTAACTCTTTTCCAGAAGACCATCAAACCTCTGGTAGTGAACTTGACAATGAACCTGTTCATGTTGAAACTTTTTAATTTTTTAATGTTTATTTATTCTTGACACAGAGAGAAAGCGAGAGAGAAAGAGAAAGAGATAGCAGGGAGGTCAGAGAGAGGAGAAGACACAGAATCCAAAGCAGGCTCCAGGCTCTAAGCTATCAACAAAGAGCCTGAGGCACGGCTTGAACTCACTAACCATTAGATCATGATCTGAGCCACAGTCGGATGCCTGACTGACTGAGCCACCCAGGCACCCCTCACAGTGAAATTTAAAGGCTAACAGGCTAAGATATTGGATTTAAATTAAAAAAAAAAAAAAAAAGCTGACCAGTCTCAGGTCAGCTACCTTTTGCACTAAAATTCTTTCATCTCAATATTCCTGTCTTGATAACTGGAGTATATTTATTTAAATAATATACCTCCAAACCTTTTTCATCCACCAATTAGTTTAACAACAAAACAGGAAAAAGATGAGATGACAAGGAATTTCTGTCATTGGTATCTAGCACATGATTAGCACTCTTAAGCACTTTACTTAGATAAGTTACCCCCACCACTCTTTGCAACCTTTTAAAGTGGAAATTTTCCAGTCTATGGGTGAAGAAAATGGAGGCATGACGAGTCCAGATCACAGTTAGCGAAAGAGCTAGGATTTGAAGCAAGGGCTGAAGAACACCAAAGCCTCAGACCTTCCCCTAGACCATCACTGGTATTCCTGAGCTCTCAAATAGAAATGCCTGACTCCCCAGCACTACCTTTTTTTTTTTAATGTTTATTTTTATTTTTGAGAGAGAACGTGAGTGGGGGAGGGGAAGACAGAGAAGGGGACAGAGGATCCAAGGCAGGCTCCACACTGTCACCAACAAGCCCAACACAGGGCTCGAATTCACAAATATGAAATCATGACTTGAGCTGAAGTCGACGTTCAACTGACTGAGCCACCCAGGGGCCACAAGGCTACTTTCATCAGCAAATTTAACACATTCCTTGCAGAGGCTGCCGTTTTGTGCATCGTTACTTCCATGGCTCTCCCAGGACCCAGCTGGGTACAGGACCACTGTGGTGGCTGTCCAGCAGCTGTCTGAAAAATACAGAACAGCCTTGGGCAGAGTGAAAGAGCCTGAGAAAGGAGAGAGAGAGAGAACACATGCATGTGTGCACACAAGCGAGAAGATGTATGTGTGTGTATAAAAATAAAAATAGTAGAATAAAAATAGTAGAACTGCAATAATAAGGAAGTAAAGATAAATTCTAAGACATCTAGAACAGTGGTCTCATTTCTTTAATATGGATAGTAGGCATATTGTGGAATTTAAGAAACAAACAAAGGTGGAGGGGGAGAGAGAGGCAAATCAAGAAACAGACTCAACTACAGAGAACAAACTCATGGTTACCAGAGGAGAGGTGGATGGAGGGATGGGTGAAATAGGTGATGGGGATTAAGGAGGACACTTGCTGGGATGTGCACTCAGTGTTCTATGGAAGTGCTGAATCACCACATCGTACAATTGAAACTAATATATTACTGTATGTTAACTATCCTGGAATTAAAAACATTATTTAAAAAATATAGATAGTGGGTACATCAGGACTTAATACATTTGTCTCTACTTACTGGATATTTGCATATATGAAATATTTTGTTAAGACAAAATTTATAGATATGGATACAGATATCAATAAAGTTATATAAATACTCACTCTCACACAAACCCAGGTTACCCAGACTATTAACAATGCTGTCTCCAAGGACTAGAGAGAGAGATTGGGGCGTTTATATTTTAATACAATTCTGTATATCGAGAGAAATAAATAAAATAAAACCGAAAGAACACGCATACGTTTTCAATAATCACTACAGTTTTACAAAGAGATGTGGCTTATTTGCAGATCTGATCCAGCTGACCATATCTGTCCACTGAAACACATCTTCACTGGGCCTTTTGAAGACACCACACTCCTATCTTAGCAGCCACTCCTCAGTCTCCTCAGTCTGTTCTTCCTCATCTCTTCAACCCTAACTTGTCAATCAGAGGCTAACCTTTTACAAATCTTCTTTATCTTCACTCCCTCCCTGGATGCTCTTTATTCTCCCAAACCTACAGCTCCAGCTCAGACCTCTCCCCTAAGCTCCAGACTCCTAGATCCACCTACCAGGTTCATAGGTTCAACTGGGTATCTATCAAATGCCTCAAAATACGATATTTGAAGCTCAACTCCTGATCTGTCTCGCCTTTGTCCATTTGGACTCTTATAACAAAATACCACAGAGTGGGTGACTTAAAAACAACAGAAATGTATTTCTCACAATTCTGGAGGCTGGGCAGCCCAAGATCAGGAAACTGGCAGATTTGGTGTCTGGTGAGTATCCTCCTCCCGGCTGCACCCTGAGTCTTGTATGTTAACATGGTGGAGAGCAGAGTGCTATCAGTCTCCCTTGTGACACCTGTAAGGACACTAATCCCATATGTGAGGGCTCCACCTTCATGGCCTCATCTAAGCCTAATGACCTCCCAAAGGGCTCATCTCCTAGTACTACCACATGAGTCTGTGAGGGACACAAACGTTCAGTGCACAACACTGTCCCACCTGAACCTGCTCTTCAGGACCAGACTTCTGCATCTCAGTTCAGAGCAGCCTCAAGCTTCCAGTTGCTCAGACTAATATCCACAGGATCATCCTTGATTCTTCCTTTTCTGCCGCACCCCACATTCAACCCATTGACAAATCCCACCCGGTCCACTTCGTATTACCTTTTTCTTTTTCTTTCTTTTTTTTTTTAGTAAATTTTGTTTAACATTTATTTATTTTTGAGAGAGAGACAGAGTGTGAGCAGGGGAGGGAGACATAGAATCTAAAGCAGGCTCCAGACTCTGAGCTATCAGCACAGAGCCCGACAAGGGGCCCAAACCCACAGACCATCAGATCATGAGCTGAGCCAATGTTGGGCCCTTAACCAAATGAGCAACCCAGGTGCCCCCTATCAGCTCCACTTTGAAAATAATGTTCAGAATCCAGTAACTTCTCACCATTTCTACTGCCATTCCCCTCACCCCCCAATTATCTCTCAAACCACATTATACCAGTCTTTGGACTGATCTTCCTGTGTCCACCCAGCACCCCTAAAGTCTATTCTCACCACAGCCACTGGATGACCCTTGTAAAACGTCAGTCAGATCATCACCCTTGGCTGGGAAGGCTCCAGCAGCTTCACATCTTTAGTGGCGTGAAAGTCAAGACTCTTCCAATGGACTAACCAGCCCTGCAGGATGTTTCATTACCTTCACCCCCATCTTTTTGTTGTTATTTATTCCTTTTTGAGACATCCAGAGAAAGAGAGAGAGAACAAGCCAGAGAGGGGCACAGAGAAAGGGAGAGAGAATCCTAAGCAGGCTCTGAGCTGTCAGTGTGGAGCCCAATACAGGACTCGATCCCACAAACCACGAGATCATGACCTGAGCCAAGATCAAGAGTCAGACACTTAACCAACTGGGCCACCCAGGTGCCCCTTCCTCCCCACCATTTTATCTGAGCCCATCTACTTACCCCCCTCGTTCACCTCATCCCAGCCTTGCTGCAATCCTCCAGCTCCTTTGAACACCACTGTCTGGAATGCTTCTTTCCCCAAACATGCACAGTAGACACCATCCCTCTTCGCCTCCTTCAAGCCTCAAGTCAAACACCACCTTCCCTGTCAAGTCTTTTCTGTCCACCCCCTGGAGCACCTGGGTGGCTCAGTCAGTTAAATAGGCGTCTGACTTTAGCTCAGGTCATGATCTCATGGTTTGGGAGTTTGAGCCCCACATCAGGCTCTGTGCTGACAGCTCAGAGCCTGGAGCCTGCTTTGGATTCAATGCCTCCCTCTCTCTTTCTGTGCCTCCCCTGCTCATGCTCTCTCTTTTTCTCAAAAATAAATACATATATTTTTTAAAGGCAATCTTTAAAAAACTTTTTTTAATTAATAAAATAAGTAAAATCACATCCCTTCCTCCTAAATCCCCTCATCTCCAGCCCCCATAGCCTGGTTCGCTTTTCTCCATGGCACTTACACTTTACAACATCGATTATTTTATTTAGTTACTGTCTAAAATGCTGACAATAGTGCAAGTCCCATGAAAGCTCAGTTTGCCTGCTGCGTACAATGCTGTATTCTGAGCATATAGCTGGTGCTCAAAAAGTGCATGTTGCATGAATAGATATAAACTTTGCCCAGAAACTTATCACCAACACTTTAAACTAACTTAATGTAAGATAATTCTATTACCACTCTTATGTTGTTTCTGTCCTGAATTTTCCAGAACAATTTCTCACTAAGCATTTCCTGAAAAACTCACTCATCAGCCTGCCCTTTGCCTAACACTAACCTTAGCTGCCCCTGTAGTTGAGATTTTTTTCCTTTTTTTTTTTTTTGCAAGTGAGAGGGGGCTTAAGAGGCTCTACTCCATGTATTAATAATTATTATCTCCAAATGTTAACATTTCTACTGTTGTTTTACTTTTAATTCTCTTTTGGCCTAAGTCTTGTCGTAATGGGCACATTTTACTTTCAGAGTCAAAGAAAACCCACAAATGGAAATGACACACACACACCCTTCCCCTTCAAACAATAAAAATAAAAGCGAGTGGGTCCATGACTGAAATCCGGCATTTGCAACATCACAGCTCGGAGAAGTATAGCCAAAGAAAGCCAAGGACGTACGTGCCCTCTCACCTCTGAACGCACGCCAGTCTCAGGGGCACCCCAGGCGGACTGCATTCCGGCGGTGGCTTGTTTAAACTTACAGTACTTCAGGACACAGAATGATGTCACCAGGTGATCTGGAGACAATTAGCAGCAAACCAAAGCCATCTTTAAATTGATCACTTAAAGATACAGGTGGTTCACCAGATTTAAAAACAAAACTGTGTTGGCTCAACACGCTGGTTTATTTCTTTTATTTTGCCTAATCAGCAATCTGCACACAGCTCGGTGCCAATGTCTAGCCTATCTTAATCATTTTTTCCTCTATTTAAACAAAGTACACTGTATTTTTTTTTACCTCCTAATTCCAACGTTCAAGCGGTAAAAGCTGTTTTTAAGAAAGTATACAGACCTGAGGGTGCAGCATTTATACAGGCCCACAGGAATCCACGAATTAGACTGAGAATATTAAGTGAGGCTACTTTGTCTTTCAATAGCAAATACAAGAGTAGTAACATTAATTAGAGCCAATGCCTTTTGAGCACGCACTTAGGCCAAGCACTGATCTAAGCACTTCAAATCCCCTCGAAGCCTGTTATTACTACTTAACAGATGAAAACATAGAGGCACAGAGAGGTCTGCTTATGATTACACAGCAGTAAAAGAGCAGAGTTTGAATCCTGACTCCAGGACATACCTACACCCTAACACCACTGAGTGACCACCAGGTGTCTCCTGTACCCATCATGAGGTTAAGACTTCATGCCTTTGGATATACTACTCTCACTTCCCCTAATGTTCCTTCCTCCCTTTGCTGCCTGGCAAACACCTATTCAACCTCTAAAACATTGAGGGGTGTCTGGGTGGCTCAGTCGGTTAAGTGTCCGACTTTGGCTCAGGTCATGATCTCACGGTTCGTGGGTTCGAGCCCCTTATCAGGCTCTGTGCTGACAATCAGCTCAGAGCCTGGAGCCTGCTTCAGAGTCTGTGTGTGTCTCTCTCTCTGACCCTTCCCTGCTCATGCTGTCTCTCTCTCTTTCACTCTCTCTCTCAGAAATAAATAAAAAACATTAAAAACATTAAAATAAAAAAATAAAACATCTTTGGGAAACTTTCCCTGGTACTCCAAGGAGAATTAATCATGCTCCTTCTACTTTCTACCACCATTTTTTGTTCATATGCTATTTCACTAACATGTAAATAAATAAATCTCCCCTCACCTCAACCATGAGTCTAGGTGGAAAGGAGATACATCTAATCCATACTTGAATTCTCCACGCTTAATAAGTATCACAAAAATTCATTTATAGATTTAGGATCTTTCAGGGCTCACTTCATAATACAACGACATTTATGAAATGCTTACTATTCTAGGTACTTTATGCATTTTAACTCATGTAATCCTCACCACCATAGCCCTATTGAGAAAGATTCCTATTACGTCCCCATTTTGCAGATGTGAAAGCAGAGAAAGTTAAAAACTCTGTTACCACTCAAGGTGAGAGCTAGTAAGAACCCGAACTTGACCCAAGCAGTCCGGCACACGCTCACTGCCTATCCAGCACACCAGACTCCCTGAGGTCCAGAGGAAAGGTTCTTGCTCATAAAGATACCACATGGAATCCACTTTCCTCTCTTCCTCACGTTACTAGAGGGAATGATCACCTGAAGGATCTGTGAGAACAGAGACCCTGTCTGCTGGGTTCACTTCTGTCTACCATAGGGCCTGTCATTAAAAAGGAAACTCGGGGGATATTTGCTAAATGATCAAAAAGCAGTTATAGCTTTAAAATGACTGTTTTCTTTACATGTAACAGCATTGCTCAAAGGATCAGACACATATTACCTTCAAAACAACTACATAAGGAAGACAGTCTTTTTAGCCTTATTTTATAGGTGAGGAAACCAAGGCGCCACGAGGCTCAGTAACTTGCCTAAGACCAATCACATTAGAATGTGAAGCCAGAATTCAAATTCTGGAAGTCTGACTCGTCCTGCAGTTTCCTGTGGCTGCTCTAACAATCACAAACTGGGAGGCTGAAAACAACAGGAATTTATTGTCTCAACAGACCCAGAGGCTGGGGTTCTGATATCATGGTGTTGGCAGGCCCAAGCTCCCCCCAAAGCCGCTGGGAGTGGGTCCTCCCCTGCCTCTTCCAGCTTCTGGAGGCCCCAGGCATTCGTTGGTTTGTGGCGGTGTTAACTCCAGTCTGTCCCCACATCCACATGACATTCTCACTTTGGTCGGCATCCAGTTTCCCCTCTTGTTATAAAGTCACCAGTCATAATGGATTAAGTGCCCACCTTACTCCAGTATGACCTCATCTTAACAGGCTGACACCTTCAAAGTCCCTTTTCCATGTAAGGTCACATATACAGGTTACAAGGGTTAAGAATTCAATTTATCTTTGGGCCAAGTAAGGGGGAGAATGACACAATTCAATCCCTGACAGATACAGCCTGTATAGTACTGACTCCAAAGATGCAGGGAAATGACTGTTTCTCTAATCAGTTTCCCTCTTCATGGATGAGAGATTTGCTGGTTCTCCAATCCCTCCTCTGAATGAGTGGTTAAAAGCTTGAGATTCAAGGGTTTCTTTTACATTCAAGGTAAACAGGACGTGACCAAAATGTCAACATGCTTTAAGTACATGAGAAATTTTCTTTATCATGAAAAGGCAAGTATTTCTCTCAAATGGAAACCAGTTAATACACAGAAAAACTTCAAGTACTTATAATCCACTTGTCTTCCCACTCTCTCACTTCCACTTTTTCCACTTAAGGCAACACTTCTGAGTTTTGACCAATGAACAATAATTAAACCATATTCTATAAGTGACCTATTTGATAACTGATATTTTCTTTTTAAAACTCTTAATAGACGTGTCCACTTCTTTTGAAAGCTAAGAATTTCCTGGGGTCTACAACTAACAGATTAAGATTATATGCAACCTTCAAATTGCCTTCATATTTTGATTAATAAAAATTACCCTTCAAGGAATATGTAAACATAGTACACAATTCTTCAAGTAAATGGGTGTTTCCAATTTCTGCTGCTGATAGCGTCCCTATTCTTCCAGAGTCTGGTGTCAAACTTGTGCATTCACTCTATTACCAACTGTATTTTGTTCATCTATTAATCATGAGAAATATGTTCACCACACACTGGGAGCCAGATTTTCACTGTGCATTAGGGAAGCAACCGAAAGCTTCAAAAACAGGTTAATTCAGAATTTGGCTCTTTAAATAAACTCGGGGAAAGTCTCGGGCATGAATAACTGTTAACCAACCCACTACTCAGGAATTAATCTTTGAAATGTTTTCTCAGTAGGCATCATTGATAACTAAGTGCATACATTTTGCTAGCTGAGATCATGAGTAGCACCACATGAGCTGCCTTGTTTTAAATATTAAAATACAGCATGTAAGTCAGGATATAATGTAGGCCAACGCTACCCAAAGCAAATTGTAGAGAAAATTATATTCTATATTTTCTAATTATATTCCTAAAATCAAATTCTTAACCTGAAATTCTGTTTTTTGCACTCCATGAATTATCCAGACTCAAATAGAAGTGAAAGTACTAACAGGTTATCCCAAAGGACAGTTCAATTATTTTGGAAGATATGAACGACCTATTTTTTTTTTTTAAATAAAGTAACACCTTCCTTAGAAAAAGATTGTTATTAACATGGAATAATTTAGCAAGTCAAATTCTATTTCACTAGCACACCACATTAAAGTGCAATTTTCAGACTAATATATTTACAGAACCCTCCAAGACCGCCAGTTGCTCACCCCTGGTGGCTGGAGCTTATCTCCCGTAATTATTCTCAGGACAAGATGCTTAATGATTAGAGAAATAACCAACTTTTTCCTAAAGAAAAACAGTAAAACCTCAATTACATCTTTTAAAAGTATAGATTAATCCTACAGAGAATATAGAAATTTTCTTTGCTTAAAGAAGAAATTAGAAAAAAATGCAAAGAAGCTGCAATCACAATCGAATACCCTTTCTGCTGCTAAGGTGAGCCTTGCCACACTTAGATACTTTCTACCCTCCTAGGGAATTCCAGATCTTGCAAGCTAGTAGCTCTTGTACCTGGGAGAATAATTTAAGGGGGTGCAGGGTGTGTGTGCATGCCGCGTTCACATGTACTAAGTGGCCTCCCCAATGCCAAGTTCTGTCCTCATAATCTACATTCAGCTAGCTCAGTCTGATCACCTGCTCTAGCTGTATGCATGCCCTTGGACACTGGGGAGCCTCAGCTTCCTCACCTATATTTGAGGGTAATTAGGGCAACTACCTCATAGAGTTGTGAGGCCAAATGATGCCCTCCATGTAACACATGCCACAGTGACCACTGTTTCATAACAGGTGCTCAATAAACAGTAACCCTTATAACTTCTGTAGGATCCTCCCATAGGTGAGGAAAAGGAGGTAACTTATTTAGGGTTACTGCACTGAGACTGACCCAGGATCAAATGCGAATCCACAGGTCTTCCAAGACTATCCAACTGTAATAAGAGGTACGAAATGCACTGAAGGACTATCATTCACATTTTCTGAAGATAACAAAGCAGATGAGGCAACAATAAAAACCATCATAGAGTTGAATACAAAGCACGAAAAATCTGCTACCAATTATAAACATTTTCCATTTGCCTTTTCTGAAAGAACTATCTTTTAAAACATTTTAATTCTGAAAAGTAGGTAAGTTTTGATTGAAAACTATCTCCTACAGCACAATAACAAACCTGGGGTTATTCTAGAATGCTACATCAACCCACTGACCATTTCGACAACAGGAAATCAGGAAAGCAGCACGCATTTTCACATTATCACAGTAAACCCTCCCAAACAGGTGGGAATCGTTTTAGATATTTTACAGACGGGAGAAGCTGTGGCTCAGGCAGGGTACCCACTCACATCCACCTTCCCAGGGTGGGGCCCAAACTAAAACTCAGTCCCATCCAGACCTACAGTCTACTCTCTCTTGAGAATAACATGGACAAGACAAAAGAAAAGTCAGGCTACACAGTCACTTGGCTTTGTGGAAACACTCAACACAATAAATAGAGAAAGTGCCACAGTTTTGGAAGACATTCAAATGAAGATTAATTTTTACCAAATTGTTCCATTTCCACAGAAGTCAGTAACAGATACAGCCAGATACATGTTCCACAAAGAGCATACCCAGTTTAGAATTTCAAACTTGTCTTGGATCAGGGTTCATCTCTTATAAAAGAACGCTTTTCAAAAGACAAGAGCTTGGTATCAAGTTCAGGTTAAGCAGCCCCTAAACACCTCACCCCCAGCTCTTGGGGCCGGTGCCCTCTGCACCCCTCAAAGCTTCAGCCCCAGGGGCAGGCTACGCCGAGATCAGAGCATGCTTACAGCACCTTCAGTCTAAAGCAAGGACACGGTGAGGACACAGTAAGGAAATGGGACCAGTTCTCGGTTTTCCTTTCTTTTTTTTTTTTTCAGGTTAAACTTTTTTTTCCTTTTATTATGATAAAACACACATAACAAAATTTACCATTATAGCCCTGTTGAGGTATATAGTTCTGTGGCATTAAGTACATTCACAGTGTTGTACAGCCATTACCAGCACCTATCTTTGTAACTTTTTCCATCTTCCTCAAATCATTCTCTGGATCCATTAAGCACTAACTCTTCATTACCCCCTTAACCCAGCCCCTGACAGCCACCTATTTTCTGTCTCTATGAATTACACTATTCTGGTTCCCCTAAATACATTCATCCAACAACTGTCCTTTTGTGATTGGCTTATTTCACTAAGCATATTGTCAGCTCTTTTTTGTTCTCAGTCTCCATGAATAAATGCTCTGAAATGGGATACCTTCTAGAGGACACAAAAATGAACATGTAAGAACATTTTTTCCCCTTTTACTACTTGCCAAAAGAATATAAAAACACTAACCATGATCAGAGAGGAAGAAGAATGAGAAAGCCAACAAAATCATCCACAATCTTACCATGCAAGCGCTCCATTTTCATTTCTATTCATTCTCTCATAATCTTTTGCTTTATGCAAATTAAGTTTGCATAACTGCATCATACTGAGTGTCCTTTAACCCAACCATCAATCAAAATGATAGATCTTCAAGCTTTTCAAAAATTTACTTTCAAGGTCAATGCCAAGGAAAAATAAATGTGCTTCCATGAAAACTTGTATCTACCAAGCTCTCCTATGGTAGAAATAAGTTAAAATTGCTGGAAGTTTCACTCTGATAAAAGGAAATTGTCCTTGGCAAGACAGAACCATACCGTGTAACAGCTGGTGCTGATTAAAAAGGGCAACACCTTCGCAAAGTTCATTAATAAAACCATATACATTTTAAGCAAAAATGTATACAAACTCCAAACATGGCCATCGTTCCCACTATTATCTCTCTTGATGGAAAACAGCACAGCAGCATCTAATGAAAAATCCTGTTTTCTTCCTAGGAAATAAAAATAATAATACTGCAAATCAACATTCTCCCCAGCTCTTTCAAATTGACTTTTCTTGCAATTCACATGTCCTGAGAACTAAGGGGGGGAAAGATAAAATTCAATAAAACTCCACATCTTATTTTTGTTTCTTGTTTCTACATGTGGCTTGTAAAACATATACACATAATATATAAAGCAGCAGGGTCTAGTACCAGTAAAGGAAAATGATTTAAGATGAAATAGAACTCAAGTCAGCAGGAGATGACTTTGATCGGGGGACAATTATACCTAAGCTGATGGAATGCAAGACTTCCTTTATTTATTTTAGTAGAAATAACCTCAAGTCCTAGAAAAAAGACATTTTAAGAAAATAACACTGACCCAACTGCTACGTCTCATGAACAAGAACAGTGAGTGGTACTTTTGTTCCACTACTTCTCACACTTTCTGCTCAAATCACTGGAATACATATAATTTGAATGCAGGAGTCTGGGGATACTAGATAATTGAAGATACGGAGATCTGGTGCACAGTACTGGTGCCCAATATATCCACCGTTCATATGAGATTTTCTGTTTCATCTAAGGAGAGCACAACCCCATGCAAACAGCATGCACCAACACAGAGGACCCAAAAGGACTAATATTCCAAATCCCTAGAACTAGAAGGAAACCCCAGGAACTCCAGGGCCTACTTCCCTCTCGTGCCCCACTACCAGTTCCCTGGCTGGGCGGCCCGTTTCTGGGGCTATTCGATCGGTATCTGCAGCTTCTTTAACCCGTATCTCAGTCAGACCACACTGCATCTTTCTGGAAATTGCCCCCAGCACAACAAATCTGCAGCACAGGATGGGAGCCCCTTCCCAACCCTGGCAAACGAGCCAAATGCTTTTTTACTCTGAGTTATTCTATAAAAAGAGTCATCTCGGACTCTCCCGCAAATGACAGTTTTCAGAGAGCTTGTCCCACCTTGAACCTTTCCGGGCTTGCTGTGCCAAACTAGAACCATAAAGGTCAACACCAAGACTTCAGAAAGACAGACCCTGATGGGGCGCCTGGGTGGCTTAGTCGGTTAAGCATCCGACTTTCGCTTAGGCCATGATCTCGCGGTTTGTGGGTTCGGGCCCCGCGTCGGGCTCTGTGCTGACTGCCAGCTCAGAGCCTGAAGCCTGTTTCAGTCTGTGACTCCCTCTCTCTCTGACCCTCCCTGCTCACGCTGTCTCTCTCTCTCTCTCTCTCTCTCTCCTAGAAATAAATAAAACATTAAAAAAAAAAAAAAAAAAGACAGACAGACCCTGTCCATCTGCTCTGACTTCAGGAAGGGCCAAAACCAAACATACCTCAACTGAAAGGAAATCTGAATGCTAGCATTTTTTAAGTCGGTATTAAGATTCCAAAACATCAGTAAACACTCAGCATACAGCATCTGACACAAGTTTATCGTTCTCATACCTAAAGCTCACCCTTAGCAACTCGAAGCAGGTCACTCTTCTCCCCCTACTTCTACTCAGGGTCAGCTGACACCCAACGCAATGTTTACATACCCAAAAGAATATAGAATGAAGTCATAATGTGAATAATTCAACCACAAACCATTCTCTCATGAAGGAACAGAGGCTAGAGCGTGTGCAGAAACAGCCTGCATCCCACGTGACATTACAGCCAGCGCCTCCCTGAATGC
This sequence comes from Proteles cristata cristata, assembly GCA_017311185.1. Lineage (NCBI taxonomy): Eukaryota > Metazoa > Chordata > Mammalia > Carnivora > Hyaenidae > Proteles > Proteles cristata. The sequence goes on from JAESUZ010001605.1 coordinate 256,879, forward strand.
AGTGAACAAACAATGACCTCTCAGGCTCTAAACGCCATTTACCTTTGGACCCAAATCAGTGGGACTGATCAACTGGACACAAGGCATTCGGAAAACCGATGAGAGAAATGCCGCTTCCTCCTTCTCTTCCTTCACCAATCAAAGTCACCGAAGGGGAAGTGGAACGTGAAGAGCAGAGAGAAGCCTGCATCATGTGAAACATTCTTTTAGGTGTGCACAGAGCAGCAGCTTCAGAGCTGGCTGTCCAAGGTGTGCAGCCAGAAACACCAGTTCAGAGGACACTGCACAAGGTAGGCCCACGGGCAAACGCTGGACTAAATGAAGTTAACTTCCTGAATATGTTAATGGAAAGAGAAGATCCAGACAGTTTTCTGAACTCGATAACAGAAACCACAATTCCCGACGTTTTTCCTGTAACTCAGGTTTCATTCAACACCCTTTGGGAAGTACTGCTTTCGAAGCTGCAGAAGCAAAGTGAGAGCCTGGATCTGGATCAGCAGGCACAATAATAAGGTGATGTCAATCCAGTCCTCAAGACGACAGGGGCATAGGGGCTCCTCAAAGAGAGGTTTTCAAGTTAAGCCCTCTGCACCAGTCTCGTGGCCTTAATTCTTGTGCTCCTCTCCATGTCAGGATCTTGACATGGCCATCACCTCCTGTCACTCGGGACACAGCTTAATAGTCTCCTACTCGCCGCTTGATCTAAAAGAGCCCCCTAGGCACTTTGCATCACATCCCGCATCTCTATTTTCTCCATGGCACCTCCCACTAAAAGAGCAGGAGGGTTCTACTCATTGCCATACTGAGCATCTATCTACTATGTGCCTAGGGCCTATTGGCACATAGTAGATAGATGCTCAATAAACATCTACGGAATGAGTAAGTACATGAAGTAGTCTAGCTATCCCTCCCTCTGGCTTGGAGAAATGATTGCTTAAACATCTGGTTACATTTAATATCACTTCACTGAGATTTATTATTTCAAATAAAAAGACCACAGTTATGCTATGATTGCTAACTTAAATGACATCTGCATTTCTTTTGGACACATATTTTCATACCAAGCCACTCTTCAAAAACCTATGTATTTTTGAGTCATTCCAGAAACAATAATGTGCTTAATACGGGCCTCTCCCCTAGATTTCTAGAATTTGGACACAAACCCACATAGCTAACTGGCTCTTATGTTAACCAAACTCATGCTGATCTCATTAACATCATGTCATAAGCCTATACCATCACAACTGGGGAGAAAACTAAGAAAGACTTATTGCTAAAAGAAGTTCTGGGGCCTATTTATTAAAGCCTCCAACAATAAAATTATTTTTCATTCATATATTCATTTTTTGTCAACTTCTTATTGAGCATCCAGGATTTCTTAAGCACCGGGAGCACAAAGATGAAGAAGTAACAGTGTTGTCCCTCAAGGGGCTTACAGACTGAAGAGAAGCCAGGAAAGTAAATAGCTGCAAAGCAGTGTGACAACAAAGGGCATGATGTAAGAGGGATTGAGGAGCTCACAGTGGAAACAAGAAGAGCCAGTCACCCTGTCCCGGTGACCATGTACCCAGGGGTCTCCCAAGTGTGGTCCCCTGACGTGCAGCATCAACATCACCCAGGATATTGTTAGAAGTACAAACTTTGATGAGGCCACCCCACAGTCCTATGAGTCAGAAATTCTGAGGGTAAGGCCAGAATGTGTTTTAGCAAGCCCTCAGGTCATTCTGACACACACTGAGGTGGATGATGATTAAGCTACTTCTGAAGGAGGAACAAAAGTCAAGCAAGTAAAGAATACACAGACAGTAAGAATGGTTGCAGGCAATGGGGACAAAGAATAAAAGTCCAAACATCCAAAGCTAGGGAAAACCGGTCATGTTGTGAGAACGGTGTGGCTCAAGCTCTGAGCTTAAGATGGAAAGCAAAGAAGATCATGAAGGGTACCAGGTGCGATGCCAAGAAGCTGGCACTTCACCTTGAGGGCAGTGAGGAGCGCCTGGAGGGCTGGAATGGGCATGCCCAGACTTGCAGAGGATTTCAGAAGGTCACCTTGCAAGCAGTGCAGAGAATAAACAGAGGGGCCACAGAGAAGGCAACTCAATGAGAGGCTGCAGTGGCGGGTAGGAAGGGAAGGCACACCATCAGAAGCAGCAGGGCTCCGAGCAGGAGTCCGGAATCAGGGGTGCCTTACAGATGGGAGGTGCCAGGCATGCTGTGGGATATACGAAGCATCCCTTCCCTTGGGAAGAAAGCCTTGCCTGACACACCTCCTACACCCAACCAGGGCAGGTGCTGGCCTGGGAAGCACTGAGTACCTCCCACCTCCCCTGCTGGTAGCACACATCACATTTTATCACAGCTGTCAGTCTCTCCAGCCAGACACAGAGTTTAGGCAGGCAGACACGTTGGCCATCCCGGGCAGCTTTCACCCTGGTCAGTTTCCACAGGCAGCATTTGGAACCCCGCCCAGCACTTTGGAAGCCAAACCGAATGAATGGAGCTGGACAGGCCAGGAGGCCACTGAGAGGCCACTACTCTCATTCAGTGGAGAGATGATCGTGTTATGGGGAAGGAATTAAGAGAGCTTCTAACAACTTAACTTCTTACTTTTGAGTCTGTTGATACCATTCAACACAGGATGACAATCTTTACAAGTCAATTATGTTAGCAAAATTCGACAGTATATATCTCTGATCTGCTGAGTGGAAGCCACAAGCCCATCTTCCTGTGGAAAGTCAGCAAGGACCATGGCTTGAGCACTTTTGCAAGTGAAAGGCAAACACAAAACACAGGTCTAGGCCACAAAGACACTGCCACCTAAGCTAACAAGTTTGCTCTCTTTTGTTTTCAGAACAACTCCAAAAGCTTCAAGTAGAGGACCAAGACATTATTTTTTTTATTTAATATTTTTTATTTATTTCTAGGAGAGAAACAGAGACAGCGTGAGCAGGGGAGGGTCAGAGAGAGAGGGAGACACAGACTCTGAAATAGGCTCCAGGCTCTGAGCTGGCAGTCAGCACAGAGCCCGACGTGGGGCTCGAACCCACGAACCGCAAGATCATGACCTAAGCGAAAGTTGGACGCTTAACCAACTAAGCCACCCAGGCGCCCAGAGGACCAAGGTATTTTAAATCCCACTGACACATTCCACATCTTTGCTTTGATTTTTAGAAATGATTTCAAGCAGGCAGATAATATTGTGACCCAATTACAGGGTATTTTGGAAGTAGTAGGCACCTAGCTTGGGGGTGGAGCTGGTGGGCAGAGAGAGGGAAGAGTTAGTTACTAAGCGGGCACTACCCCCTGCCTCTCAATCTTGCACGGAACTTCATAGAGAATGGAGCTGTGATGATCAGGAAGTAAGGCAGTCTCCCCTGACCTGCTTCCTGCTTTCTCACCATTCCCAAGATAGAAAGAGCTAAGAAAAAAATCATAAATATATTTCTCAGTCCTCCAGGGAGAGGTTCATTAAGGACATGAATCTGGATCCCTGAGGAAAAAAAAGGATGAAAGACAAAGCTATGGAAAGTCCTAGAATCAAGAGGTGGAAACAGTGGAAACTAAAACCCATGGACAAAGAGGAACCAGAGAAACAAAAACAAGGGCCAATTCTTACACCCAAGGAAAGGTGGTGTCAAAAACCCGGCTGCCCTGATTCTCTGAACTCAAGCTCCTTGGAGTCAAAGTTAAAGTTTTTGCTTAAAATAATAATAACTTAAGATCTTACTTCATGCCAAGTATTGTTCATTATTATAATCAAATATTCACTCATGAAATCCTCCTAGCAACCATATCATATAGGTACCACTAGCATTCTGACTTAATGGATGATGAAACTAAAGCACCGTAAATTCTGTTCTCCACCTGTAACTCTGTAATTGTACTGTCCCCGGTCATGTGGCTATTAATTGCAGAGCAAGATTGGAACCCTAAGAGTCTGGCTCTTAACCACCTGCTTGCTACTACCTTTCCACAGAGCTATCTTATGGATGCACTTACTACACGATATTTATAAGCATCTTTGACCTCTACCCACTAGATGCTGGTAGTACTCCCTCCACAGTCATGACAATCAAAAAGGTCTCCAAGGGCGCCCGGGTAGCTCAGTCATTAAGCATCTGACTTCAGCGCAGATCATGACTTGACGGTTTGTGAGTTGAAGTCCCACACAGGATAAGCTCGAACCCCACTTCACATGAGTACAAGCCCCACTTCACGTGAGCACGAGCCTCACTCTGGGTGAGCCCCACTTCTCTCCCTCTCTCTTTCTCTCTGACTCTCGTGGGATTCTTCTCCTTTTCTCTCTCTTCTCTCTCTCCCTCTCTGTCTCTGCCCCTCACTACTGCACCCTCTCTCTCTTTCTCAAGAAAAAAGTCTCCAAATATTGACAAATATTCCCTGAAGGGTAAAACTGCCCCCCTCCCCCCTTTGAGAACCACTGCTAAGGAGCTTTGAAAGGCCAAATCTCTAGGGCCCCACTGGAAGGAATGGCAAATCCCAGGTGCTGGGTAGAAGAAACAGGCTGTAACAGTTCTATGGAGGGAAGGAAAAATGGAAAAGGAGTCAGCTGAAAAGGGTATTCTGTAGTGGGGGTTTTACATTAGGAGTCCCTGGCCTTGGCTCCTATTCCATGAGGCCTTCCTCCTCCCACAGAGTGAGGCCAGCCTTCCTTCTCTCCAGTCCCTCAGACTTTGCACACATGCCTCTCCTGCACCCTTACAATCAGGGCTCTGGTACATTCCTCTCTGTCTTCCTGAACTTTGCACAGTATCTGGCACAAAGTACGTGCTCAATAAACATCTGCTGACAAGTACGAACAAATGAAGCTAACTAAGGTTTCTTGTTGCCTGTCTCCACTAGTGATCTGGAAAATGCATAAATAAATAAAGCCTGGTTATAAGAGAAGATAAGAAATTCTGGTCAGATTATTAGAAGAATCGGAGGTTGATTCAGTGTTTCTCAAAGTATCTATACACCTGTGAGTCCAGACCATGCCTCAGTTAGGTTCCGAAACTTTGTATTAGATCCTACTCAGGAAAAAAATCAACTCAAGGAACCTAACTCATGCTAAAGAAATTCTAATGTATTCACGTCCACTGACAAGTAGTACTGCCCAGCCAGTCGGCAGACCAGAGACTCTCTTGCCCAGGATAAAAGTCCACTTGGGAGATCCAATGAAAATCAGAAGGCAGGAACAGAGCCAGCAAGCATCAAGGAGCATGCCGATGCTCCCAAAGAGAGGCACCATCAACGGGTGTGCTGAATTTCTCTCTCTAAACCCGCCACTCCGGCAGCCAGAGTCTCAAGTCAGCCACAAGCAGCTGGAGAAGCCTGGAAACCCTCACCTCACCTTTTTCGGGTCACCAGAAACCTCTGCCATCTTAGCATTGCCCCATGATCAGCTCATGACAGCCAGTCAGAGGCCAGTGTGTATTTTATCCACAGGAGAAACATTCTAGACTGCAGTGTGTCCCGAGAGGTTACACAGCAACCCCTAGCTTCAGACAGATTCAGAAACTATATCTGGATTTTCTGCTACTCGATTTATGTTCACATGAAGACATGTACATTGGGACCATAATATGAAAGAACTAATTAAACCAATAAATATGTGGATTCCGGTTAATGTCCATTTTGAAAATGGATGAAAGGTGAAATTTTCCTCTTCCCCAAAGGGTGACTTTAGGAAGGTCCCTCACTCAGAAGAGATAAGAAGGAGGTACCCTAAAGGACTAAGTGAAATGTTCCCTGTATAACATAAGGCACACAGTTGACCCTTAATTCATAAATGTTATTTCTTCATCCCATGAGTCCCTCGGCAACTCTCTGATGGACCCTCTATACTCACTACAGTTACCGTGTTAGCATCACTGTTTACTGTCCAGGCTTTAGTGAAAAGGACCTCTAAAGTTCACTAGAATGGGAAGAGTGCTACAGCGTTTTGTAAGAATTAAATAGGCTTGGGGCCCTGGGTGGCCTAGTCGGTTAAGCATCCGACTTTCGCTTAGGTCATGATCTCGCGGTTCGTGGTTCGAGCCCCGCGTCGGGCTCTGTGCTGACTGCCAGCTCAGAGCCTGGAGCCTGTTTCAGTCTGTGTCTCTCTCTCTGACCCTCCCCTGCTCTGACCCTCCCCTGCTCTCTCTCTCTCTCTCTCTCTCTCTCCTAGAAATAAATAAAAAAACATTAAAAAATTAAAAAAATAAAAAGAATTAAATAGGCTAATGGCGATAAAGCTCTTAGCACAAAGAGCAGCATAATAACATTAATAATATATTACCATGATGACCAGCAAGACCCAGATATCATTAAGCATAGACTTTAAAGTATTATTTGAAAATACATCATTTTCTTAACCTACTATTTAAAACAGAAATAACTTAGGTCTGTGATTCCACGAGCAAATTATTCTTAAGCTTCCTCCAGAGATTTATCAAGACTTGCTCTGGAAGATGTGATCCTGCAGAGGTCCAAACCAAACCGGCTGTTAGACCACGGTGGCTCTGTGGCTGTGACTCTATCGGCACTTCTAGAGTCACCAATGCCAAACTGCTAAAGCGTGCTGCCTTGGCAGACAGGGGCCTGAGTGTGAAGAAACCAACATTGGAAGATCTGTCATTTTGAGGCCCTGCCTGCTGAAATTCACATTTCAATCACTTGTCCTTTCTGCTCTCTCAGACCCTCATCTTTCATCTTGGCACTTCCCCTGACATTCTTGGGCTATAATTCAAAAATATCTGCCGGTTCCCAGAGCACTTTCAAAATTAGCTTCTTCTGAGCTCCTAAAACCCTGATCTCTACCAGTGACCCTACATTCCTGGAAGGCCCTGAGGCCCCATCAGCCCACCCATAAGCTCTAGTTTGGCCTGGCCTACACTTCTCACTCTATCCCAAGGGCAGGGCTCCAGACATCTCAGGCCTGGCTTCGCAGACTTACCAATTTCATGGACCATTAAGCTGCCAAATAAAAATATTCCCATCAATTCATAACAACAACAACAACAAAAAGTCTAACCCCCAAATCGGAAGGGTAAAATCTCAGAGAAGAAAGGACACATTTTTATGGGGCACCTGGGTGGTTCAGTGGATTAAGCATCCAACTCCTGATTTCACTCAGGTCATGATGTCGTGATTTGTGAGATCAACCAACCCCACATCGGGTTTTACACTGACAGCATAGAGTCTGCTTGGGATTCTCTCTCTCTCTGCCCTTCCCCCGCACACACATGTGTGCGCTCTCTCTCTCTATCTATCTATCTCTCTCTCTAGAACAAACAAACATGAAAAAAGAAAGAAAAAAGAAAAAAGGACACATCTTCTAATTTGGACACACTTGCAAAACATTCACTAGAGCATCATCATTACTTGGAGAAGGCCAGCAAACACATCCCCAACAGACAATGGCCCGCTGCCCTAGCACCAGGCTTTGTGCTTTTAAACTGTGTGGAAACTAAAATCTGATTTATAGGGCAGCCATTCTGACAACGCTACATCCTACAGCACTGTAATCCCAAGCTTTCCTTCTTCCCAAACAGCTTCGCCTTCACTCTCTGGACTCTCTGCCGGTCCTCTCCCAGCCCCCCACTGCACACTTCTCCTAGCTCCGTCACCGAACTGCGTTCTTTTCAGCCAACTTTAAAAGAAAAACACAAACAATTCACTTATCTGCACCTCCCCTGAGCATTCCTAAAGCATACTTCCCAGTAGAGTTACTCTTTAGAAACCTCAGTGATTACCTAGCTGACAAAATTTTGCAAGATTTCCACAGGAGGCAAAGAACAGAATGGTTTACCTTACTTATAACCAGTGTCAAACCATAAATACCTTAATCCATAATTCCATACCACTCATTTTTTTCCAAGTTCTCTTCCCATCTTTGTCCATATATATCTGTACATTTTACCTATCAATAAATTATACAGTTAGGCCTTTTTCCTGATCATAAAAGTAATGCCTGTCTTAGCATTTGTTCAATGCTTATAAGACCAAGTAGGAATCAAACATTATGGAAATAAGATTATGCAGAAAGGAAATGTCTCCTGTGAGTCTACACCTCAAAGCCTCTAATATTTTTTTAAGATTTCTAGAGAGAGCTCACGAGTGGGGGAGAGGGGCAAGGGAGGGGGGGAGGAGGAGAGAGGGAGGGAGGGAGAGAGAGAGAGAGAGAGAGAGAGAATCCCAAGCATACTCCACACTCAGCACAGAGCTCAATGCAGGGCTCAATCCCACAACCTTGGGATCATGACCTGAGCTGAAATCAAGAGACTGACATTCAACCCACTGAGCCACCCAAGCACCCCAAGGCCACTAATACTTTGAAGTTGATCCAGACTCCTTCTTGCCAAGTTGTAGTGACCTGACTTTCTAACCTCTATCTATGCCTTTCCTCCCTTAGGGCTTTCATGTTTGAGTTACTGCTTTGCTCCTACAAGAGGCCCAGTAACCCTACAGTAACCCTTAACCTGGTTAAGATCAGTAGCATTAGATTAACTACCTGTTTATTATCAAGTAGTAAAATGTGAGTAACAAGTCTGGCGTCTCCTCACCTGCCTCACTTAAAGGTTAAGGACGTTGAATTTTGAGAATGTCGTGAAAGCAAAGTGCCCTACAAACACCAAATGTGTCAGCTTCCTTTGCTCTCTGCCCCATCATCGTAGCTTGCCAAAAGGAAAAGGAAAAGCTCACGATCTTGCCAAAGCTGAGTAGGGGTCTCCCAACAGCCACCACTCATGTTACCGCAGTAGCTGACCCTGGGCACCTGCCCAATACAGGGATGGAGCAAACATGAAATGATAATGACAAATTTATTCCAGGGGCCAAGAGCTGTATTCTAATCAAGGGCTGAAGAGAGAGGATGGGGACATGGCTTGCCAAAACTTCTCATGAGTGGGCCCGGCACCCAGACACATGCCACCCTCTTCTGTGGCCTCTGCAGGGGCTTCTCTCTCAGTTTATCTGCATGCCCAAGAGCATAGCTTCCCCTCAGAAGACGCTATAAAACAGTTTCAAATATCTAATGTGCTTTATCCAAATCTAATCATTACCTTATCTCCTACCTATGCTTGACAGGGCCATCGAGTTAATTTTATGACATCCATTCTTTGACAAAAACTAAAGGGGAATTAAGGATTTGGCCAAAAACAGGAAGGGCATTCCACGGGGCACCCAAGCAGCCCAGTCGGTTGAGTACCTGACTTCGGCTTAGGTTATGATCTCACCGTTGATAAGTTCAAGCCCCGTGCTGGGCTCTCAGCTGACAGCTCAGAGCCTGGAGTCTGCTTCCAATTCTGTGTCTCGCTCTCTTTCTGCCCCTCCCACATGCGCGCTCTCGCGCGCGTGCGCTCTCTCTCTCTCAAAAATAAATAAACATTTTTTAAAAATTAAAATAAAATAAAATGAAAAGGAAGGGCATTCCTCAAAGGCCAGACCTAGTGAAACAGAAAATCAGCTTCATCTAATGCTCTAAATGAAGTCCCTCCCCACTCCTCAAATGATTGCACCACAGACGCCTGAAATGGGACCGAAGAACCTAATAGGAGGCTGGACTCTACTGCAACCCCCTCATTTTACAGATGGAAAAACTGAGGCCCAGAGAAGTAAACAGACTTTCCCAAGACCACACAGTAAATTAAAGTAGCAGAAGAGCCTGACTCAGAAGGCAGGTCAGGGGAGTCACTGGTTCATAGTCCTTCCACCAAATCCCACCAGACTCTTATTATAGAGAAATCTGTCACTCCGTCTCTGACAAACCATTTCAACTGAGAAATGCCATCAACATGCAGAATACTAAAAACAATAACAACACGTTGGAAATAAAATGGGTAATCTGAGTGTATCTTCCTTACAGTTAAGTTTATTTGTTGGTAGCACAACACTGTTGAAAATAAACGAACACAGAACAGTTTTTAAATCCAGACAGAAGATTATTTAAAACATTCAAATCATTTTGAAAACATGCTGTTCCAATCAAATCCATTTCCAAATAACAAATCAAAAATGTTTCACAACAGAACGCTTCTTCAATAACAACGAAGCCCGTTGAAAATATTCTCATATGAGATAAAACGTTAAAGTTCTATTGCTGTGCAATCGAAGTAGAACCTATGTCCTCAGAGGGGCTTTCTTGGGAAGCTGACATTCATGTGAAAGATGCTGACACAGAAGATAATATATGTAAGAAGCTGAATATCAGACTTGGCACACAGAGCAAGGATTCAACAAATGCTAGTCTCCTTAATCTGGGGCAGGAAAAGAAGTATTGCCCATATAACTAGTTAACACCTTCTTAGGTTACTTTCCTAAAAGCTGTACAGCTGTGGAAAACTTAAGAGTACTGTCTATTTTAAAAGTGTAACTAGGGGCACCTAGGTGGCTCAGTTGGTTAAGCACCCAACTTTTGATTTCAGCTCAGGTCATGATCTCGCAGTTCATGGGTTCAAGCCCCATGTCGGCTCCGAGCTGACAGCACAGAGCCTGTCTGAGATTCTCTCTCCCTCTCTCTCTGCCCTCCTCTCGCCACATACCCTACACCCTCTCAAAATAAGTAAACTTTTTTGAAAAGTGTAACTAAAAAAGATATAGAGAAACAACATTCCATTTTTCTTAAAAGGCAAACGTAGATATTGTAAAGTCAGAGTAATCAGAAAAACCCTGTACTAATATTTTAAGTTTATTTATGTATTTTGAGAGAGGGGGGAGGAAAAGAAAGATACGGAGACAGAGAATCCCAAGCAGACTCCATACTGGCAGTGCAAAGCTGGATACAAGGCTTGAACCCACAAACCATGAGATCATGACCTGAGCCAAAACCAAGAGTCTGAGGGCTTAACTGACTGAGCCACTCAGGTGCTCCAACCCTGTACTAATACTTTGGCAAGGCTTTCAGTATTATTAATTCCTGCTGTAACAAAAACAAATACAAAAAACAAAAAGGATTCAAAGTTTGCTGTTTTTCTGGTGGCAGGAAAAAGAGCAGTCATTAAAAGCTGAAACATGACATAAAAAGAGTAACAGTTTTAAAATACATTATCTTTGGGGCGCCTGGGTGGCTTAGTCGGTTAAGCATCCGACTTTCCCTTAGGTCATGATCTCGCGGTTCGTTGGTTCGAGCCCCGCGTCGGGCTCTGTGCTGACTGCCGGCTCAGGGCCTGGAGCCTGTTTCAGAGTCTGTGGCTCCCTCTCTCTCTGACCCTCCCCTGCTCACGCTCGCTCTCTCTCTCTCTCTCTCTCTCCTAGAAATAAGTAAAAAAACATTAAAAATTTTTTTAAAAAATAAAATAAAACACATTATCTTCGCTCATGTGGATTCTTGCAAGACTTAGTAATCTTTTTTAAAATAATGTTGTAGTCTCTTATTCATATTACTCCAGTTAGGTGTAAAACCCCAGTCTTTTACACTTCAGCTCATCAAGCTTTTCCACCACTTCAGGAAAGTTTCACAAAGTGAAGTTAAAAGTATCCTTTGGAAAAGAGAATAAACCTGTAAGAAACTCCTTCCCTGGGTAAGGATCTCAACTCGCTGGCTCTTAGCAAGTACCTAGGGACATCCCTAGATTATGAAGACCCCAAGTGATCTGGGGGGAGTCACACGATGACAGTGACAGAAGGACTGCAATAGAAATCTTGCCTGTGTGTCTCCCTTGCTGCTCTGAGTACTAGCCCATTGCCACCTGCGTTCTCAGCATCTCTCCCCACCCCCCCACCGGCGCTCAGGTTCCTCACCCATCTGATAAATGCCATCCCTTCAAATCAGAGCATTTCTAGGATTCTACAAGCTACGATAACCAGTTATTGAACAGTTATTGTTTTCAAGCTACAAATAGAAAATGGAACAAAGCTGCTACCTAAATTCATAAAGAAATCCCCCTTCAAGGATTATGTTCCTAAAAGGCCAGCTACGCAAATTCGGATAGCCTTAATTATCACGGCCATCTGAGGACAAGATTTAAAATATAAGTCCATGACGGGGAGGGGGTGGGGGGAAGCAAAGGCTTCTGAGACCCAAATCCAAAACAACAGATCAGGAAGCCACTGTGTATTTGTTTAAATCAGTTAAATATTAAAAAAATGACAAACCGATGCCAACTTCTCAAAGTTTCCTCAATTCTTGGAACTGAAACACCACTGTTGGCATCTTTTTATGATAATCCTTGAGGTATTTCACCTAAGTCATCAGACGCAATGTAAAGACAGTGACTGAGGGACTTGTTAAAACTATGCCCTCTCCAGAACCCAGTCTCGTCGGAGCCTCTGACACTGACCTTACTAGTCTCTTCTCAATCTTGGCCCTCCCAACCACTCAATCCATCCAAAAACGTTTGTGACAGTCGTGGCTCTAAACTGCGCAGAACTTGACTACAAAACGGCCACAACTCTAAATCTGATTTCTCCAATTTATTTTGGTTTAATTCAAGTTCCACACTCCCTCGGCCCCCTCGCCCCTGCCCCCTCAGTTCTAGATCTCTTCACCGCGGTCTAGACCATCTAGCACTGCCTCTATGGGACTCCGCATCCCTCGCTCCGTCCAGCACTGTTTTCATCGCACGAATGTCATTTCCAGCGTTCAACCTTCCATTCCTCCCGCCGGGCAGCAGAGGGGCATTCAGGACCCGGTGGCCAGCTTCCCCGATTAGGTCCCCTTCGCCCAGCCATTTTCTACTTAAAACGTTCTCTGCCGCCGAGGGGGAAATGAACTTTTCCCCCCTTTGATCTCCCAGCGGCTGCGTCTGAGCCCCCCAGGAGCCAGCGCCGTCTCCCAACTCCCCGGCCTGAGCGCGCTGCCGCCCCAGCGGGGAGAGCCCAACCGCACAGCGGAGGCCGGCACCAGGGCAAGGGGGTGTGCGCTCTTCTCCGCCGGCGCCCGCCCTCACTTTTCCCCTCCGCAGCCCCTACCCGGGCGCACGCCCTCCAACCCTGTCTCCCTCGCCGCGGGCCCCGCCAAGCCCGGGCTGCCGAGGGAACCAGGGCGCCGGGATGCAGGAGGGATGGAAGTCAAGGAGTGAGCCTGCAGTCGCGGTGCCACCCGGCCGGCCCTGCGGCGCGAGCGCAGGGCGCACCGGACTCCGCAACGGGCTCCCGCTGCAGAGGCGGCGGCAGCTGCTGCAGCTGTGGCTGCCGCGGGGCGGGCGGCAGTGGCCGAGCAGCCCCAGGGGCCGGCAGGAGAGGAGCAGCCGCCGGGCTGCGCGCAGCCACCCGTCGCACGCTGCTGCCACTGCCGCTGCCCGGGTCTCTAGCCCGCACTCCCGGGCCGCCCCGGGGTCCAGGGCAAAAGCAAGGAAGAAAGCGAGGCTCACCGGCGGTGCGCGCCGCGCTCGCTCCGGCACCGGCGCCCGGCCGCTCTGCTCCGATCTCGCCTCTCCCGGAGCGCCCGGATCAGCTGCGGGTGCAGCGCACGAGCTTCCTACTTGAGACCAGGACGGGCTCCGGCGACTGAGCATGCCCAGTGCCGCTCCGCGAGTCCCGCGCAGGCAGCGGCGCCGGCGAGATTCCACTTCTCCAGGCTTTGGCGGCGGCTGCGCGAGGAGAGGCTGGAGGGGCCCGGCCAGGCGGGGGCCGAACCGGAGAAAGGCGGGGCCGGGGGCGGGAGCCGGGGAGGAGGAGGGGGCGGGCCGCGCTCCTAGTGCGACCCCTGCAGGCAGAGGCTGCGGGGCCTCTGGGACCCACGGGGCCTCTGGGACCCACGGGGCCTCTGGGACCCACGGTTCCTCTGTTACCTGGGAAGATGGCAGGGAGGCAGTGGGGGCCTGGGGGCCAGAGCGCCAAAGCCTGGGAGTCGCGATGCAGCCCAGTATCTCCTCCATGTGGCCTGGCGTCTGTCTGCTCTAGCAGGCAGTCGGGTAACCTCATCCAAGGCTAGTCTTTTCTCCCACATGTCTGCAATCCCTTATAATGGGAAAATGTACCCAGATGAGAGCTGCCCACACCCACCCAGCTGCAACTCGTAGGCGAGAACTTCTCCTTCTGCCTCCCTATGCCGAATCCCAGGCATATGCCACACACACGCACGCACGCACCATTCCTTGATGTGAAAATCACAGCAAGATCACCTCAGGAGAGAAACATACCTGCAGGAGGGGAAAAGCATAATTTCCTTTTCATCCCCAGGGGTATTATCTATAACTCAATTGTAGACAGACAAGCAGAGTCCTAATAAGACTGGTACTCAGCAGGGGTCAGGTCATGATCTTGAAGTTCGTGGGCTTGAGCCCTATTTGGGCTCTGTGCTAACAGCTCAGAGCCTGGAGCCTGCGTCTGGTTCTGTATCTCTCTCTCTCTCCCTGTCCCCGTCGTAGGTCTGTCTTTCAAAAACAAATACATTTTAAAAATTTTTTTAATTTTTTTAATGTTTTATTTATTTCTAGGAGAGAGAGAGAGAGACAGCGTGAGCAGGGGAGGGTCAGAGAGAGAGGGAGTCACAGACTGAAACAGGCTCCAGGCTCCGAGCTGGCAGTCAGCACAGAGCCCGACGCGGGGCTGGAACCCACGAACCGCGAGATCATGACCTAAGCGAAAGTCGGACGCTTAACCGACTAAGCCGCCCAGGCGCCCCTAAAAAAAATGTTTTAAGCGATATTCAGCAAATGGGTCAGTGCTCTGACTCGGACACCGTGAATGATATCCCCAAAGCATCCTTAGGATTGTTCTTCACCAGGGCAGTGGTGTCAAACTCGACCCTGCCTCAGAATCACCTGGAGGCTTTACAGAAATAAATCACTGGGTCCCACTTCCAGAGTCTCTGAATAGGTAGGTCTGTGGTAAGGCCCAAACATCTAACAAGTTCCCAGGTAATGCTGGTGTCGCTGGTCTGAGGACCACATTATAAGAACCACTACTATACATATACACACAGCCTTATCTATGATGTGTCAGGAGGATTATGCGACAAGTAAATTAATGGTAACTATGAAGTTATAGCTCCTCCTCTTCCCCAAACTTCCAGAATGCACTACTTCCTCGAATAACAAACTCACACCTAGCTGGTCCTTATTCTCCAATTGAGGATTCTGCGTGGTTGGGGTGGGCAGTACTTTATTGCTTCAACTATTATAATTTGTTGAGGATCCTTAAGGTCTATAGTAAGCCTGGGAGTACCAGCGAATAAAAAAAAACCCAGACCTCTGCCTTCATAGAGCTTACAGTTCAAGGACGTGAACAGACATCCACCCAATAATCACTCAAAAATGCCATATAAAACATGGAGAGTGCTAGGAGGGAAATCTACCAGGAGTGTATAAAAGAGTGTATAATGGGACCATGACGCTGACTCATAGTGGGGTAGCAGGGAATGAGCCAGCGGTGGAGGGGAGCTGCCTTGCGGAAGCCCGGTTTCTGGTATTTGCATCCCCTAAAACCTCTCTCATGTACAATTTTCCTCAGACCCATCTGAAGGCCAACAATCATGTCGCTCCTTATGCATCAGAAAAACAATACTGCCACTGAGAAATCCCTATAAATCCATGGAAGAGCTCACCCTTGGGCCAAATCCCTGCACCCAGAGATCTGCCTATCAAGTTCGTGGACCACGGACCGCCGTAGGGCACAGTTTAACTTAATTTGGGAAAATGCAGCCTCCGAACTGGAGAGCCTTCTAGTTCCAGTCTACGTCCTTCACGTCCAGAGAGGCCAGGAAACCAGCCAGCCCAAGCCCATCCTGCCCTTCAGTAGCAGGACCGGCCTCCGCCCTTCCAGGCAGATCCTCTTTCCGAGGCACTCCACTCCCTCGCACCCCACGGCTCCCCGCGGCTCTCCGGGAGTCCCACCCTGCCGTCCCCTCTCCCGGGGGTCCCTGGGCGACCAATGGCGCCCGCCCCTCCCGGTTCGGTCTTCTCCAGACCGGGAGGAAAACCCGCGGTGGAGTGCTCGGCGGCGGGGCGGGGCGACGCGCGCAGGCGCACTGGCCGCCAGGTTGGGCCGAGGAGGCGCCCAGCTCCACACCTGATGCAATCAGCCTTCCGGAAACGGGCCCGGCCGCCGCGCTCACCCAGGAAACGCTTCGGCGCCGTCCCCTGGCCGCTGCGCCTCCCGCCCGGGGTCCGATCCTCGCAGCCCGACTTCTCCTGGGACCGAGGGCGACGGTCAGCGTCCCACGGAGGACCTGCTGGAGTCGGGAAGACACCGCCTGAGAAAGCAAAATTTCTGGCTGCCCTGATAGCGACGTGGAAACGGCCACCGAACGGTCCGTGGCTGTAGGAAATTCCCTTAATTATGTATCTCGAGCGAAGGCCGGCGGAGGCGGGGAGGCTTTTAACCTGCTTTGCTGGGATCCTTCCTTGTCTGCCTCCCGGCTCACATCTTCTTTCTTCCTCCCCGAAAAGAACGTCTACAGGAATAGTTTTCAGGCAGCACGGAGAGGACTCCCTGATCCCCTCTCCGTCTTGCTAAATCTGTAACAGCGCGTTGTCTCTGCTGCATAAAGCCTTCCACTGCGCACTCATTTTATAAATAAGTAATTGGTTCCTCTGTACCTCATCATTTTAGTTTACAAAGAAAATCACTTCTCGTTCCACCTCATGCAATTTTGATATCTATTGTGAGTGGGGTTTTTCCTTCATGCTGACTCACCCATGAATTGTTTTCTAAGGAAATGAAATATTCCAAGAACATTTCAAGAGCATGTTTGTAAAAATTACCTCTAGAAGTCCCTTAAGGCCAAAGAGAAAAAGAAAAGGAAAGGTCAAGGAGTTTTAGTTGGAAGGAATCTTAGGAAATCATTCTAGAATGAAGCCTAGATCAGTTCAGATTTTACAGAAGACGTTTACCTCTCAATAGCCCAGAGGTAAATGACGTGCTTACTTATGCAAAACTGCTCTTGAACACAGATTTCTCAACATCCTAATCTAATTAAAAATACATTTGTGTTTCGCACAAACACTGCAGAGTGCCAGACTTTATTACAATGCTGGGTTTTTTAAATATAAAGATTACCAAGTGCAAAATCGCCAACAAAAGTACTTGTTCCTGCTTACTGAAGTTTTTTAGTCTTTAAATAGTCCTTGATCTATCTGAACCCTGTACAACCTAGTCAGCCGTTTCTGAATCAACCAGACACTAGGCTTTAAATATTTCCGATTTAAGTGGCATGAAATTCCTCAGAGCTTCAAAACAGCACAAAAATTTTTGAGTCAAAATTTAGAGCCTCTAGTAGTTTTGCTTGATAGCGCTTGATACTATGAACTGTGAGAGGTTTTTTAAATTTTTTTTAATGTTTTTTATTTATTTCTAGGAGAGAGAGAGAGAGAGAGAGAGACAGCGTGAGCAGGGGAGGGTCAGAGAGAGAGGGAGTCACAGACTGAAACAGGCTCCAGGCTCTGAGCTGGCAGTCAGCACAGAGCCCGACGCGGGGCTCGAACCCACGAACCGCGAGATCATGACCTAAGCGAAAGTCGGACGCTTAACCGACTAAGCCACCCAGGCGCCCCTGAACTGTGAGAAGTTAAACCAAGGGAATTTTAAGGATCACAATAAAATATCAGGGTTATGATTTGTGACTGTACTGATTTCAAATACTTTTAGCAAAATGGAAATCAAAGTGAAATACAGAAGTTACTGCAAAACTTGTGCCTGAGGTAAAAGTTTCCCAAACCCTATCTTTTTTTTTTTTTTTTTTTTTTATTCTAGGAGAGACAGAGACAGTGTGAGCAGGGGAGGGTCAGAGAGAGAGGGAGTCACAGACTGAAACAGGATCCAGGCTCTGAGCTGGCAGTCAGCACAGAGCCCGACGCCGGGCTCGAATCCACGAACCGCGAGATCATGACCCAAGCAAAAGTCGGACGCTTAACCGACTAAGCCACCCAGGCGCCCTGCAAACCCTATCTTTTTATCTTGATTTGTATGTACTTCTTTTTTAAATGTTTAGATATTTAGACATCTGAGAGAGTACCTTTACTTGCGCAGGGGCGCCTGGGTGGCTCAGTCGGCTGAGCCTCCAACAGCAGCTCAAGTCATGATCTTGAGGTTTGTATGGTGGAGCCCCATATCAGCCTATCCGCGCAGAGCCTGCTTCGAATCCTTTGTCCCCCTCTCTCTCTCCCGGCCTCTCTCCCGCTTGCACTCTCTCTCTCCAAAATATATTTTACAAAGTAGTTTAAAAAATAAAGAATACCTTTACTTGTCCAAAAATAGAGTCAAGTAAATGTCAAAATAGAAAGGTACAAGGTACAAACTCATCACAAGATACTAGTTACAGAATAACAAACCTTTCCTGAGTGCTTAGTATGTGCCAGATACTGGCTAAGCGTTTTACATAGGTTACTTAACCTAATCCTCACAACTACCCTATGGGTAGGGTCATATTGTTATCCCTATCTTACAGGTAGTGAAAGAGAAGTTTGAGAATGTGAAGTAACAAACTCAAGGCACAACACATTCAGTGGCCGAAATGGGATTTGAACCTAGGCATTTGCCTGGAGCTTAAGCTCGTAAAGAAACTCCACGCAGAAAAATGTAAATACAGAGAAAATGATTGTGATTTTTGTTTTATATAAGAGAGGAAGTGGAGCACTGCACTTACTCTCCTTCCAAATACAAGACTTGGTAAAATTACTGTGTTGTCCACACATTTACAATTAATGAATTATGGTCCCCAAACTTAGGACCAATCTTATCAGATTGAGGCAGATCAAATACCTAGTGAGTTTTTGGGAGTACCAGAAAGGCCTGTCCTTTAATGGACTCCCCATGTCTGGGACTCTTCTCGTTCTAGCTAACTAATACAGTAGTCACTAGCCACATACTTTTATTTCATCTCAAATTAATTAATCAGCATTAGAATTAACATTTCAGTTCCTTGGTCATATTAGCCACACTTCAAGTATTCCATAGCTATACGGGCTGATGGCTGCTGTATTGGATGGTACAAGAATAAAACATTTCCATCACTGCGGAAAATTTCATTGGACGATGAAGTGCTAGTTCTTTACCCCAATAGTGTAAGACTTTAATCTTTCTTCACTCTTTACCAGTCCTCCTCTGAGAGGACCATGTTTCTAGCCTTCCCTTTCCCGTGACTTTCAGTCCTATTTTTCCAAATTCAAATTACTGTCAGTAAATGTAGAATATCATCATAGAACAATACAGGCTTTGGAGTAAAATTTTATTTCACATCCCAGCTCTTTCACTTACCATCTGTGTGACCTCGGGCAAATTATTTGACCTCAATGAACCTCCATCTGCTTATCTGTAAAATGGGCATTTTAATCTTTTCATCACTGGTTTGCTTAATTAAATGAAGATGACACATGCACAGTTTCTGGTAGGCCTCGCAGAGATTTCCCTCCTTCCACCCTATTTCCGTAAGTGACATCACCAATCAATTACTCAGGTTTCCAAACTAGAAATCTCAGTCATCCTCATTTCTTCCTTCCTCCTCAATAGCCTGTCACTAAATTACTCAGCAGGGCCTGTTGCTCCCTCTCAGGGATGCCTCCCAAGTCTGGGCCCTGCTCTCTCCCCCCACGCCTACTGTCCTCATTGGTTTTTCATGGGCTATTTCAGTATCCTGCTAACTGACCTTGGTGACATCCATCACTCCCCATCCAAGCCTTTCCTCCATGCTGCTGCCAGAGTGATCCTTCTAAAAAGAGATGCTGATGATGTCACTCCCCTCCTTTAAAACCACTGATGACTTCCAGTTGCTTAAGGATAAAAATGTAACTATTGAATCTAAGTGATGTGGTTTGAAGTGTTGAGGCTCAGAGCCAATGGCCCAGAAAGAATTCTTGAGCCATCTTCAGTGCAAAAAGGTGGTTTTATTAAAGCACAGGGACAACTCGTGGGCAGAAAGAGCTGCACTGAGGTTGTGATTATATACCTTCAGACTAGAGGTAGCATAAGTCTCTGAGGAATTTCAGAAGCAAGCTTTCTAAGACCTTGAGGGGGCTAGCTGCTGTTAGGAAAAGGTCATTTATTACTGTTTAGCAAAACCTCAGTTGTGAGACCTTTCAGATGTCTATCAGGGAGCCATATGCTTGGCGTATGATTGCCAACATATATTTTGAGGGGGTAGAGATAGAGGAAGTTTCCAAAGGAATTTTTATATGTCAAAGTAGACTTACAGGATCCTGGGTGATCGGGCTGAGATTGCCTTTTGCCCTTAGTAAAGTCAGCATCAAAGCAGCCGAGTTCCTAGAAGACTGTCACTCTGCCTGTCCCAAGGACGTGTCGATGGGCTGTAGGCAGTAAGAGAATTTAATGTTTTCTTTTCCTTTGTTTCCCACGTCATAAGGACTCATGTGGCCAACCCCCCATTCTAACCTACATTTAGACTCCTCTACTACCAACCTCCCTTTTATACTCCCCTCCCTCAGCCCATAACTCTGCCTGTAACACCCTTCCCCCCACCATTACACCCCTCCCCACACCACCACACCCGCTACACTGCACCGCTACACTGCACCAGTACACTACACCATCAACCAGCCTCCATGAGGCATTTCTAAAACACATAGTGGTCTTTCAAGTCTCTGCCCTTGCACACAAGCTTCTCAGGCCGAACTGACCCCTTTACATCTTCTTTCCCTGGCAAATACTACTTAGTCTTTAAGGTCCAGTTCAAATATTACCTAATCTATAAAAACTTAGTCAACTTTCCCAGGGAAAGGTGGTGACCAGCTCGTCTGTGATGTCATAGATTTAAGAATGCACACATTATACTCAAGTTACCCAAGTTAAATCCTGCCTGCACCACAATCCCGCTGGTAGTTTTGGGAAAGTGACTTACCCTCTCCTACCCTCAGTTTTCTTGTCTGAAAGTGTTGATAATCATATTAAGTACAATTTAGTCTTGTGGAAAGTATATAATAAGATAATGTACATAAAGTTCTAACAATGTGTCCAGCTCATAGGTAAGCATTCAATATATATTACCTTAAAATTGTTACTATTACTATCCATTTTATCCTTCTGTTTCTATGTGGGTATTTTTTTAATAAATATTTTCCCCTCAAAAATTTTATATTTCACATTTACATTGATTTTACATTAAAGAAAGTGTTTTATTACAGGAATATTTGGTATTCATGGAACAAAGTTTAGGAAACACTAACAACAAAAAGACTAAATTTTCTATTGTTTGAGATATGCCTTGGTTGCAAACAAAAGGAAATCTAACTTTTCCAGAAATAAAAGCAGAGAAGGCATTGTCAGGTAGCCCACTGCATGAACACGAACATGGGGAACTGTTTCAGAAAAGGGTCACGATCTACGGAAGACTGGCAGCAAATAACACAGCCCAGGCCATGGCACAGCATGTCACCAATGGCACCCACCACCCCCCAACACTGGCCACTCATGTGGCTACTGTTCCTGAACTTTTGCAATTTAGCAACCCTTTCTCCCTTTCCGAGCTCACAACCCATACCTTAGCATCCAGAAGGCAAAAAGAGGAAGTATTTGCCTCCCTTCAGATTGTCTGTTGGGAGGCAGGGCCCTACGACAATTCAAACTCATACAATAGAGGATTCACCAAAAATTGTGAGTCTCCCCATCCTCACTCACCCACGTCATGATGCTTTATCCGTACTTTATCACTCATTGGCAAGCATCGTGCAGTTCTATGCTTTCAAGCCTTTGTTGATGCTGTTCCTTGCGCCTGGAATATACTCTGCTTCGCAGACAGACCCATTCATTCCTCCTTTCTTCACCTTGTCCACTTTTCAAAATCATGCTCATTCTACAAAGGCCAGGATTCTTCCTTAATCTACTACACAGGTTAATGCTCACTTCTTTGCTCACTAATGCTTCTTCCAGAGAACGTCATCCGTTTTTGTAGCACCTCATATGGTTGAATATTGAATCAATTGAATCATTCTCTGTTACTGTACTGTGAATCCCTATTTCCAGCTTTATCACATAGAAGACATTTGGTAAAAATCTGTATAATGAATGAAAGAAAAAAAGAAAATTCGTTTTTATTAAGATACTGTGCTAAGCACCTTACAGTATTAACTCAATTTATTCTCAATTTGTAGCACATTCTTTCCTCCAATAGGCTGTATCACCATTTTATAACAGGAAACTGAGGCACAGAGGGGTTAAGTTACTTTCACAAAGTCATAAAGCCATTAAAATAAACAGGCAGAATTTGAGCAGAGAGGAGAAGACTGATTAAATTTCTGTGTAAATTTTCACTAGTTATTAAAAATATATTTAGTAAATTTTATAAACACGTAATCCACTGTTCCTGGACAATGATAATAGATGGGCTCCATACAGGAATTCATAGAAATTTAATTTATGAGCACAAAAGTACACAATAAAATTCATCACACTCTTTGTCTCTGCCCTTCCCCTGGGTGACCAAGAATTGTTATTGCAGACACTGGCATTTTATTGAACTGGCTCTGCCTACAAAGAATTTATGTTCTTATGCTCAAGGCAATCTCCTTCCCTGGCTATATGATATCTTCTCAGCCCTTCAGAAGATCCTTATTTTGCTTATCTTCGAAGAGTAGAAATTTGAGTCCAGAGTACCAGTGTGCATGGTGTCTCACAATTAATTGTCCACACAGACAAGGGCAAGAATTTAAATCTTGCAAATGGAGAAAAACCATCACCTTCATATTCAAAGGGTACAACATCAATAATACCCTCCAACTTGGAAAAATACTCAATTTTAAATTTATATAAACATAGTTAAGTAGAAAGGAGGAAATCTGAAGTGAAGAATACTGAAAGACAGAAGAGGTCATAATGGAACCAGAAATCATTCACAAGAGAAAAATGCTTCACTCATGCCTAGAGGTAGACAAGAAATATATTGGCAATTTGCGAAGGAATTGATATTCTCCTTGATCAAGCAAAAAATTTATAATCTCCTTTCTCTACTTGTTCTTGCCAAGTATCTTTCACTTGTAAGCACTTCATTACAAGGTCTGCCAAAAAAAAAAAGGAAAATAAGAAGGGAGGAGGGGAGGGAAGGAAGGAGAGAAAGGAAAGAGAGGCAGACAGGGAAAATGTAGAGAGAGACCTAAAGATGTCTTTAAGAGATTATTATTATAAGTAAATATCTGCCATTAGGTTAAATGATGCCTAGCTCCTTATAAATATCTGAGAGTATAAAAAGTAAATTTGGGAGTGAAGGAGCATTAGTATAGGAAAAAGAAATGTAATTAAAAGTAATAGCACCAAATTAATACCTAACATGGAGGTTAGATATCCGGGGGAAAAAGATTGTTGGTAAGGTCAATTAGAGAAAAGAAAGACTTCAAAGGACTATAGCAAGTGCTCCATCCCTTGAGACATTTAAAATTAACCTGGACAAAGAACTAGAATATATTTTGTGAAAAGCAATCCTTTCTGACAAGCTGGTAGATTAGTTCTAATTGATTTTTCCACTTCTAATTTCTTTAAATCTCTGAAATGCTATTCTTGGAAGACAAATGAGTTTTCTTTGAGAATGAATTTTCCGTCTTTATTTTAATGAAATGAGATATGATTTCTCATGAAAATAGTTTCCAAGCCAATGCCTTTGCAAGTAATCATTCAAACTGTTATTTAGAATAAAGAAGTTAACAATCAAAGTTACATCATTAGTAAACATAATAAATTACAGGGCACTGCCTTCCATTGTGCACTGGCAATTGTCTTGGAATAAAATTCTCAAAAAGTGAAGAAATACAATTCAATTCAAAAATGGGAAAAATGTAGCGGGCAAATATTTTACCAGTTTTTACCTTTTTGTTCCATGTTCATATCCTGTCTAGAAAGTTATTACTAAAAAAAAAATTAATTCTCTTGAAATTATGTCAAATTTTATATTATTGAATCAGAACAGTTTTAAGGAAATAAGGGATAATATCATCATATACATGATATTTATTGTAAGAAAAGAACTAAATTAGAAATATACTTAAGGGGTGCGTGGGTGGCTCAGTCGGTTAAGCGACCCACTTAGGCTCAGGTCATGATATGTGGTTGGTGAATTCCAGCCCCGCGTTGGGCTCTGTGCTGACAGCTCAGATCCTGGAGCCTGCTTCAGATTCTGAGTCTCCCTCTCTCTCTGCCCTACTCTGCTCACTCTCTGTCTCTCAAATATAAACAAGTGTTTTAAAAAATTTGCCTGATATCTTAATTTTCTTAGAAAATTTAGGAAAACAGGAGGAAGCACTAAGTGAAATGAGGCTTATCTGTTTCTTCTTACATGTATTGATTTTCAAAGCAGTTCTACATACTTTGATAAATGTTATTGCTTTTCCATGAATGGTAAAGATTGGAAAAATATTCTTGATTGAGACTTTTTTACCTCTTGGTCATAAAGATATTCTTCCCTATTATATTCCGATAGCTTTCAAGCTTCATGTCCTTTATTTTGTTTTTACATTTAAATCTTGAATTTGCTTTCTAATATGGTGTGAAATACAGATATAATTTTACAAGGATAGCTGTTCAAATGCAATGTATCAAACAATCCAGAAGTAAAGCCACTTCTATCATGCACCAGGTTCTCATTGGTCTGTTCCAAGGCTCTCTATCCCTTCCATTGATTAATATTTCTGTTGTTTTGCAAAAACTGCACTATTTTCATTTCTATACCTTTGTAAGATATTTTGATATCTGATCACGTAGGTCTCTCTTCTTTCTCTTGCTTTACCAAGACTGCCTTAGCCTTCTTTCACAGTATCTCTTCCTTATAAAATTTAAAATAAATATATGATTTTTGATGAAAAATGTTTAGAATTTTGATTGTTATTACATTTAATATAAATTAATTTGAGGATAGCAAACATTTTTATTTTATTGAATAATCTCGTACATATATGTATTCTATTTTTTCCACTCATTTGAGACTTTATTTTAACCAATAGTCTCTACATCGACTAAACTCTAAGCCCATAAAAGCTCATATAACTTTTTAAGTTTGAGAGTGATATTAGTAAGAAGACTTGAGTTTTATATTGTCCTAAATCTGCTCTCACTTTAGCTGAGGCAAGTCTCTTGGACAGAAGTCTATTGTTTTCACTTTATTTTTACTAGAGTTGATCTTAGAAAATGTCAGTGAAATGATAGAAGTCAGTCAAGCACATTGCCTTTATCCAAGTGACTGATGTTTATATAAATCCAGTATGGTTTGGAGTATCAGTCTCAATTTTAATGAGGTTAAGATGACAGTGCCTCAGGTGCCTGGGTGGTTCAGCTGGTTAAGCATCCGACTTCAGCTCAGGTCATGATCTTGCAGTTTGTGGGTTCGAACCCAGCATCAGGCTCTGTGCTGACAGCTTAGAGCCCGGAGCCTGTTTTGGATTCTGTGTCTCCCTCTCTCTCTGCCTCTCTCCTTCCCATGCTCTGTCTCTCTCTAAAAAAATAAGTAAACATTTAAAAAATTCTTTAAAAAAATGACATTGCCTCATTTAAAGTAAATCTCCTTAGGTTTGCAGTGAAAGTCACAAAGAAAAATAAGCAAATTTCTTTCTTTTAACTTGTGTGCAGACCACTGACACTTAATAATCACTACAGCAACCCCTGAAAGGGAAAAGTAGTTAAAAATACAATCCATAAAGTTAAATAGAATACTAAAAGTTTTGAAATAATCCAAATGAATATAGGAAAGGGAGAGGAGAAGAATAAAAACATGAAAAACGACCAGTAAAATAATAAAATTGTGGACCTAAATCCAAAAATATCAATAATTACATTAAATGTAAGTGATCTAAACACTCTAATAAAAAAAAAACAGAAAAAAAATAGAGATACTCAGATTGGATATAAAAATAGAAGGCACAATTATATGCAATCTAGAAGAAAGCCAGTTTAAATAAAATTATACAGATAAATTAAAAGGAAAACAAATGGAAAGAGATATATGATGAAAACACTAATGAAATATTATTTTTGCTGGGGCTGCCATAACAGAATACCACAGGGTGCATGCTTTAAACAACAGAAATTTATTTTTTTCATAATTCTGTAGACTAGAAGTCCAAGATTAAGGTGTCAAAAGGGTTGGTTTCTTCTGAGTCCTCGCTCCCTGACTTGCAGATTTGTATTTCTTTCTGTGTCCTCAGACAGCCTTTCCTCTGTGCTCTGTGCAAGTACTTCCCTGGTTTCTCTTTCTCTACTTATTTTTTTTTTAATTTTTTAATGTTTTATTTATTTCTAGGGGAGAGAGAGAGACAGCGTGAGCAGGGGAGGGTCAGAGAGAGAGGGAGTCACAGACTCTGAAACAGGCTCCAGGATCTGAGCTGGCAGTCAGCACAGAGCCCGACGCGGGGTTCGAACCCACGAACTGCGAGATCATGACCTAAGAGAAAGTTGGACGCTTAACCGACTAAGCCACCCAGGCGCCCCATCTCTACTTATTTTTTAAAAATATTTATTTATTTTGAGAGAGAGAGAGTGAGCAGGGGAGGAATAGAGAGAGAGAGAGGATTCCCAAGCAGGATCCACAGCTGTCAGCACAGAGCCTAATGCAGGCTTCAAACCCACAAATGGTGAGATCATGACCTGAGCCAAAACCAAGAGTTGAATGCTTAACCAACTGAGCCACCCAGGTGCTCTACTTATAAGGACACCATCACACTAAATTAAAGTCAACTCATATGGCCCCATTTAACCTGAATATCTCGTTAAAGACCTTATTTCTAATATACAGTCAATTTTGAAGTACTGACGGGTTAGAGTTTCAACATATGAATTTGGGAGTAGGGACACAATTTTGTTCATGACACCTAAAGAAAATTGGTCTGGATATATTTATATCAGGTAAAATAGACTTCAGAACAAGAAAAATTACCAGGATTAAAGACAGACACTGCAAAATGAGAAATGGGTTGATTCATCAGTAATCCACAAAAATCTTAATGTGTATGCACCTAAAAATTAGAGATCATAAATACACAAGTAAAAACTGATAGAAGTGAAAAGGGAAGTAGACAAATCCGCAATTATACCTGGAGACTTCAACATTTCTCTCTCAATAATAATAGAACAAGTGGACAAAGAATCAGCATGAATAAACTTTATCAACCAGTTTGACCTAATGGACATTTATAGAACATTTTGGTTCATGGCAGCAGAATATACAATCTGATCATAACAAAATTAAACAAGAAATCAATAATAGAATGGTATCAGGAAAATCCCCCAATTTTTGAAAATTAAACAGTGCACTCCTAAATAATCCATGGGTCAAAGGGGAAGTCTCAGGGAAAGTTAGAAAATATTTGAATGGAATGAAAATGAAGATACAAAATATCAAAATTTGTGGGACACCACTAAGAGTTTAAAGGAGTATTTATAGCATTAGCTATTTGTTTTTAAAAAAGCAAGGACACAAATCAGTAATCTAAGCTTCCATGCAAAAAAAAAAACAAAAGAGCAATTTCATTCCAAAATAAGTAGAAGAAAGGAAATAATGAGTATTTATGAGATAGAAATTGAAAAACTAACTGAGACAATGAGCAGTCCCTGGGTAGTTCA
Source organism: Proteles cristata cristata (assembly GCA_017311185.1). Lineage (NCBI taxonomy): Eukaryota > Metazoa > Chordata > Mammalia > Carnivora > Hyaenidae > Proteles > Proteles cristata. The sequence goes on from JAESUZ010001605.1 coordinate 284,287, forward strand.
GTTGGTTAAGTGTCCAACTCTTGATTTCAGCTCAGGTCATGATCTCAAGGCTCCTGGGATCTGGCTCTGCATCAGGCTCTACACTGACAGCAAGGAACCTGCTTGGGATTCTCTCTCCCTCTCTCTGCCCCTTTTCTGTTCATGTACACATGCTCTCTCCCTCAAAATAAATATATAAACATTTAAAAAAAGAGAAACAGGAAAAGTAAAAGTAAGGCTTAAACAAAAGGAGATTCAGAGAATATTCTTCCAAAAGCAAATATACATGAAGTAACATGCAATGCAAATGATCAATTGATTATGAGGAGTTTGTTAATATCAGAACATATTGTAACCTGGTAATGCATATCATTATCACTTTGGAATATGTGTTGTTTTCTTCACAAAGTTGTTTTCCTCTCAATTTCCTTGGTCTAAAAGCTATTCAAAAGAACAAAACATAACTTCACCTGAAATGAAACTTTAAGCATCAACATTTTCTTTTTGACACTGTGCTGTAAAATAGAAATAATTGTTGCCCAAATGGCCCCCATTCTCCCAACTGGCTTACTTGTCTCAGCAACTAGGGAACAGGAGGGGATTCCCTCATCTCAGAACTGCCTAAAACCCAATTCCTGTGTGGCAAGTCCTCACGATCTGACTTATTCATCAGGCCACTCACTGAAGTTCTTGTCTTTTGGTCCCTAGCTCCTCAGTGGCAACATGCATTTAACAAACATATCTGAGTACCTACTATGTACTAGGCAATAATTCGGTAGTTGTGCTATTTGATCTCCCATTCCAACATAGTTGAACTATCAGAGTATTATCAAAGACCTAAGCCATTATCAGGTTCATCTTTGAGCCACCGTCACATGGGTTGAATTATGTGCCCTCCCCAAAAAGAAAAGTTGAAATCCTAACCCAGTAATTCAGAATGTGACCTTATTTGGAAATAGGGTCATTACGGATGCAATTAGTTAGGATGAGGTCATATTGGTTGTAGGTGAGCCCCTAAACCACTATGGCTGATGTCCTCCTCATAAGAAGACAGTCATGTAGAAACACAGAAACATGGGTAGAATGCCACAGGCAGTTGGAGGCAGACATGGAAGAGACACATCTATAAGCCAAAAACCCCAAGAATTGCTGTCTGTCAACAGAAGAATTGCTCCCGTCAGTTAGGAGAGAGACATAAAACAGATTCTCCCTCAGGGTCCTCAGGAGGAAGCAACCCTGCTGATACCTTGAATTTGGATTTTCAGCTTCCAGATCTTTGAGGGAATAAATTTCTGTTGGGCTTCTTCTACCAGTTTGTAGTATTTTTTTGCCTCAGCCATGGGAAGCCAATACACCCATTCACTCCATTTACATATGGATAAATATTGTACCGAGAAAAAAAAATTGTTACCATAAACTAATATTTCTTTTTTTAAGATTTATGTATTTATTTTGAGAGACCCACGCCCCCCCGCTGTGAATGAGCGGGAGAGAGGCAGAGAGAGAGAGAGAGGGGGAGAGATTGAATCCCAGGCAGGCTCCATGCTGTCAGCACAGAGCCCAACTCAGGTCTTGATCTCAGGAACCATGAGACCATGACCTGAGCCAAAATCTAGGATGGGACACTTAACTGACTGAGCTACCCAAGGGCCCCTCCATAACTAATATTTCTAAACTTTAGAGATTGCCAAAGTTATCAAAGACCAAGTCTGAAAAGTTCTTGTGAAATGTCATTGTCCTTTTCTGTAGTGATGTATTGACAATACACTAAAAAACAAAACAAAACAAAAAACAACTCCCTAGAGTCAGAGGTAATTTTATTTCAGTAAACAAAATCATGTGTTGTTGGTGAAAGGGGAATGAATTATGAGTAGGCAGAAACAACTGATGTCCACTACACGAACCAGTAATACGAAATAATTACACTTGTTAAACATGTAGAAAACAGACTCTGTGGGGCGCCTGGGTGGCTTAGTCGGTTAAGCGTCCGACTTTCGCTTAGGTCATGATCTCGCAGTTCGTGGGTTCGAGCCCCGCGTCCGGCTCTGTGCTGACTGCCAGCTCAGAGCCTGGAGCCTGTTTCAGTCTGTGACTCCCTCTCTCTCTGACCCTCCCCTGCTCACGCTGTCTCTCTCTCTCTCCTAGAAATAAATAAAACATTTAAAAAAAAATTTAAAAAAACAGCCTCAGTACCCTCAGGCTACTACACATCTCGCTAGTTGGTTACAGTTATCTCCAGATCTGTCCAATTCTCTTAGACTGGAGAAAACACAGACAGAAATTAGGAGAAATTAATTCAACAAGAAAAAAGAAAGAATGAAATTGAAATGGGTAAATTCTTTTAACCAGGGCCCAGACATCAAAGCAGGAGCTCTGTGATGAGCACAGACACTTCTACTCCCCAGTCCTTACAGCAATTTCAGTAAGGAGGGGGAAACTCTTTCCTAAAAGCCTGCCCTAAATGCTTATTTGTGTCAGGCTGGTCCTCCTTCCCCATCTTCCCTTTTGACTTTCACTCTTCATCCTCTTTAACGGAAGGAAGACACATCTCTGCAAACTGATTCTAACTCTACTGCATTGCCTCGAGCCCAAAACCAAGCAAAAGTACAATTCAACACGCTGCTGATGGTGCCGACTTAGCTAAAGACTATGGAGACTGGATCATCTTACAAGTTCACTGGGTCCAATTCTTTGCAATTAACAAAACTGGAGGTGGAAGAAACGAAGTTGTCAGCTATTAGATGACCGAATCTAATCTTTGTATGATTTTTGGCATATAACTTAGATAGAGTAAAAGTAGTGAAATGGCTACAACAAAATTCTTTCTGTTCCCATCTGTTTTTTTTACGTGAACAAAGTTTCTCAGGGCTTTATCTATAACACTGAAAAATAAGAACGGAACTGATGTTAAGCCCTGTCTCAATAGTAGGACAAGAGTGTTTACTATTAATATTACTGCTATTACAAACCTCCTAGCAGTAATAGTGTCTTTATTCATCCACAAATGCATAAACTCATTTTTTAAATGCAGCCTTATCCAAAAACAGTTTTTGCTCTTTATGTTTAATAATTATCCATAAAATCTGTAACATATTTATGATATTTTGATTAATAATTTCTGATAAAAATAGTAATCTGAACTAGAAGATACTTTCAAATATTTAAAGACTTAGGTCACAAGAACTAAGGATAAAATTAAATTTCTATATTGCAGAGAATTATGCTAGAATGATAAACAGAAGAGTTTTAGGCATAAAAATACATTTCATTAGGATAATTTTCCGGGAGAATTGGAAATGAAATAGGAGCTAAAGAGCAAAAAGGAACAATGTAAAATGTTAATGAACAGCTGGCTTAAGTATTTTAAAAATACATGATAGTGAGTATCAAATTGTTATGACATTTAATTCCATTGGATACATTTAAAAGAGTAAACCTTGAAGCGCCTGGGTGGCTCAGTTGGTTGAGTATCCGACTTCGGTTTTAGGTCATGATCTCTTGGTTCATGAGTCAGAACCCTGCATCCAGCTCTGGGTTGACAGCTCAGAGCCTTGAGTCTGCTTCAGATTCTGTGTCTCCCTCTCTCTCTGCCCCTCCCTGGGTTGCGCTCCATCTTTCTCTCTCAAAATAAATACACATTAAAAAAAAAATTTTAAACTAAAAGAGTAAACTTTATTGATATGTCTAAAGTACCAGAAATTATATTCTTTGCACTAATTTAAGCTGATGATAAAACAATTTATGTCAATTAAAAAAATGTATGAGGGGGGTACATTGTTTATGGTCCATGCTAGCCAAAAATGTTTGAAGAACACTGATCTAAAGGAGAGACAAAATGGATATTTTTAAAAGAAAGTAACACAATAAGGTACTTTGTGAGTCCAAAGGGAGCCCACAGAGAAGCAGATACAAATGCTTGGGAAGTGGTCATACCTGAGGTGGCTTGGGGGAAGGTACAGAAGAAAGTAAGGTACCAGGGCAAAGGCAGGCTGACTGCCAAAACTGGGTCAGAGTCTTAGGTTTTAGTCCCAGAGACTTGCTTGATTTGGTCAGAATAGTTCATATTCGCCGCACTCAGAGTTTACTTATTAATTTATAGTAAGAACTGCAGCTATCGCATCCTGTATGATATGACGGAAGCCCAGTTGCAACTAGGTCATTTGCTAGATCCAAAGGAATTGGAATAAGGGTGAGAACAATTGTGGCCAAGAGCACAATGATCTGAGGTTCCGACAGCCTGATGCTCTTGTGTGATGGTAACAAGAGCACTCCCTTGTAGAGTCAGGCTGTCATCTGTGCAGGTCTGGAAAGGGTCTTGCCAGCTTCTGATTCTTGGAGCTTCCTTGTCCATGTCAGACCATGGTTTCTCAGAGCCATTATCTTAGGATCATAGTGATCATAATCAGATTCCAATCTTGCCTCCTTCATTTGACCTCTCGGTGGTCTAACCTGAAGTTTTGGACAAGCCCATTCTTCCATTGCACATTTACAGACACTACCTTGGCCTCCTTCCAACATAAGGTGAATTACATCCATGATATGTGAATTCCTTTCTCTTGTTTAATTATCAGGTATATTCTTATTTCCAAATTTTTGTGGGAATGGGGATGTGGGGATCTCATTACCATGTATCAACTTTTATTATAAAATATGTAATAAATGCAACTGAAAGATAGTGTATGAGAGGAAGAAAATTTAGCATATTAATTATTCAAAATAAGGACTAGTTAAGATAGCTCAGCCCTGTACTGATCACAGCCACTTTGCAGGCAATCAACTAGGAAAGAAACTTAGTTAATTCAATGCACATTTATTGAGCTCCAGCTAACACACTGAAGCACGCCAAGATCAGAAGATAGAAGGAGGACAGACTCTGCTATTGAGCTTTCACCTGGAAGCAGGTAATTCTCATACAACACGATGAATGCATAATCAAGGAATAAAAGAAGGTTTTAGGAGCACAATAGAAAGGAATGAGGTATGGGCTTTACAGAGGATATATTTTATTTCTGTCTTAAAGAAAGAGCAGAAATTTACTAAGAGAAGACAGGAAGCAGTCATCCAATATTGAGAGTACGATCAATATCTGGAGACCTGAGAAGGCATTCATTCATTGCAGCTTTAGAGAGTGTTCCTGGAACTTAGGGTTTGGTAGAGGAGGGTGCAGGAGCTTTGGACTTTACCAATCTGCATGGATTGAACCTGTGGGCAAGTAGAGAAATAGTAACCATCCTAGATATCTTGGATAGACAAATGGGGCCAGATGGTAGGATATAAAACACAAAAATTCCGGGACCCACTACCTCAGTGAAATTTCTAGGAGTCCAGAGGCATGGGCTATGTCAAGACATCCTTTCCAAGGGTAAGGAAAAGTTGCTGCATATGGTCCTCTTATCACTGAGAAAAAGTAGAATACCTTGTGTTGTTAAGGTGCTTCATGTTTTATTTATTTCTAGGAGAGAGAGAGAGACAGCACAAGCAGGGGAGGGTCAGAGAGAGAGGGAGACACAGAATCTGAAGCATGGTCCAGGCTCTGAGCCGGCAGTCAGCACAGAGCCCGACGCGGGGCTCGAACCCACGAACCGCGAGATCATGACCTAAGCGAAAGTCGGACGCTTAACCGACTAAGCCACCCAGGCGCCCCTGTTAGGGTGCTTCAGAGGCAATATAAATATCTCAGGCTGCTGCTTTGATTCACTTATCCAACAACCCAAAGGATTCCCCGTTTCAAGTGGAGTACTAAGAAAGAGATGACTCTCCAATGGGTCCAGCCTGCCATGACAGCTGTGTGGCCCTCTGGTCTGTCTGGCCCAGAAGATCCATGGAGATCGAAATATTTGTGACTGATAGGGTTGCTGTATGGAGATTTTGGCTGGCTCCCCAGTTCAGAGAGTTAGGATTTTAGGCAAAGCTATGCTACTCTCTGAGTACAACCATCCTTCTTTTTGAGAAAGAGCTTCTAGCTTGCTGGTGGGCCCTAGGAAAGACTAAACTATTCAAACTAAAGGGTCATAATGCTCTGAGTATTGACTGACCCATCAAGCCATAGAGCTGGATGTGCACAGTGACACTCCATTATTAAATGGAAGCAGTATGTCTAGATAAGGCTTCTAGCAGATCCTGAAGGCATAAGTTGTATGAGAAAGTGATTCAGATCCCCATGGCTTCTAGCCTTGCTCTAGTGCCTTCTTTCTCTCTCTCTCTCTCTCTCTCTCTCTCTCTCTCTCTCAATCCATGCTGACAGCTTATGAGAATAGAAGAAGGAAGTCATAAATATGAATGGTGATCAAGTGATCAGTTGCAGAAGCAAGGACTGCAGTAGTTATGAATTTTTCCCTGCTTTGATAGGAATATATTTGTGTGTATATTTTCTTTTTCTCTGTCCCATTTCCTGACTATCTAACTTCTGTTAGTAGCGGTCAACCTTCAATTTTAGGATTTATGTTACAGAATCTCAAAGAAGGGTTTCACTCAGCTAAAAAAGAAAAAAGATATATGTAAATAACTAATGTGGATAAAGTGGAATTTTGCACTATTAGGTGCTTGAGAAGTAGTTGCATTATGTTAAGTAAAAGTATGTCTTTGTCTTTGTCTTTATTTGAAAATTAAATATGTTTAGGGGCACCTGGGTGGCTGCCTAGCTCACCTGGGAGCCGAGTGTCTTACTTCGGCTCAGGTGTCTTACTTCGGCTCGATCGAAGTAAGTTTGTGGTTTGTGGGTTCGATTGAGCCCCTCATCAGGTTCTTCATTGACAGCTAGGAGCCTGGAGTCTGCTTCACATTCTGTCTCTCTCTCTTTCTCTCTGCCTCTCCCCAGCTTGTTCTTTCTCTCTCTCTCTCTCTAAAAAATAAACGTTTTTTTAAAAAGAAAATTTAATGTGTTTAGAAAGGCAGCAAAGTCACAGAGTTTGGCTGTAAACTAACAGAGGCTGTAACTACACAGAAGAAACAGATTCCATAGATTTCTCCATAAACTCTTCCTTCATGGTTTAATTCAGTGGCTGAATGTTCTTGGCTTCTCAGATTTCCTGGCAAGCTCTGTCTTGCATCAGTACTTCAGAAGAATTGGATAGTGACTGTCACCATTTTGGACTTTCATGTCCCCAGCTGGTCCCACAGCTACATATGATTTAATTCCTATAATAAATCCCTTGTCCTACAACACTCGCAGAGGCTCTGTTTCCCTGACTGAACTCTGACAGATACAAGGATATTTGAGCCAGGACCCGAGAAAGGCAAGGAAGTGGTCATAAGGCCACCTCAGGAAGAGGGCAAAGGGAACAAACAGCAAGTGCCAAGGCCCTGTGGCATGAATATGACTGAGGAAGTAGTGTGGCTGAGTGGAGTTAGTAGGGGGGAGAGTAAGAGGAGATGAGATGCAGAGGTAGGAGGAGAGAGACAAGATCATGAGTGGCTTCGCAGAATATATAGGAGCTCCAGGTTTTTCTCTACTTGAGATAGAAAGCCACGGGAGAGTTACGAGTAGAATGACATGATCTGACATTTTAAATGAACTCACTCTTGCTGCTACATTAAGAATAGACTGCACGAGGCAGATAAGGGCAGAAGCAGGAAGATGAATTAAAAAGCTGATGCAATAATCCAGATAAGAAAGGTTACCGGCTCAAACCCAGCTATTAGCACTGAGGGACGTGGTAACAAGTTGTTGGAATCTGGATATATGTTGAATGTAGAGATTTTAAGATTTAATGTCAAGTGGAATGTTGGGTATGAGAGGAAAAAAGGAATCAAAGATGACTGCAGGGTTCTTGATATTTTTTTTAATTCTGGAAACAATTTTATTTATTTACATCCAAGTTAGTTAGCATGTAATGCATTAATGATTTTAGGAGTAGATTCTAGTGATTCATCACCAATGTAAAACACCCAGTTCTCATCCCAACAAGTGTCTTCCTTAATGCCTCTTGCCCATTTAGGCCATCCCCCACCCAGACAACGCCTCCAGCAACCCTCAGTTTGTTCTCAGTATTTAAGAGTGTCATGTTTTCAACATAACTTTTCACATGTATTTAACAAGCCCTCAGTTTGTTCTCTGCATTTAAGAGTCTGTTACGTTTTGTCCCCCTCCTTGTTTTAATATATTTTTTGCTTCCCTTCCCTTATGTTCATCTGTTTGGTAACTTAAATTCCACATATGAGTGAAGTCATATGTTATTTGTCTTTCTCTGACTAACCAGTTTTGCTTAGCATAATACCCTCCAGTTCCATCCACGTAGTTGCAAATGGCAAGATTTCACTATTTTTTGTTGCTGAGTAATACTCCAGTGTGTGTGTGTGTGTGTGTGTGTGTGTGTGTGTGTGTGTATACCGTATCCTCTTTGTCCTTTCATATGTTGATGGACATTTGGGCTCTTTCCATACTTTGACTATTGTCGATAGCGCTGCTATAAACATTGGGGGTGCATATGCCCCTTTGAAACAGCACACCTATATCCCTTGGATAAATACCTAGTAGTGCAATTGCTGGGTCAGAGGGTAGTTCTATTTTTAACTTTTTGAGGAACCTCCATACTGTTTTCCAGAGTAGCTACAGCAGTTTGCATTCCCATCACCAGTGTAGAAGAGATTCTCTTTCTCTGCACCCTCACCAACATCTGTTGTTGCCTGAGTTGTTAATTTTAGCCATTCTGACTGGTGTGAGGTGGTGTCTCACTGTGGTTTTAATTTGTATTTCCCTGATGATGAGTGATGTTGAGCAGTTTTTCATGTGTCTGTTAACACATCTGTTTTCATGCGTCTTCTTTGGGAAAGTGTCTTTTGCCCATTTCTTCACTGAATTATTTGCTTTGGAGCATTGAGTTTGATGAGTTCTTTATAAATTTTTGATACTGACCCTTTATCTGACATGCCATTTGCAATATCTTCTCCCCTTCCATCAGTTGCCTTTTGGTTTTGCTGATTGTTTTAAGGTTCTTGATTTGAGTGATGAAGAATAGGATTGCCATTTAATGAAACTGAAGGCTAGGGGTAGAATGAATTTTGAGAGTAATATCGGAAGTTCAGATATAGTCACTTAACTTCACGATGTTTATTAGATATACAGCAGAATGTGTCAACTGAGCAATTGTATAAATGAATCTGGCAATGAGGGGAGAGATCTGAGATAATGATACAAATCTGAGGATCATTTGTTTACAGATAGGTAATAACATTAAGAGAATGAATGTAGTTAGAAAAGAAAAGAGTTCAGGACTAAGCTATTGGGCGGTTAGAAACATTGGAGAGATGGGCAGTGGCCAGAGGACTGAGGAAAATCAGGTGCTGACCCAGGTGTCCCAATTCTGTGTTGCCCCACCTTTCTTGAAGGCTGAAAACATGTCTTGTTGATGGAAAACTCCTGCCATCTAGTATGTTATCAGTCATTCACCTGGTACTCAGTAAACAGTGAGGACCCTGCTAGAAGACCTCATGGAAAATAGCTCCCAGAATGGGAGAAAATAATTGTAAATCATGTATCTGACGGGAGTTGTATCCAGAATATACAAAGAACTCTTACAACTCAATAAAAAAAGACAAATAACTCAATTTTTAAAATGGGCAAAAGATCCAAATAGATATAGCTTCACAGAAAATTTATAAATGGCCAAATCACACTTGAAAGATGATTAACATCATTGGTCATTAGGGAAATGTAAATCAAAACCACAATTAGATACCCATTAGGATGGCTAGAATCAAAAGGAGGAAAACAGTTGTTGGCAAGGATGTGGAGAAATTGGAACCCTCATACACTGCTGGTAGGAATATAAAATATTGCAGCCACTTTGGAAAACAATTTGGCAGTTCATCAAAAAGTTAAACATAGAATTACCTTTTAAGCCAGCAATTCTACTCCTACGTGTATAGCCAGGGGTTGCAGTTATAATAATCAACAAGGTCAGGTTGGCAATAAAGAGGCAGCCTGACTTGCAGAAGTTTATTGAGATAGTGGAACACAATGTCCCTAGGGGCAAAATAGATGGGCAACTGATATTTCAAGGACAGAAAACAACGAGGCTAAGAGAGGGTACCCCAATGAGAAGTTATAATTCCTTCAGACTCAGACTCAATGACTGAGTCTCTAGGAATAAGGGTCTTGCAACACCATGGTCATGCATGATAGTGGTACCATGGGCTGCTCTCAAGAGAGGCCAGATAGATCTCGGAAGATGACTACAGACCATAAATAGTGGCTTTACCACATCTACCTGTCACGTGTACTATCTTTGGTAGAGCAGATTAATATGGCCTCAGTTATATGGTATGCAGTCATTGATATTCACTTTTCTCTTCCAGTTCAAAAAGAAGGGCAGAAACATTTTGTAGTCCCAGGGAATTGATAACAATATATATTTATGGTCTTGCCCCAGGGCTATGCTTCCTTTCTCACATTCCATCATAATGGAGTGTCAAGAGATCTGTACTTTCTAGACATCCTATAGCACAGCACAGTGATCTCTTGCAATGACACTATTGTGTGGCTCAGGCCAGATGACCATGAGGTGGCTAGTACCTTGAAGGCCTTGGTGAACCCTGACATGGCACCATTCCGCAAGGAGACCAACCAGCCATGCAGTAGCGTGTTGACTATATTGAACCTCTTCCGTCCTGAGAATGCCCACAGTTTATCTTGATAGAAATAGCCATGTATCCCTGGGATGGGTTGCCTTTCCTGTCTAGAGGGCTTCATCCAGCATTACTATCCAAGGACGTCCAGATGGTTTGATTCCTCCTGGAAGGGGAGCACAAGTAAAGTTAGGAGACCCACTGTACAGCAAAGAAGATGTGGAATGTGCTCAAGGTGGAGGGATCCAATGACTGAGTCCAACCACACCTGCCAGCCATCAATGATGGAGCAAACAGGCCACCAAGACAGCATAGTCAACAACTGACTGACTCTGGGATACAGAGGCTGCTGCCTTGTTGTAAAGGGAGGACAATTCTGCAGGGTGGTTCATGCTCTGGAGTTTTTCCCCTGTGGATCAGGCCAAGTGACCTTTACCTGAGACCCTATCCCTGCTTGGCTCTTTCCCCTCCTTTATAAGGCATTTCCTGGGTAATTTTACCATCAATAAATCATAGTGCACTGAATTCCTCTCTCTGGCTCTGCTTCTTTAAAATCTGACCCAAGACACCCAGCCATAAGGAAATGCCAGTGAGAGAGGAGGCAGCATCCAGAAAAGTGGATGCTAGTTACAGGTCCTCAGAGAGGGCAAATCCCTGGCTGAGACACAGGGTCTGCTTTCACGCATTCTTTCTAAGTAGACAGATCCTAAGGGCTGGGAGCCAGCCTGTTTCTCACCCTGTGAGCAGCCTCATTTTACACAATGGGAAAAGTCCAGAGAGAAGAAGTAACTTTGTCAAGGTAATTGGAAAATATGTGGGTATTATCCTCACCCCAGCTCATTCTGTATTTTCTCCACTCTTTGTGCTCATAGAATGTAGGACATATAAAAATAGAAAGATCCAGGAATGGTATCTCTAGAATAAAATGTCACTAAGGTCAAAAGAGTTGAAATCTGGCCTGAATTAGAACGTTTCATTTCCCACCTTTTACCCTAATGTTCATTTTATACCTTTGTTCTCTTGATTTCATGTGTTTCAATTGGATATTTTAAACTGAAAACACTGACTTCTTTCCTTGACCAGGCATTACTTATTTCTCTCTCATCACCCTTATAAATTGTGCCCTGTGTATAACCTCTTAGGCCTGGCGTGCTACATGAAAATGAGAAGAAGGTAAGCCTGAAAATATCAGAGATCAGGATAATCAGGTTTCACAAGCATAGAAGTCATGAAGAATTTCTTTGTAAAGGTTACATTTTGTTTATTTCTCTATTAAAAATTCACCAGTTTCCATGTATACAGTTGGTCTGTCTCTTAAAAAAAAAGACTTACATGCTATTTCAGGGCCTCATAAATACAAACGCAAATCTACAATCTGGAATTATTTTAGGAGACAGGGTGGAGGTTAACTTAACCCTCCCTTATCAGCAGCATCGTTTCAAGAATTCAATCTCCCCACTCTGCTGAGTTACTGGGCATAAGTCCAAGAATATGACGCATGTACAGCCAGGCTCTAAAGATGATTTCTATTCCTTTTCAGCTTCCTATCTTATAAGTCGGTCTTGTGGATCAATGAATGTTCATATTGACATATTTTCGCCAGAGCATTCCAGCTTGCATTTGTGATATGAGGGCTGCTGTCACAGTTCCTTGTCCTTCCTTAAAAACTTTGCCGCAGTGGGGGTGCCTGTGTGGCTTAGTCGGTTAAGCATCCGACTTTCGCTTAGGTCATGATCTCGCGGTTCGTGCGTTCGAGCCCTGCGTTGGGCTCTGTGCTGACTGCCAGCTCAGAGCCTGGAGCCTGTTTCAGTCTGTGACTCCCTCTCTCTCTGACTCTCCCCTGCTCACACTGTCTCTCTCTCTCTCTCTCCTAGAAATAAATAAAAAACATTAAAAAATAAATAAATAAAAGAGAAAACTGAAGGGGAAAAGAAGGAAGGAGGGAAAGAAAAAAGGAAGGATGGACAGAGGAAGGGAGAGGAGAAGGAACAGAGAAAGGAAGGAGGGAAGGGATCTAACTGTGGTTCTTTTTAACCACAGTTCAAGTGTTTTTCTACAGAGGATAAAAACCCGATGGAAATCAGAAGGCAGTTTCAAGGAAAGGTAGATACCTCTATTGTGACAAGTTGAAAGAAATTGTGTTGAAGAAAGCTTTGCCAGAATGTACTGCATTGGATCATCTGTCTAAGGCCACCATCAAGGTTGAGTTCATAGCTGGGACTTATGAAAATGCAGATTTAGTGAAATCTAAAAGCCATCATAATGTTGTTTTCAATAGCGACGTAAATAACGGGGAGACATGTGGCATAGTAGGCTTCTGTCCTACTTCAGCACTTCCTGGTATGACAGTTAATTGAACCATTTGAGGCTTTACTTTCAACACATTGAGGTGATGGAAATGGATTGCAAGTCCAGGGCCACCTCTTATTACATAACTTCTATGAACCTATTTCTTCAACCATACATGTGAATAAGACATAAAATGGTTGTTTGGGAAAAGCCAAAGATTACATAATATATGAATCTGTCTACATAAAATTCTAGAAAATACAAACTAATCCACATTGAGAGAAAGTAGATCAGTGGTTGCTGGGGGGAGTTAAGCAGCAGGGAAAGGCAGGGGGAAAGAATTATAAGAGGGTGCAAGAAAACCTTTTAGGTGGTGGATGTGCCCATAATCTTATATATAAATATGTCAAAACTTATCAAATTACACATTAGGTATTTTAAACACTTATTGCATGTCAATTATACCTTAACAAATTTGTGTTTTTAAAAGGGTCAGAGAATTAAATGAGATAGTATATTGCTAAACAATTTGCAAAGTATCTGGTACACGTGGGCCTCCAGAAATGAGCTCCCTTTCCTACTTATGTCACAGAACTATTTAAAATGGTACTGTGCTGGCGCACCTGGGTAGTTCAGTTGGTTGAGCAGCTGACTCTTGATTTCAGCTCAGGTCATGACTCATGGTCCATGAGATCAAGCCTCACATTGGGCTCCATGCTGAGTGCAAAGCCTGCTTAAGATTCTCTCTCTCTCAGGGTGCCTGGGTGGCTCAGTCAGTTAAGTGTTCAGCTTCAGCTCATGAGTGTCATGATCATGGTTAGTGGGTTTAAGCCCTCCATCAGGCTCTATGCTGACAGCTCAGAGCCTGGAGCCTGCTTTGAATTCTGTGTTTCCCTCTCTCTGCCCCTCCCCTGCTTGCACACTCTCTCTCTTTCTCCTCTCTCTCTCTCTCATATAAACATTAAAGACAATTTTTTTAAGGATTCTCTCTCTCTCTCTGTTCCTCTCTCCTGCTTGTGTGTTCTCTCTTTCTCTCTCTTTATTATTAGAGAATTTTTTTATATTATTTACATAATAATATAATTTATATATATTATATATTTATATATTAGAGAATATATAAAATATAATTTATATATTTATATATTAGAGAATATTTTTGTATTATTAAAATACAAAAATAATTTTAAAAAATAAAATGGCACTGTACTCCACAAATATAAACACTGAAATCTTTCCAGCAATTTTATAGCTGGATAAATATTTTCAAAGAAAAATATGGCACAATATAAAAATATCTTTGTGGATTTTTGGGATTTTAGTTCTGTGACTTTCTTTCAAATCTTTATTAGAAGCATATTTCACATTGTTGAAAGCATATTGAATGTAAGACTTGCATGCCATTTTTCCACTCCTTATTTTATTTATTTTTTTTAATTTTTTTAATGTTTTTATTTATTTCTAGGAGAGAGAGAGAGAGACGGCGTGAGCAGGGGAGGGTCAGAGAGAGGGAGTCACAGACTGAAACAGGCTCCAGGCTCTGAGCTGGCAGTCAGCACAGAGCCCGACGCAGGGCTCGAACCCACGAACTGCGAGATCATGACCTAAGCGAAAGACGGACGCTTAACCAACTAAGCCACCCAGGCGCCCCACCACTCCTTATTTTAATCATAAAATGTCTGCATGCTATTTTTAATGACTGCCCTATAATTTTCTCAGTGGTAAGAGTTCGGGATATGTTTTGAAGATAGAGCTGCCAGGATTTGATGACAAACTCTGGGGTTGAAAGAGAAGACCCAGGCATGATGCTGAGGTTTTTGGCCTGAGCAATTAAAAGTTCAATGAGGTGGGCTCTGGACAGGGAAGAGTATGGAAAGCGCAGGTTTGGTGAGAGGATGAGGAAGTCGGTCTGGGACAAGTTAGGTGCAAAGCATCAAAATGGACACTGGACAGGCAACCGGAGGGGAGGTCTGGCTGGAGACACACATCTGTGAGTCTCTAGCATAACGATGGGATTTAAGGCCCTGGGCTGCATGAGGTCTTCAAGGGCATGAGTACAGAGAACAGAAGAGGTTCAGGCTCTGAGTCACGGGGACCATCTAATGTCTAGAGATAACAACGGTGACAGAAAAGGAATGTTAGGGAGGAGGGGGGAAATCCCGGAAGAGTGTCGATCCTGGATGCCAAGAGACGGAAGTGTCATTGGGACAGAATGCTGCTAGTCATCCTAGTAAGAGGAGGACGAAAAAGTCCTCTTGAAGTAAAACATGGCTGTATCACGGAAACTTTTGGTGGAGTGCTGCGAGCAACTATTATTGGGGTGGATTCAAAAGGTTACAGTAAGGGGCTCCTGGGTGGCTCAGTCCGTTAAGCATCTGACTTTGGCTCAGGTTATGATCTCACGGTTTGTGGGTTTGAGCCCCGCATTGGGCTCTGTGCTGACAGCTCAGAGCCTGGAGCCTGTTTCAGATTCTGTGTCTCCTTCTCTCTGACCCTCCCCTGCCCATGTTATCTCTCTCTCTCAGAAGTAAATAAAACATTAAAAAAAATTTTTTTAACCCAAAAGGTTACAGTAAATAGAAATTTCTCCAGAAAAGATATTTAAATGCCTGATAAGTAGATGAAAAGAAGCTCAATATCAGTAGCCAACAGGGAAAGGCACATCAAAATGACCATGAGATACCACCATCTCACGCCTACAAGGATGGCTACAACCAAAGGAAAATAACAAACGTTGATGAGGATCTGGGGGAAATGCGCTCACCCAGGGGTACATTTTTAAAGGCCTTACCCTGCCTTTTCCACCAACATCAGCCAATATTCCCTCCTTTCCCTTCTCAGGAATCGTGTACATAAGAAAGGGACGATCTGCTTCTTGGATGTCTGCTAAACATCTAAGGTTGAGTATCTCTTCATTGAAAGAGTTTTAATTACTTTAAATTACTTTCCTTTCACAAGGCAGGATTTGTGTTTTTTCCAGATATTTAAATTTTTTCTCAAAGTTTTCAAATTGATTGACTAAAATTGTTCATAGTATTCTCTTACTGCCTTTTAAATCTGTAATGTGTATGATTGTTTTCCCAATTTACATTCTTTTTTTTTTTTTTTTACAAATAGTTTATTGTCAAATTAGTTTCCACATAACACCCGGTGCTCATCCCCACAAGTATCCTCCTCCATGCCCACCCCTCCTCCTCCCCACATCCACCAGTCCTCAGTTTTTGTCAGCATTCAAGAGTCTCTCATGGTTTGCCTCTCCCCCTTTCCCCCACCATTTCCGCCCTTCTTCTCTCCCTTGGTCCTCTGTTAAGCTCCTCCTAATCCTCCTATACGTGCACACATAT
Organism: Proteles cristata cristata; assembly: GCA_017311185.1. Taxonomy (NCBI): domain Eukaryota; kingdom Metazoa; phylum Chordata; class Mammalia; order Carnivora; family Hyaenidae; genus Proteles; species Proteles cristata. The sequence continues at coordinate 300,465 of JAESUZ010001605.1, forward strand.
GATATTTGTCCTTCTCTGCCTGACTTATTTCGCTCAGCATAACACCCTCAAGGTCCATCCATGTTGCTACACATGGCCAGATTTCATTGTTTCTCATTGCCATGTAGTATTCCATGGTATAGATAAACCACATCTTCTTGATCCATTCATCTGTGGATGGACACTTAGGCTCTTTCCATGTTTTAGCTATTGTGGAGAGTGCTGCTATGAACATTGGGGTACATGTGCTCCTATGCATCAGCATTTCTGTATCCCTTGGGTAAATTCCTAGCAGTGCTATTGCTGGGTCCTAGGGGAGTTCTATTGTTAGTTTCCTGAGGAAACCTCCACACTGTTTTCCAGAGGGGCTGTACCAGTTTACATTCCCACCAACAATGTAGGAGGGTGCCCGTTTCTCCACATCCTCGCCAGCATCTAGAGTTCTCTGATTTGCTCATTTTAGCCACTCTGACTGGCGTGAGGTGGTATCTCAGTGTGGTTTTGATTTGTATTTCCCTGATGAGGAGGGATGCTGAGCATCGTTTCATGTGTCTGTTGGCCATCTGGATGTCCTCTTTGGAGAAGTGTCTGTTCATATCTTCTGCCCATTTCTTCACTGGGTTGTTTGCTTTCAGAATCTACAAGGAACTCACCAAACTCCAAGCCCAATTTACATTCTTAATATTGTGTAGCAATCTCTTTTTTTTTCCATAAATCTTACCAAAGTGATAGCCTAGTTTATTAATCTTTTTAATTTTTTTGTTTCCCTCTCTTATTAATCTTTTTTAAAAACCAACTTCTGTTTGTTGATTGTCTCTATTGTGTTTTACTATATCATCTATTTCAGCTCATTGTTACCTACTTTTTTCTACTTGCTTTGAATTTATTTTGTTGTTCTTTTTCTACCTTAAATTGGATCCTGAGCTCACCAATTTTCCATGTTTCTTCTTTTCTCATATAAGCATTCAGTATTATGAATTTCCATCAAGTATTACATTAACTGCATCTCATAAATTTAGATATTTCAGCTTTTATTATTGTTCACTTATAAATATTTTCAAATTTCAATCATAAGTTTTACTTTGGGCAATGATTTATCAAAAAAAGTATGCATTTTAATATCCAAAGTCAATTTTATAGGTCTCATTTATCATTTTATTATTGGCATTTCAATTAAACCAGTAAGAAAACATGGTCTGCATAATACTGATTCTATGAAATTTGTTGAGTCATGCTTTATGACTAGGCATTTAATCAACCTTTGTAAATACTCCATGAATGCTTGAGAAGAATGCACATTTTAAAATGGTTGTGTACAGAGTTTTATATATGTTCATTAGATTGGGATCATTAGTTGAAGTGTTCAAAAAGAATTTGTTTAATCTTTTATATGTCAGGAGCTCAGCTGGCTAGGATGGACGAGAGAGAGAGAAAGGGGGGGGGGAGAGAGAGAGAGAGAGAGAGAGAGAGAGAGATGCTAGGTTTCAGAGTAGCTGATTGAAGCAAAGTGCCAGCAATGAAAGAGCTAAGCCTTTATTCACTTAATGCTATGGTACGAGCAAGATGTTACACTGGAGGAAATGCAGACTCTTCCTGTTGCATTTTCCCTGATGGAACCTTGGTCAAGGTCAGGTAGATCAGTGCAGATGTGGGAGCCATCTCACTATTGAGAAAACCCTGGAACAAAAGAGTCTAATAGTGTCATGGAGTCTGCGATCATGGTAAGGATGTGGGGGAAGGGCCAGGGGAAAAATTCTGAGTCAGCCTGTGTAGAAGTTCCTTCAGGGTTTTCCCTCCCCTGCCCCCCCATAAGGAGGCCTCAGAAGGGGCACCTGGAAGACCTCTGCCTTGAGCTCAGAAAGAGACCTAGGAATAAAGACTCAGGGACTGGAAATGCATATACAGTATATGAAAGAGCATGACTGGCCAGAGGGGCCTGAGTCTTTGCCGCTGTCCTCAAAGTGCATTGGTGTCGGTGTCGGTGTGGGGGTGTGGGGGTGTGGGGGTAGGATGGGCAGCTGCCCCAGGAGGCCTGCCAGACGAAGCCTTTGTAATTGCCTATGGTCAGTTGTGAAAAATCACACGTGCATTTTAACTAGGAACCATACTCCTCATTGTATTGTCGGCTTGACTTATAAATAATTGAGAAAGGCTGGTTCATGGTGGGAATGGGTTTGTCTATTTTCCCTTGTAATCCTATTGATTTTTATTTTACACATTTGAGGACTTAGAAGCACACAATTTTAGACTTGTTATATCTTCCTAGTGAACTAAATAATCATAAGGATGACTATCTTGAATAATTCATTTTCTTAACAATCTGTTACACTGTTATTAATATACTTATACTAGGTTTCTTTGGTTAATATTTTTCCTGGAAAACATGTCCCCCTTCCTTTTACTTTCAATCTTGCTGTATCCTTATCCTTTAGGCCTGCCTCTCAAAAATAGCACATATGTAGATTTTAAAAATCTAACTGGAGGGGCTCCTGGGTGGCTCAGTTGGTTAAGCATCTGACCTTAGCTCAGGTCATGATCTCATGGCTCATGAGTTCCAGCCCCACATCGGGCTCTGTGCTGACAGCTCGGAGTCTGGAGCCTGCTTCAGATTCTGTGTCTCTCTCTGACCCTACCCTGCCCCTGCTCTGTCTCTGTCTGTCTCTCAAAAATAAATAAATGTTAAAAAAATTTAAAAATCTAACTTGATAAAACATCTAAGTTTAGTCCATTTATATTTAATATTATTTTTTTATTTGGACTTTTTTCTATATTATCTTGTTAATCCTAATTGTCCTGTATTTTCTACTTAATTCCCCCTCTTATCTTGCCTTTTTGGGGATTTGATTAAATGTATTTTTCCTTACTCTATTTCTACCTAATTATTTGGACTTCCATATTTTTCTTTTCTTTATTAATTTGCTTTGAGATGGTATCATGATTATTTCACTTAACAAAATCTAAAGTTAATTTCTTAACTTCTGCCAAGATAATAAAAGGACCTCTCAATACTTTTACTCTCATTGTACTTTCCCCCATCATATGTGTTATTATGCAGAACAGTATTTCACTGCTATTCTTTATATTTTTTATTATATTTTTAAAAATATTTATTTTATTTTTTTAAGTTCATTTATTTATTTTGAGAGAGAGAGAGAATTCTAAGCAGGCTTCACACAGTCAGTGCAGAGTCTAATGGGGGTTCAAACTCACAAATCATGAGATCATGACCTGAGCTGAAATCAAGAGTCAGACAATCAATGGACTGAGCCACCCAGGTGCCCCAGATTTATTTTGTTTTTAGAGAGCAGGAGTGGGGGAGATGGCAGAGGGAGGGAGAGAGAAGGGAAAGAGAGAGAGAGAGAGAGAGAGAGAGAAAGAGAGAGAGAGAAAGAGAATCTTAAGCAGGTTCAATGCTCAGGGTAGAGCCTGATCCCCATGACCCTGAGATCATGACCTGAGGCAAAATCAGTAGTTGACACTCAACCCACCGAGCCACCCAGGTGCCCCACTGCTATTCTTTTTATTAATACTATACACTATATATTATTATTATACACAAATACTATTTATTTGGATTTACATACATGCCTTCCCTGAATATTATTTTAATCCTTTTTCTCAGACCATCTACTGGATCAATTTTTCTTTGTTTAATTACATTGTTTAGAAGTTTCTTTTATATATTCTTGAGGTAGTTAACTCAGCTTGTTTGTATATAATTTTTTTCTTTGTTTTGAAAAATAATTTTGCCAAATATGAAATTCAAGGATGACAGTTATTTTCTCTCAACATTTTGAAGGCATATTATCCCACTGTCTTTTGGCTTCTTTGGTTTCTATTGGAAACTGGTGTCATTTTCATTTATTCTTTCTTTAAGGCTGATTCCAAAATCTTTCTTTGGGGGCACCTGAGTGGCTCAGTCTTTGAGCATCTGACTTCAGCTCAGGTCATGATCTCAATGTTAGTGGGTTCGAGCCCCGCATCAGGATCTGTACAGATAGCTCAGAGCCTGGAGTCTGCTTCAGATTCTGTGTCTCCCTCTTTCTCTGCTCCTCCCCTGCTCACACTCTGTCTCTGTCTCTCTCTCTCTCTGAAAAATAAACATTAAAAAAATTAAAAAACAAAGCCTTTCTTTGTTCATGGTATTCTGCAATTTCATTGCCTATAGTTTTTCAAATATTTATTTTTATTTTTTTATTTATTTCTAGGAGAGAGAGAGAGACAGCGTGAGCGGGGGAGGGTCAGAGAGAGAGGGAGACACAGACTGAAACAGGCTCCAGGCTCTGAGCTGGCAGTCAGCACAGAGCCCGACGTGGGGCTCGAACCCACGAACCGCGAGATCATGACCTAAGCGAAAGTCGGACGGTTAACCGACTAAGCCACCCAGGCGCCCCTCAAATATTTTTTTAAGGTTTATTTTTGGAAGACTGCAAGTTGGGGAGGGGCAGAGAGCAAAGGAGACACAGAACAGAAAGTAGGATCCAGGCCCTGAGCTGTCAGAAGAACCAAACGTGGGACTCAAACTCACGACCTGTGAGATCATGACCTGAGTCAAAATCAAGAGTTGAGGACTTAACCAACTGAGCCACACAGGCAGCCCTCATTGCCTATATTTAAGCATGGATTTATTTCTCTTTTTCCTTTTAGAGATAAATATGTTTCTTCAATTTGTCCTTTTTGAGATACAATGCTGATTTCTTTCTTTCCTTCTTGACATACAATGTGCTTCCCACTCTCCTTAAGTGATGAGAGTCCCCTTCTTGAGATAGGCATAAGGCTCAGTTTTGGTCAGTTTTCACAAGACCCATTTTCAAGGAGCAGGGGCTGTTGGGGACACTTTCACAGCTGAGCAAAAGAAACAAACAGGATATCTGCTTCTGGCATTCTGGCTGACCTGGTGCTCTGCCAGGCTCTTCCACTAAAGATCTTCTAATAACGCTACACAGGACACTTTGAAATACCGCTGGTCTCCCAAGAAGCAATGAAGATGTCCAAGGACAGGCCATCCTTTCTCCTCCTCCCCCTTCATCTTCCCAAGAAGAAAATAGATTTGGGCTGGGGTCCGAGAAAGCAGGATGGAGCTGAGGTTAGGACAGTTGGCAGCCAGTTAGGAAGGAGGAAGAGAATAAATTCTGGTTAGGAACCCAGCAGAGTTGGTGGCATAAATGGCCAAATCCTGGCAGGAAAAGGTAGAAAAATGAAACTGTAAATTTCTTAGGGTGGTGGATTTATGGGTTCAGAGGTTTGGATTTTTTTCCAGTTTGACTTATTCAGATGTTCTTTTTTTAAAAAATTGTTTCATACTCTTAGGCCATTGAAGCTAAATGTCCAGGTAAGACCAAGACACTAGACATCTATATATTGATTTGTTCACTCTAAGGATTCTGAAAAAAAAAAATGCTTGGTTAGGTTAAGACTCAGCAGTGTTCTCAAGAAAACATTTCTTCCTGGCATATTTATAGATTTAAATTTTTTCTGCTTAGCATATTCCCCATATACTAATCTCCTGGTAAAAGGAAATACATAACAAATGGCTCTGAAGGACACTTCAGAAGCTGATTTTAGCTAATAAATCTTGTTTATCATAGCCTAGTGACATTAAAAAGCCTACTGGCTAAAAAAAATGGGGGGGAGTTAATGGCTAAAATTAAGGAATTAGAGATGAAGGGAGACTTAACCCAAGCTTTTTTTTTTTTAATATTTTTATTTATTTCTAGGAAAGAGAGAGACAGCGTGAGCAGGGGAGGGGCAGAGAGAGAGGGAGTCACAGACTGAAACAGGCTCCAGGCTCTGAGCTGGCAGTCAGCACAGAGCCCGACGCGGGGCTCGAACCCGTGAACCGCGAGATCATAACCTAAGCAAAAGTCGGACGCTTAACTGACTAAGCCACCCAGGCGCCCCTAACCCAAGCTTTTATATGAGTTGGTCTATGCAGCTTTTATTTTCCTGCTCAAGGCCCTTAATAAGCTGGACTGAGGACTCTTAAGAGTTCATGCAATCCTCATTTCATTGTTGAGGAAGCTGTGCAATAGCTGCTAGCTATCTTGAACACAAATTAAATGTGAAGAGTTTGATACAAAAAGTATTTCCCTGTTTCTAAGATGCACATATTTGTCATGTTTTAACATTTTTAAAAGGAGCAATGCTTACAATTGATGAATACATTTGGTACCCTGGGACTCCCCTCCCATCCTCCCTGAAAAGCAGCTTTTTGAAAAAGGTTTGTTTATTTATTTTGAGAGAGAGGAGAGAGAGATAGAACAAGTTGGGGGGGCAGAGAAAGGGGGATAGAAGATCAGAAGTGGGCTCTCTGCTGTCAGCACAGCAGATGTGGGGCTTGAACTCATGCGCTATGAGATCATGACTTGAGCCAAAACCAAGAGTTGGATGCTTAATTGACTGGGCCACCGAGGAGCCCCTGAAAAGCAGCTTTAAAATGATTATTTATCTTAAAAAGCTAGGAAACATTGTTTATATCTTATGTTTATCATCTGCTACCCACCCCCAACCCAGGTAGCTTAGTATAGCATCTGGCACATAGTAGGTACTCAAAGAACATTTGTTGAACGAATATATGAGTATATGTAAGGTATACGTCAATGAGAACCTCTTTTCTCCTCCTTCACATTTACCTTTCTTTCTTCAGATATACTTGTGAGTACCCAGTAAATGAATTGCTTTTAAAAAACAGGAGCAAAATTGATTTTGCCATAGGAACTAAGTGGGGCAGTTTATTTGCATTATACATCATCTTTCTTCGTGTTATTTTTAACTTTAAAATCTCTGGATGTCAGAATCTGACTTCTGGGGACATATTATTGACAGAGAAATTGTCTAGTAACTTGAAAAATGTTGAGGAAGTACTGTGTCAATTATTAATGTCATGCTAATTATAAATTCAAACTAGACTCTTAGACCTCCAAGTGAGCAATGCTTATCAGAAGGTCGAATGACCTGTTCTGGTCCTGGACATTGCAGAAATTATTTCAGTTCTTTCTTCTCAGTGGCTGAACTTCATACTTATTTCTAGTAGTAATGACCAAGGTCCCTAGGGCTAGGCTGTAGATGGAAGCAGGCAGAAGAGTTGAACAAGCACAAGTTTTGAAATCAAATGAAGTTGGGTTGAACCCCAGACTCAGACACTAAGTGGCTATGTAAACTTCAACAAGTTAAACAGCTTCTCTGGAGCCTCAGTTTACTTATCTGCAAAATCAGTGTGGACATATGGATATCTGAAAATCGGTATGAGGAGTCAATGAGGATAACAAATACAATGTCCTTTGTATAAAGAAAAAAGCTAGTATTCTTGCCTTCCTCATTGCCCTCCTTGGGTAAGTTTTGTAGGAATGCCCACTCCTCAAAATATTTGGGTAGCCTGACTTCATAAATACACTGTACATTCTACCCCTTCAACCAGTAAAGCTCTTTTGTCATGAGAGCAGAGTTTTTCTATCACTGAGATTTGTGAATGGCTCCTATACTTTTTGCAATATCCTTATAGACCAATGATACTATTCGCTTAGTATAGGTTAGATTTGCCCAAAGGTTTAATACAGGTAAAATCACAAACTTGACATTCTAATTATACACACATACACGAACATATAGCTTTTCTGATAGGTATTACAGCAAATAACTATTACATTTTTGTGATTCACCTAAAATCATGCAGGATGCCAGTAAAGGAGTCCAAAACTATTCTAAGTATTTTAACTAGAAAGGATTTAATACAGGGAATTTGATGTTTGCATAACCACTACAAGTGCTGGTGGAATAAACTTGAGCCTTCAGGACTGACTCCTGAAGTCAGACAACACTATAGACTTGATCTACCAAAGACATTTGAATTTCTGTTAAGTCATCAGAATTATCAGAAGGTAGAGTTAAAGTTTCTTTTAATGTTTATTGTTTATTTTTGAGAGAGAGAGAGAGAAATGGGGGTGGGGGCAGAGAGAGAAGGAGACACAGAATCTGAAACAGGCTCCCGGCTCTGAGCTGTCAGCACAGAACCTGACACAGGACTTGAAACCACGAACTGTGAGATCATGACCTGAGCTAAAGTTGGATACTTAACCAATTGAGCCACCCAGGCACTCTTCAGAAGGGAGATTTTAAAGGGTCCATCCCAAACCTTCGTTATTGCTAGAAAAATAACACTTATGATATAAAGAAATCCTGCTGCTGGTGAATCAGAAATGGCATGTTTATTTATGAAGGACGACTTATTCATTCATTAGTTTCTCCATCTATAACAGGACTATTCTATGTTTATTCTGTGTGTTAACTGATTTTTTAAAATGTTTTTCTGTCATTGAAAAAAATGTGTTCCTGCCCTTATGTACTCATTTTTTTGAAATGTTTATTTTTGAGAAAGAGACAGACAGACAGAAAGAGCAGGAGTGGGGGAGGGGCAGAGAAAGAGGAAAACACAATCTCAAGCAGGGTCCAGGCTCCTAGCTGTCAGCACAGACGCAGACGTGGGGCTCCAACCCACGAACTGCAAGATCATGACCTGAGCTGAAGTCATGCACCCAATTGACTGAGCCACCCAGGTGTCCCATGTGTATTCATGTTTAAGTGAATATAACCAAAATGTTGACTTTTCATTGGATATTTTCCCATATTATTGCATACATTTGTAACCATAGATTCTGGTAGATTAAAAAAGAAAAAGTGAATATGAACTGTACTATCCTAATTGGCATGAGTAGCTTCACACATATCCCAGCTAAGTTTTTAACAGCTTTATTGAGATACATTCACCCATTTAAAGTTTTTGCATATATTCATAGAGATGTGTAATCATTACCAATATCCCTATTAAATTTTGTTTTGTTTTTTTTATTTTTTATTTTTATTTTTTATTTTTTATTTTTTTCATTTTATTTTTTTAAATATTTTATTTATTTTTGAGACAGAGATAGAGAGAGCATGAGCACGGGAGGGTCAGAGAGAGAGGGAGACACAGAATCCAAAACAGGCTGCAGGCTCTGAGCTGTCAGCACAGAACCCAACGCGGGGCTCGAACCCATGAACCATGAGATCATGACCTGAGCTGAAGTCAGATGCTCAACTGACTAAGCCACCCACGCCCCTTCATCATTTTATTTTGAACTCATTTTTCTAAATCTCATAATTTTGCCTTTTAGATTGTTTATTCTGTTTTTCAATGTTTATCTACTTTTGAGAGAGAGAGAGGCAGACAGATAGAATGTAAGCAGGAGAGGGGCAGAGAGAGAGAGAGAGACACAGAATCTGAACCAGGCTCCAGGCTACGGAGCTGTCAGCACAGAGCCCTACATGGGGCGCAAAACCACAACTGCGAGATCATGACCTGAGCCGAAGTCGGACACTCAACCATCTGAGCCACCCAGGCCCCCCAAGATTGTTTATTCTTGCATGCATGTGCTCTACCTCTGCTCTAATAAAACCGCCTCAAAAGGGTTAAAACCATTGCCAGGTGGCTGCAGGTTGAAATTCCTCCATTTGGTAGCACTTTTAATTTTTTTAAGGTAGAATAACTAAGTAAGCTATAAAACCACCTCTACTCTGTTATCAATTGATGCCAACCCAGGCAGCATGAAGAATACAATGGGAAATGTTTTTGCCAGTTCTGCTAGCCGGCGATCCCAAAAGAAAAGGAGAGAAATGCTGGCTGGCATAACTTGTTCTAAATGCAACCATTCTATTTTTTCTAAGATTCCTAGAATTTTGCTAATGACTGATATCAAATCTCCCAGGCTGCAGTTTCAGTAATATACTCCTCCCCCGCCTGTTTTAAAGATCAGGATAAGATTTGCTTTTGTACAGTCTCTGGCATCTCCTTGTAAGCAGGGAGTTGTTTTGTTCATTGCTCTGATGCTTCCTGGCACATAGTAGGGCCTTCATATACGCATTTGTTGTGTGAATGAATTGATGTCTTTCACAGGGATTTCCCTAGTGTTTTCATGACCATTGTTACTATTCATTTTGGTAGTAACTGTCATCTGCTAACTTCCACCTGTCCATCAGCCCGTATCCTGAATGTCACTTCCTTCAGGAAGCCTTCCTGAGCCTCTCCACTAGGTAATGAGTTCCTGAGCTCTATTCTCTTTCTCATGACTCTTATTACTGATAAGTGCTCCAGGAGAGAAGGTCTGTGTTTATTTAGTGTGTTCACCTTTGTATCCCCAATTCTAAGCTCAGTGCCCATCACAGAGTAGGTACTTAATCAGTATTTGTTGAACAGTGAAAGTAGGTTGGGATGCCATTCATCTCTAAAGGCAAGAACTCATTCAACACAGTCAGGTATTCTTATACCACCTATTCGCCTGTCTTGACTTTCTTTTTTTTTTTTTTTTTTTGAAAATTTTTAATGTTTTTTATTTATTTTTAGGAGAGAGAGAGAGAGAGAGAGAGAGACAGCGTGAGCAGGGGAGAGTCAGAGAGAGAGGGAGTCACAGACTGAAACATCACCTGTCTTGACTTTCAAGTTGTCTCTTTTTTTTAATGTTTTATTTATTTTTTGAGAGGGGCGGGGGCAGAGAGAGACAGAGGATCCACAGTAGGCACTGTGCTGACAGCAGAGCCCAATGCAGCACTTGAACTCATGAACCTGAAGATCATGACCTGAGCCAAAGTCAGATGCTTAACTGACTGAGTTACCCAGGCACCCTGCAAGTATCTTCTTGGTTTTTTAAAAAAACAACTTGTTGAGGCATAGTTTACATATCATAAAATTCACCTATTAGATTCTTCTTACTAATGTTTACTTCTCATTTTGTGTGAAGGTCATTTTTCTGATGGTAAACATGGGAGAAGATAAAAGTGGAATACAGTGTTAACTTGGATAGAGAATGGGCTCCTAGAGCCCAATTTACCAGGATTTACTTCTGTTTTATTTCTCTTTGTGATCATAAGCTAATTAACTTCTCTAAGCCACTAATTCTAATCTGTAAAATTGTACTAGTAACAGGTTTTTCCATTGGATACTCTAAGGATTGAGTGAGATGACATGCAAAAGACCTGTTCACTGATCACTGCAGAGATAGTAACTTAAAAGAATGTAGATTCCCTCTCTTCTCTCTGTCACTATTAACTTGGACCCCCTAAATTGTAGGTCTCTTCTTTCACCATTATCATTATTTTGTTAAAAGCATACTTAAAAACAAAACAATCTTCTTGCTTCCTCAGCGTTTCTGCCACCCCCACTTCATTCTGAGGTTTAGCTTTTCCTGACACTATTCTTGCAAATTTTTGTCCCTTTTTTTATTCATTCTCCCGCATATGCTTTTTCTCTCCATCTTTTGAATACGCTGGTAGGAAAAACAAGCCCCACCTGAGATCATTAGAGAACAGCGGTTCCTTTAGTTGCATTCTCTTTCTCCTTCATTGTGAATCTTCCACTGTGAACTCAGAATTTTATTTTTCAAAGCCTCCCATCCTTTTAAAAATACGTTTCCTTTTACACCTTCTTGTCTAGAAATCATACCTGTCTTTCCCCAGGATCTGTTTCCGAAAGGCTGATGGCCTGCCTTCCGTGCTATGTGACGGTCACAACCCCCAGGTTTCTACATCTTCCCCGCGACCGACCAATTCTTCCCTGGGAGTCACATTACATCAGCATTACTAATACAATATCGTTCAGATTCCAGACTGTTTTATTCTAGGCAATCAATGAAAAACGAAGCTCGACACTGGCTTGATTTAACATGGAGGATGAATTGTCTAAGGTCAAATGCAAACTGCTGCAAGATGTGGGAGACATATATTTATATTCATACGAAATATATACCTGTTGAATTGGGGCTTTTTTCCTCAACGTTTCAGAAACCCCGAGCTCTCGGGTAATTGGGATGATAAGAAAGGTAGGTTTTCAGAAACTTCGCAATAAAAAAAAATTAGACTCCACCTAAAGGACTGCCCCATAGGCTCAAGGAACACTCACCAACAAAAACCATCTCCACAACCACCAGATTATCTCACCAGCAAGTGAGACTGCAAGGTTTGGGGGCCCGGCCGTACCACTCAGCGCGGCGCAGGGGGGGGTTCGTGCCCATTTGGCAGCGACTGACCGTTTCCCCGTCGCTTGGTTTTGCCCCTGCTCCCCCTGCGCAGGCACCTAGAGTGCGTCAGGCCGGCGCTTTATAGCGGCGGCCTGGGCGGCTCCGCTTGCTGTTTTTGCTCTTCTTCTGGGTGGTGGCTCCTCCTGTGGTTCGCGAAGATGCAGCTCAAGCCGATGGAGATTAACCCCGAGGTGAGCGGCAGGTGCACCGTTGTCCGGGGGAGCGCAGGGCCGAGGGTCCGCCCTCGCCAGGTAGCTGCATCGATGACTGGCTTTATTTTTGCGTTTTTTCTTTGCATTTGCCTTTCAGATGCTGAACAAAGTGAGTGGCGTCTCGCGCTGCCTCTGTCCCCTTCCCCCGGGAGCGCCGAGGCGGAGGCACCCGGCGGCGTCCTGCGCGCTCCACAGGCGGCCGGGCTGGGGCGCAGTCCGGGCGCCCTCCCTCCGCCCCTGCACCGGGGTCTGGAGGTGACTGTGCGGAACCGCCCGCGGCGGGAGGGAGGAGGGGGCTGCGGCCAGATGCGGGCGCGGGCCGGGCTCTCGAGGGCGTGGCGCGGCCGGCGCGGATTCGTGTGCCCCGGCTTCGCGGGAGCCACGTGTGGGCCGCGCTTTGTGCTGTGTCATTGCGCCCGCGGGGGTGAGGGGTGGGGGGCGGGGCGGGCCGCTCCTCCTCCCCGGCTCGGGGCGGGTGGGGACGCCGAGCTTGTGGTGGGGGGGTCCCGCTGTGCGGCCAGTGCCTGCCACTCGGCGGTCTCCGCGCGCCTGGCCGCCCTGTTTCTCTCTGCAGGTGCTGGCCCGGCTGGGGGTCGCCGGGCAGTGGCGCTTCGCGGACGTGCTGGGGCTGGAGGACGACGCTCTAGGCTCGGTGCCAGCGCCCGCCTGCGCGCTGCTGCTGCTGTTTCCCCTCACGGCCCAGGTAGGGCGTGGGGCCCGGGGTGCTCGGGCCTCGGGCGCTGTGCGCTGCTCTCGAACCCGAGTGAGGTGTTGAGGACATGGTGGACACCCGGCTTCCCTCCCCTGCTTGCCGGGGCGCCCACACCTGCAAAACTGCCCCCTTTCTGCGGGGGGGAGGGGACCGGGGGGCGGGGGGAGATGGGGTGAGAAGCCCGCCCTGCCATGCTCCCTACTCATTGGCTGTTACAGAATTTATTGGCTCCTCGCTGGTCCATTCAGCACTGCCTTAAATTTCAAAGAGAAGCAGCATCTCCGTTCCATTATGTCAGTTATCCAGTCCAGAGAAAGAGCTCATCCTACTCCTAAGTTAGCTTGAACCTACGCTTTTCAGAGCCTTCCACTCCGAGGAATGGCTGGTTGTTTCCCTTTAAGGGCTGTGACTTGTCAGTTTATTGTTTGGTTCTCAGACTCCCAGCTCGCAGTAAAATGGAGGGGGGTGGGCTTGCCTAGACCACGGGAGAACAAAATAGGTTCTTTAATCCCTACTCTTGGGTCTCCAGTGGACTCCTGTTTCTTCCCATCCCTCCACTCCCTACAACATGCACACTTGGTTTTTAACCTCCCCAATATACTTAAAAAAAAAACAAAAAAACAAAAAAACTTGATCATTTGTGTATGGTTCCTGTGTGGGGACCTGCTTCCACGCCTCTTTATCCCCTTTCCTCTCTGACCTTGTACCTAAATGAAATAGGTGGGTATTAGAGCAGTCTTGGAAACACGTTTTCATTTCCCTTTAGATGGTCTTCCTCCTACAAGTGTGCATGGATGTATGTACCTCAAAGACTGAGCATCAGATATAAAAAGGTAGCTGGGATCATTGTTGTCTTGCGATGTATGAAATCCCACTAATTGGCATGGCATTGTCTATCTCCTATTGTGTCACTTGACCCCTGATTCTCGGGAGTGGTGAAATCTGCATTAACAACTTGGGACATTAGCATTTGGGGCATCATTCCAAACACAGTAAGCTTAACTGAAGCACCATGCTAAGGCCGGCTATTCTAGAAGCATCCTCAGCATAAATTATTAAAGCCCTATGGGAAGTTCCAGGCGTTCCTCCTAGTAAATGGGTTTAGTAATTTGAGTTAAAAACCCTTATTAAAACTATTAGGGTAATCCCACTGACATGCTATTTATTGTTGGGTAGAACAGGGCTGCTAAATAATTGCAAGTCAAATTAGCTTCCCTATTGACTGAATCAAACACCATCTCCTCTCTCCTTTGAGCTTCTCTGAGGAGCTCTCTTATTAGAGGAACCATGATGACTCGGAGGTTTTGAACAGCATCACAGGCAAGGCCTCTGGGAGGCAGTGGTGCATCGTGTTTGTCTTTCAAAAGCCCACTGCTTGCTTTTTGCAGGATCAAGCAGCTCTTGTTAAAGAACTGTTCTGGTTTGGACAAGCTCGATACTTCATACTCTTTCAGCTCCAGCTGGGGCAGTCAGATTTATTGAGCACCTGTTCCATGACACAAAACACCAACTAGGCTAAATACTGAAATAAATTAAAAGAAAAGCTGAAGTTTCCATGTTGACTTCTAAACAAGCCGATGTTAATTTAGAAAGCATCTGCTTTTGTCTAAGAGAAGATTATGAAATCCTAACTGGACCACCTCTGAAACATTAGTTTTTAAGTGATAATGCAATATTTGCAGACGTATCTCTATGCAAGAGCTCAAACAGCTAAAGAATGGAGTTCAATTAAAAAGACCTTAACCTAGAAAAGTGAAAACCCTTAAGTCCATGAGTAACACGTTGCAAAGATGAGGTAGATCTTTGATGCTAGAACTTTCTATTAGTTGGAGGTTAAATCGGTGGTGGAACAAGACCTCTTATTCCTCTGGTGGTGTGTGTCATTGAGCAGGCTTAAGCTTCAGGTATGTGTACAGTAATGAAAGGCAATTGGAATTAGAAATCTGATATCGTGTTTAAATTAAACTGGTTATGGGAAATTAGTGTTTCTGTACCATTGGCACCTTTCTTTTAACTGAGAAGTCCTACTTTTAAGGTCTAAAATTCATTAGCAAAAGGTCCAGACAAGCCCACTAAATTACTGTCCAAAGAGCAAATGGATTCTTGGAGGGCAACTATCTCTAGTCTTCCTCATCTATTGATTTCTTCTGAGCGCCCCCACCCCCACCCCACATTGTTACTCTGTTCTCAAACTGTAGTTTGCAAGGACAAACAAGTGTCATATCTTGCTCTTGTAGGATGAGAAGATTTTGTGAAATCACAGCCCAGAACCCTAGACCAGTTGTCTTTCCTTTCAAAAGAATGAGGGAATAATTTTTAAAAAATTGCTCCTTTCAGCAGTTAAGTCTTGTTTTGCATTTGTTTTTGAAGTACATTCAGACACAATAGAACTTCAAAGAATACTAAGATACAGACTGGCTGGTGTGTTTATTGGACGTTAAAACTGACCAAAGCTTGATTGGGATCTTAGGTGAAATATAGTTATTAGTGGTGTTTAAGGAAGAAAATACTGAACTTGTGTGTTTTTCTTCAAGACCACCCATTCAAGCTAAAAGGTTGCAGTGGTGTCTAGACCAATCCTTGGGCAATGTCCAAGGCCATTACTGCACTGCAGCATAAGGGTGGAGTCTCAGAGCCTCTCTGAACCCCACGGGCTGGCTGACGTGCCACGGGAGGCAGACAGGCCATTCTCTGGGCGCTGGCCAACACCTAGGACCGAGGCTCCCGCTCACACATCCCACTTGGGTTTCCATTTAGGTGGTAGAACTCTCTCTACTGCCATCTGTTAGTTCTTTGCATTTTCATTTTGAGATACAAAAATGTTTCTTATATTCACAGCATGAGAACTTCAGGAAAAAACAGATCGAAGAACTGAAGGGACAGGAAGTGAGTCCTAAGGTGTACTTCATGAAGCAGACCATCGGGAACTCCTGCGGTACCGTCGGACTCATACATGCAGTGGCCAATAACCAGGACAAACTTGAGTTTGGTAAGTGGGTGTTGAGGGTAGTCCTCCTCGAGTTGACCTCTAGTTCACCATAACTTGTCGTTCCAAAGCCCCCAGGGGTCTTACCTGCAATGTCTTTGCCTTAAATTGTTTTGAAACCTACTTCTCTAGTTATAATCAGTAGGCAAATTAACATTGATTCTCTTTTGAGGGAAGGAAACTCCTTTTCCAAGAAGCCTGGTCTAGCTTCTTCACCTAGAGGGGAAAAGGGAGTGCGACACAGTTTTGTGCTGCCTCTCCTCTTCGATTTGCAGACAGCCAGTGGTCGTGATTCTCGTGTGCCCCTCTTCAGGTCTCAACAATTCAGAGGAATTGGAGATGATAAGCCATAAGATACTAACACCTAGAACTTAGCTCTACTGGTTCTGGGTCTCTTAAGCAACAGGGGAGCCAAAATAGCCTAGAATAGCTGGACAAAGATGTGAAAGTTACTTCAGGGAAGCCTAGCAGCAGCTCAAAACCTTGGAGGATCCAGCTGTGGACAAAGTCATGTTCGGGGGTTTTAGCTCCTCTCCAGTGAATGGTGGGGAGGATATAGGAGAATGGAGTCTCCGCCCTGAAGTTTGTCCAAAGCACAATCAATAGCACTGAGCTATGTTAAGGTACGTGGCGTAATGTATGATACTGGCCAAGGATCAACAAACTTTCTTAAAAGATAAGAGTAGGTCTTTTAGGTTTTTGAGGGCCATTGGTCTCCTGTCTGTGTAGTTCAAAAGCAGCCGTAGACCAGGTGTAAGCCAACAGATGTGGCTGTTTTCCAATAACACGAAGATAGGTACAGTAGTTTGCCAGCTCCTGATTTAGACCATGGACAGGAATGGCTAAGAATTAAATAGTTTCAGCTAATACAGTCCACGGTGTTGCTTGTAGCAGGTCAAATACTTTTTTCTTGAAACAAGGTGTGACCAAGATTACTGCTAGTATGCTTTTGATGTTTTCTTTTTCCCCCAATTTTTTTCTGAGAGAGAAGACTGCATGAGCAGACGAGGGTCAGAGAGAGAGGGAGATACAGAATCTGAAACAGACTCCACGCTTTGAGCTAGCTGTCAGCACAGAGCTTGACGTGGGGTCGAACCCACAAACCGTGAGATCATGATCTGAGCCGAAGTGGGATGCTTAATCGACTGAGCCACCCAGGTGCTTTTGAAATTAACAGCAACAACAACAACAACAACTTGTTTGGCCATAAGAATCCAAATCTTCTGGAATTTAACTTTTTTGAGTATTGACTTGCCATATTAAAGAGTATTGTAGCTTGATCCTTTATTTCTTCTGCAGTAAGTCTCCCTGTAGAGTACCGTGCTCTGGAGGTCAGAGGGATACTGTAATTCTTTGCAACCATGATCATGATGTAATCTGAATCCTAGCCCTCATAAAGTTAAGAGGATTCCTGGGGCGCCTGTGTGGCTCAGTCGGTTAAGCATCTGACTTTGGCTCAGGTCATGATCTCATGGTTTGTGGGTTTGAGCCCCATGTCAGGCCCTGTGCTGACAGCTAGCTCAGAGCCTAGAGCCTGTTTCAGATTCTGTGTCTCCCTCTATCTCTGACCCTCCCCTGCTCACGCTCGCTCTCTCTCTCTCTCTCTCTCTCTCTCGCTCTCGCTCTCTCAGAAATAAAAATCAATTAAAAAAAAAAAGAGGATTCCTATCACTTCCAAGTTTTAAATGGTCTTCATTTAAACAAATGTGTTTTAGTTTAGAGCTGACAGTTCAAATGCAGTCTTTTGAATAATATCTTGCTCTTACTCTAGCTATGTATTCAGTGTCTCCTAGATTTACCATATTGAGTAGTGACAAAACGCTTTTACCAAACCGCCAGCCGGTTCTTTGTCTCTGGACCAGACTATCAGGCTCTTTCCATTTCTTCTTAAGATCCTTAAGTTGGGGCCCCTGGGTGGCTCAGTTGGTTGAGCGCCTGACTCCTGACCTCAGCTCAGGTCTTGATCTCAGGGTTGTGAGTTCAAGCTCTGCATAGGGCGTGAATCCTACTTAAAAAAATTGTTTAAAAAAAGATCCTTAAGTTAATGCCTATCTGGATAACCATACTATGGAGATTGTATTTTCTACCCTGAAGTAAAACCTCTAGATTTGAGAACTGTGGACTAGACTAGAATGTAGTTGTACCAGGTGGGACTGTGTGCTGCCAGGTGCTGTGGGTACCAGTGACACACAAGCCCGACAGCTCCTGCCTTTATGGGATGACCCATCTCACAAATACATGTTACAAACGTATAGCCGCTGTAACGGAGACAAGAGGGGGGTGTCAGGTGGGAGGGAAAGGAGGGCGGGCTAGCAGGGAGTGGGTGCAGGAGAGGGCTTGGCACCCTGGAGGAGAGGAGAGTTCTTTGACTTGAATGCAGTACAAGGAGGTGGATGCCGAAGGCGGTTGAGGGAGAAGGGACGGCTCTTCCACCCTCTCCGAGACCACAGTAGTCAAGTCACTGAGCATGGCTGGCTGCGTGACAGCTGAAGTTGGCAGCAAATGCGCACCCATTTGCACTATCTTGTCTACACTACTATACTGGTTTTTTTTTCCCCCCAAAGAGGATGGATCCGTCCTGAAACAGTTTCTTTCTGAAACGGAGAAGCTGTCCCCTGAAGACAGAGCAAAATGCTTTGAGAAGAATGAGGTAGGAAGACAACCCCTAGATCATCAGTTTTCAATTCCTACAGAGGTTTTGGTGCTAATTATTTTCTCTTTTCCTGCAGGCCATTCAGGCAGCCCATGATGCTGTGGCCCAGGAAGGCCAATGTCGGGTAAATACATGCAAATGTGAATCAGGGCCAGGCTGCCCAGGGGCCATCTGTGTTTCCCCTGAAATATGAACAAGAACCTCTTACCTGAACACTGCAAATGTTTCCACCCATGGCCAGCTAGGCCCATTAACGCCAGAAGATTCTACCAGAATAATGCTTTGACTACACCTGTTCATAAAGGTGTAGCTCTCCAGAAATCGAATTGGCAGTAAAATAGTCTTGAGTAAATTCAAACTGATGGTTTTTTAGTTTAGATCCAAATGATTCTAAGAGAGTATCACCCCTCCTGGAAATTGAGCATTTCCCATACTTGTCTCACAGACTGTTGGCCAAGGGTAAGGTTACTAGCTAGGACTGATGGTTTCTAGAAGGCTTAAATATACCATTCATCTGAACAGAGGCCTCCAGTCAGGTGTTAATTAGATTTACATTGGTTATCAGTGCCTTTATGACTATAGTTGACCCTGCCACTTTCTAGTCCTTCCTTCAGTGACATACTTAACCCTACCTAAGCCTGAATTTCTTTCTTGGTAAAAAGTCCTAAGAGTTCTGATAGTTATGCTATATCTACCTTCATAGCTAAGGTATTAAAAGTCTTCTAATATTGTCTATTACATAATAGGTCATATGTGTTCACTACACTAGTTTAAAGTAGTACATAAGCAAATCAGTTCAAGCACATTATACTTAACAAATTAAGCTCTGCTTTTAAAATCCTTGCAGAATATGTGTATTAAATCAACACATTATATACTTTGAACTTAAACGATATTAGGTCAATTATATCTCAGTAAAGCCGAAGAAAAATATTTTGATGCAGTGTGTATTACAATAAATACTCATCTTCAAAAATATTTCTTGACTCTTTAGGTAGATGACAAAGTGAATTTTCATTTTATTCTCTTTAACAACGTGGATGGCCATCTCTATGAACTTGGTAAGTTTGTCCATTTGGGGGAACCCAGTATAGTTTCACGCACTCTTTCAGAGGAGTTCCATCTCTTACAGGATTGGTGTGTGACTTTGTGGCACTTTGTGTATGTTTATGAAGTGTGTCTTGGTTTAGGAAGCCAAAACAACAAGGTGTTCTCATGGGGGCACTTACTCCTGTATCCTACCCAGAGCACTTCCCTTACCCAGTGACCTACAGAAGGAATGGCTTTAGTCACACACCGGTAAAGAAATCGGTGCCAGATCGGGGCATTCACGTCAGACTCCTCTTCCAGCTTCTAGTACAGCATGTCCGGTGTAGGGGTGCCAGTGGCAACCTGACAAGGAATGCTTCTGGAAAAGTATAAATGCTTGTGATCTTGTTTGTATGGAAAGAGTTTGGATGTTTAGGGGTATCATTTCCCTTAGCTGGTCCACGGCAGTAAGAAAGCTTATCCATCTTGTGAAAGCCCCCCACCCCTTGAATTAACGGGGGAAGACTTGTAGCCATGTTGTCTCAAGTCAGGAACCACCTACCAGCAAGTAAAAGCAAAGCAGACGTGGGGCCGGTTGGTGGTCACTGAGGGGCAGTGCAATCCCAGGGATTCCTTCTGCTCTCCGCCCTCCCTGTCCCTCAGAGGCAGCATTTGGCTTTTGCTCTGGGCTGCTGCCAGGAGATGGGGCATGGGCCTCTCTGTTAGGAAGGCTGCATTGGGCTTGTGTGGATCTGTTGCTTGTGAATTAGAATTGCTCGGGATGGATATCTAGGAGCATTTGAAACTTCTTTTCCAGCCCATTGCTTCTGTCCAGCCTGCCTTTGTGGGAGTGGAGGTGGTATTTGGATCTGAAACTTCCGTTTAGGCTGGGTGAACACTGTAGCCAGAAAATATGCAGGGAAACTGACATGCCGGGCTTCTTTGTTGCAGATGGACGAATGCCTTTTCCGGTAAACCATGGCACCAGCTCAGAGGACTCCCTGCTGCAGGTAATCTTCAGAACCCATCTTTGACTGGGGCCCGCGCCTCTTTAACTATATTATCTAAAGTGCTAATACTTTTTCAGTGCAGCCAGTAGCATCCACTTGGGTTAATAGCAGCCTATAGGGTTTAAGGATTATGTTACTGAGCCTGTCTACCTTCTTTTATAAGAAATGGTTTTAAACAAGATCCTTCAGAGCATCCTGACTAATCTGTCTCTTGTGCTGACTTTAGCCTACGGTTAGAATTAGCATGAAAGCTGTTACTTAACTTCCCCGTGGGATTAAGGTGACCATTGTTCTCTTGTCAAATTCCATCATAGCTAACGACTCAAGGAACAGCAACCCGAGCCTTTCCTAATGCCTGTCAAACTGCTGGATATGGGTCAGTTGTACAGGTAGTGTACTATGGATTCTGGTGAGGCAGTCAGCTTCCATTTTTTTCTTCTCCCTTTGTCCACTGTGACAGGACGAGAGAAGCAGATTCAAAACCTGCCTCATTAAGAACTTAAGATCTAGGATCGCTATCCTGCCATATATGACTACAGAAACCTCTTAATTCTGGACAAGGGCTGAAGGGCTACCCTAGGCCCCTTCACCCAGAAAAAAAGTCTCTGGAATTGAATCAACTTACTGTTATAAAGTAAAGTTGCTTCACTGTGACAAAATAAAAAGTGCTGTTAAGGGAAAAATACTTCATTTGTACTAATAACTACTGTTTTCTGAGTGCTTGTTGTGTGCAGATGAAGGGCTGGTAAACTTCTTGTAAAGAGCCAGGTAGAAAATATTTTCGGCTTTGTGTGGCATTTGGCTCTGTTGCAAGTACCGACATACTTCAGGGATATTGTGGGTTCTGTTCCAGACCGTTGCAATAAAGGGAATATTGCAATGAGGTAAGTCAAATGAAATTCTGAGTTTCCCGGTGTATATAAAAGTTGTGTTCTAGTGTAACTGTAGTGTGGTTTATTAAGTGTACAATCACATTATGTCTGAAACAGTGTACATACTTTAATGAAAAATACTTCTAAAAAATGCCTACCATCATCTGAGCTTTCTGTGAGTTGTCCTGTTTTTGCTAGCAGAGGTCTTGCCTTGACCTTGATGGCTGCTGACCGATCTGGATGTCAGTTGCTGAAGGTTAGGGTAGCTGGGCGATTTCTTAAAATAAGACAACAATGAGTATCCATTGACTCTTCCTTTTACAAACAATTTCCCTGTAGCCTGTGATGCTTTTAATAGAAATTCACCCACAATAGAACTTTTAAAGTTGGGAGTCCATCCTCTCAAACCCTGACACTGCTTTGTCAACTTAGTTTATGTGATGTTCTAAATCCTTTTGTCATTTCAACAATCTTCACAACATCTTTACCAGGAGTAGACCTCATCTTAAGAAATTGCTCATCCTCGGGTTGCAGCAACTCCATCACAGCCTCAGGCTCCACTTCGCTTTCTTCTTCCCTTGCTGTTTCCGCTGCATCTGCAGTTACTTCCTCCACTGCATCTCGAGCCCCTCAAGGTCAGCCATGAGGGTTGGAATCCACTCTTCCAAACTCTTGTTCATGTTGACATTTGATCTCTTCCCATGAATCAGGAATGTCCTTAATGCCATCTAGAATGGTGCATCATTTCCAGGAGGTTTTCAATTTATTACCCAGCTCCTTTGGAGGAATCTGTATCTATGACAGCTTATAAGCCTCACAAAATGTATTTCTTAAATAATAAGACTTATAAGTTGAAATGACTCCTTCATGGGGCTACAGAATGGACATTTTGTTAGCAGGCATGAAAACAACATTAGTGTCATCGTACATCTCCATCAGAGCTTCTGGCTGACCAGGTGCTTTGTCAGTGAGCAATCATATTTTGAAAAAAATCTTTTTTTCAGACCAGTAGGTCTCAGCAGTAGTGGGCTTAAAATATTTAGTAAGCCATTTGTAAACAGATATGCTGTCATCCAGGCTTTGTGTTTTTCCAGTTACAGAGCACAGAGTAGATGCAACATACTTCTTTTTTTTTTTTTTTAATGTTTTATTTATTTCTAGGAGAGAGAGAGACAGCGTGAGCAGGGGAAGGTCAGAGAGAGGGAGTCACAGACTGAAACAGGCTCCAGGCTCTGAGCTGGCAGTCAGCACAGAGCCCGACGCGGAGCTCGAACCCACGAACCGCGAGATCATGACCTAAGCGAAAGTTGGTCGCTTAACCAACTAAGCCACCCAGGCACCCCAGATGCAACATACTTCTTAAGAGCCCTAGGATTTTCAGAATGGTAAATGAGCACTGGCTTCACTTCAACCACCAGCTGCGTTAGCCCCTAACAAGAGAACCTGTCCTTTGAAGCTTTGAAGACAACTATTGACTACTTTTGCTAAGATAGTCCTAACTGCTATCTTCTTCCAATAGAAGCCTGTGTGCTCTGTGTTGAAAATCTGTTGCTCAGTGTAGCCACCATCGTTAACGATCCTAGCTGATCTTCTGGATAACGTGCTTTGCCGGGCACTATGATGTTACGGAGGCGCCTTCCTCATTGTGCTTACTAAGTCAGTGTCTGCTAGCTTCAAACTTTTCTTCTTCAGCTTCCTCCCCTCCCTCAGCCCTCACAGAACTGGAGAGACTTAGGGCCTTGCTCTTCATTGGCTTTGGTCTATGGGAATGTTATAGCTGGTTTGGTTTTCTTTCCAGACGACTCAGACTTTCTCCATACGAGGAGTAAGGCTGTTTTGCTTTCTTACCATCCATGTGTTCGGTGGAGTAGCAGTTTTAATTTCCTTCAAGAACTTTTCCTTTGCGTTCACAATGGGGCTAACTGTTGGGCACAAGAGATGTAGCTTTCAGTCCGTCTCAGCTTTCGACATGCTTTCCTCACTAAGCCTAATCATTTCTAGCTTTTGATTTGAAGTGAGAGACGTGGAACTCTTCCTTTCACTTGAACACATAGAGGTGACTGTAGGGTTATTGATTGGCCTAATTTCAATATTGTCTCGGAATAGGGAAGCCTGAGGGTAGAGAGACACAAGGGGAAAGTGGCCACCGGAGCTGGGAGAATACACACAGGTTTATATTAGGGTCGCTGTCTTGTATGGGCGTGGTTGATAGCACCCTATAACAATTGCATCAGTGACGTCAAAATCCCCAATCACAGATCGTCATAACAAATACAATTAAAAAAGTTTTGAAATGTTGCAAGAGTTACCAAAATGGGACACAGAAGCACAAAGCCAATGAATGCTGTTGAAAAATGGCACCAAGAGACTTGCTGAATGCAGGGTTGCCACAGACTTCTGCTTTGTAAAAATGAGTATCCGAGAAGCGCAGTAAGGTGACGTGCGATCAAAGGAGGGGGTGCTCATGTCCAGTTGTGCTGTGATGGCTGCCGAGCAGCCCAGAGATCGCGTCTCAGTGAATGTGCGGCCATATTCTACTAAAACTTCATTCGTAAAAACAGGCAGTAGGCTTCACTTTGCCGACCTGTGTGCTAGATGCTATTCTAAGTGACTTCCAGCTTTTAGAGAATGCTTTTAACGAGGCTCTGAGGTATTATATTCAGATTATACAGATGAGGAAACTGAAGTTAAGTGATGGTCTGAGTCGTCAGTGACTTAAATGGCAAAACCATGGTTCAAATCTGGACAGTCTTAGCCACTGTTATACTACCTTTCTCTATAAAAGACCTGACTTTGGAACATTGTAAACCTCATGACCTGAAGGTGCTAGTGGACCAGATTATGCCACTAGGTGGGAGGGTCGATTTCTCGAGTTTGCTAACTCTGGGATTTACAGGGCTATATGGGAACAGTAATAAGGAATGAGAACTAGATCCAGAAATGCAAAATTGAGGGGGATTTGCAGAGTCCAAATTTACTTTTGGGACAGCATTAAAACAGAGGCAGAACTTCTGCTTATGGCCCGTTTGGGGGAAAGACTGGTCCTTCTACTAAGGTCTAAGGTACTTACTATCCTATCAAACACCAAGAGCACCATAAAATGTGCGTCCCAGAGGAGACTTACAACTTACTGTTAGTAGGATTTGTGAGGTATCGGGAAGGTAAAACTTTGTTTTAAAACAATAAAAACTGTTTCGAATCTCATTTAAAATTAAATGGAATATAAACTAATATCTTAGTGAAAATTCTTATCCTAAATAAGGCCGCTGGTGTATGTGATTAAAGCTGTTTTAGGTTGTCTAAACTGTACAGTAAAATACTGTAAACTGTGAAGAAAGTACAGAAGCCTAATCTGAGAATTGTGAATGTGAAGGAATTGAGGTCCTAGCTCGTTGTCTGGAGGGGATGGCTGTTTCTTTAGACACATCTGTAACGTTCATCATCATGGGCCCTCCAGGGAAGTCAGTTTGGGGAAAGAACATCTGGAATATCAGTATATTCCAAATTCCGATAGAGAACAAAATAGGTAGATGTCAATCTAGAATCCCCTCTAGTTCTTACAAGTTGTTCTGAAGTAGGAGCAAAACTCTGGGTGTGGTTGATGCCATTTAAAGGCCAAACTCCCGGAGTTCATTGGCTTTAGACCTTGGGGGCTGATGTTCCAGGACTGTTCGTTCTGTCCTCTTAAAGGTCGTGTTGGATATGGTTTGTGGAGCTGTCTCTTCACTGGATTGTTTTACAGTTTCAACAGTGATTGACATTTACTATGCCAAGTCTTTTAAACCGTAGAATTTGGTAAATAACTACATTGGCATCAATTTTCTCTTTCCAATCTTTGTAATCTAGGCCTTAGAACTAGTAACACATGTCACTCCCATCAGTAAGAATTCATCATTTGCACCTGGAAAACCAGGCTGTTTTATAAAATGTTCACTTGAAAGAAATTTGTGTCTACTTGGAATTTTCGAGTTACGGGAACTTTTCTCTTCTGCTCCCTTATGTGGGAGAGAGGATCCATTTTTTATCTTGTTTTTCTTTGAGGAAAAGAGCACTAGTGGTGGTGTTTTCTTGTCAAAACCAGGGACAAGGTGGGAGAAGCCCAGAGTATTTGGTGGAGGTAATAAAGAAGTCAAAGCTTCCAAAGTCAAGTCTGTGTTGTGGGTTCGTGTCTCTCCCCTCACCTGATTTTTGTATTAAGTCAACCCTGGTTTTCAAGTTCAATGGGAGGTTTGAAGCCGATCAGGGTGACCTCTGAACCTTACTGTTCCTTTCTCCTTGAAACTTCATTTTGAGCTGCCGCCGCTTGGATATTAATGACCTTTCTCCTTGCAGGACGCTGCCAAGGTCTGCAGAGAATTCACTGAGCGTGAGCAAGGGGAGGTCCGCTTTTCTGCCGTGGCGCTCTGCAAGGCAGCCTGATGCCCTAGGGGAGGGACAGCTTTCTCACCCCTCTTCCCTTCAGCGTGAAACCTGTCCCCACAACGCAGTCTAAAATGCTTCAGTACTTGTGGAACACAGCTGTTCTCCTTTGGATGTGCAGATATGCTCTCACCCTCAACCACACCCAGGCACTAGCAGAGCTCAGCTGTCGATCGAGCAAAGTTGGATAGAAGCTTCAGATGGCGAAGCATTGTGCCCTAGTATGTATTGTACCTCAATAGCTAATGCTTTAAATGGCCACTTTGGTTTGTGTCTGTTAAAGTTAAGGCCTTGGATGTGGTTTAATTGTTTGTCCTTAACAGAAATAAAACTTTTCTGCTGATTAAGGGATGAGCCTAAACTGGTTTTCATTTTCTTTCTTTCTTTTTTTTTAATTTATTTCTGGGAGAGAGAGAGAGACAGAGTGAGCAGGGGAGGGTCAGAGAGAGAGGGAGTCACAGACTGAAACAGGCTCCAGGCTCTGAGCTGGCAGTCAGCACCGAGCCCGATGCGGGGCTCGAACCCACGAACCGTGAGATCATGACCCAAGCGAAAGTCGGATGCTCAACCGACTAAGCCACCCAGGCGCCCCCATTTTCTTCTTTACCTTCCCCTCCAATACATCTTATTTTCCTAGTGTTATACATTTAGGTCTTCCACAGAAGCAATTCCTACAGCCTGGGTAGGACTCTGAAAATATTCCTGGTTCAGCATATCTCCAGACTGTTTTCCTCTACATTTGTTTTCCAGATTTTATTTTTAAGTTTATCTTGAGAGAGAGCACAGCATGAGCTGGGGAGGGGCAGAGAGAGCAGGAGAGAGGATTCCAAGCAGCCTCTGCACTCTCAGCACAGAGCCCAGTGTGGGGCTCTATCTCCTGAACCATGAGATCATGACCTGAGTGGAATCACTCAGACACTTAACCAACTGAGCCACTCAGGTGCCCCTCAGTATTTTAAGTAATCTCCACACTTAGTGTGGGGCTCAGACTTCCCTCTGAGATCAAGAGTTGCATGCTGTACCAACTGAACCAGCCAGGTGCTCCTGTCTGTACATCTGTATTACTGTATACATCTGTAGACTTAAAAGATTTTTAAACCTTATTTTTTAGACCAATTTTAGATTTACAGAAAATTGAGAAGCTATTAGAGTTGCCATATGTTCCTCATCCATTTCTCCTATTAACATATTACATTAGTAGGAAACATTTGTTACAGATAACCAACAACTGATATTACTGTTAACTAATGTCCCTAGTTTATTCATTCAGATTCTTCTAAGTTTTGACCAAATGCCGTTTTTCTATTCCAGAATCCCATCCAGGACACCATATTACATTTAGTGGTCATGTCCAGGCTCCTCTTGGCTTTGATGAGTTCTCAGACTTTGGTTTTGAGGACTTGGCAGTTTTGAGGAGTACCTGATAAATATTTTATGTGCTGCCCCTCTATTAGGCTTTGTCCAGTGTATTTCTCATAATTAGACTAGGGTTTTGTGTTTGGGGGAGAAAGGCCACAGGGATAAAGTTGCCATTTTCATCACCTCATATAAAGGGTATATCTACAATATCAAAAGGATTTATCACTGTTGGCACTGACCTTGATTGCTTGGCTGAGGTGGCATTTGTCATTTTCACTGTAATGTTAACTTCCCACCCGCCTTCCCTTCATATTATACATTCTGGAAGGAAGTCTATGCGCAGCCCATACTTTTGGAGTAGGGAGTTGAATTATGTGCTCCTTGAGGGTGATGTATAAATTTGGAATCTTCCAAGGGAGATTTATCTCTTCTATTTATTCAATTATCAGTAGGAAATCACAGATACTTTGTACTCTGGATTGTAATCCCATAGTACATTTTGTTCACATTGTAGCATTGGTCATTGAAAGCTATTCATGTGGTTCCCCACCTACTTGACCTACCTTCTAAATGTAGGGGCTTTTTGTTAAGCAATTCCTTGTTTCTCAGAAATTAGGCTTTTTTTTTTTTTTAAACATGTCTGCCATTTGTTAAGCCTTACTATTTTACAGATAAGGTTACTTAAATATATAATGCATAGACTTGCATTAAAGAATAAATGATATTCTCAACAATAGATACTTGAATATAACTGATTCTCACTAATTAAAGGAACTAAGGTCTGTGAGGAAGAAACTCCATGCTTTCGACTGTGATCTTCATAGAAAAGCTTTGTTGCCAGCAAGTTCAGATAATTTGGGTCTCTGTTGCCTTACATTTTTCATCCCTGATTCTTCTACGGTGGTAACACTTCTGATTTCAACTTCCAGGTGAAAGGTATTTTGGGTCCTAAGAGGAAAATGATCACTACTATTGACCTCCTTTTAATGTAAAAAAACAAAACAGGAAAACAAAATATACAGTGATTGAGATAATTCTAAGTGCTTAAGGTTGAAGCCAGAGGGATGTGGTTTGAATTCTAACTTATTGTATGACTTCTATACAATTACTACAAAAAGGACTTACGGGAAAGGAAGCAAATCAAGGCCTCTTCCTACTTAACATGAGCCAGAAAAAAAAGTCACTTTTGGCCTCTGGAAATAGATTATGTCACTAAATGTAACTGTAAATCTTTATACTTTGTGTATGAGAAACATTTATTAAAATGATTCCGAACTAACATGCTGTAGCATGCCACACCGTGAAAGGTTATGCAAGATGTGGGTGGTCCCACCCCTGGAGGCACAGAGAAATGTCAGTTTTATAGGCACCGAGGTTAGGTTACAGGCCCAAAGCCTCACCACTATTCACTAGGGAAACTGCGCTTAGATTGTGGACTGACTACCCAAAAGTAGCTAGCATAGGTTGGGAGTCAGTATCCTAGGCTTTAGGGTTTACAAACTTGTCTTTGACTTTCACTTCTGTTTCTCAGTAACTTTGGGCAAAGGAATTACACCCCCCACCCACTTCTATATCTTCATTGTTTGATATTACACTGGGCACAATAGTGAAGATGTTGGGAAAGTGCCTCTAAAAGCTTCCAAGTACCAACATCTTCCCCACTGTTCTCCCCGAGGTGTCAGCCATGTTCAGCTCCAAGGGGTTCCATTGACTTTGTGTTCCATGTGAAGGAAGTGTGCACCTGTTTCCCCAGCAAGCCCTCTTAACTGACATCTTGGATTTGTCAGAGATCTGTGTCCAGTTGGCTTCTTGCTTTAAGAGGTTTTTAGTCTTTGGGGCGCCTGGGTGGCTTGGTCAGTTGGGCGTCCAAATTTGGCTCAGGTCATGACCTCACAGTTTGTGGGTTTGAGCCCCGTGTCAGGCTCTGTGCTGACAGCCAGCTTAGAGCCTGGAGTCTGTTTCAGATTCTGTGTCTCCCTCTCTCTGTGACCCTCCCCTGCTCATGCTTTCTCCCTCTCTCTCTTAGAAATAAATTGAAAAAAAAAAAAAGGTTTTTAGTCTTTGACTTTGAAGATGACTCTAGTGCTTTCAAAGGGCAAAGCCATCTGATGTTAAGCATGTTCCTTTTTAAACTAACACCCCAAATGTCCAACTGAGGACATCTTTAAGTTACACATCTATTAAGTATAATACTTGGTCTGTCTGAAAGACCCAAAAACATGGAAAAATATTTATGCATGAAATGAGTGACATAGTTTTATAAACGTGGATACAAATGTGCTTAGAGAAGACCATAATAGCTAAGTTTTTAACAATATTCCAAATTAAATTTTGTCATCATATGAGGTTGGTATTATCCCCATTTTGCAAATAGAAAACTAGAGCACAGCAAAGTTTAAGCAACTTGCTGAAGGTTATTTGGTAGGAAATGATTTTACTGAGATTCAAACCCAAGCAGACTAGCTCTAAGAGCCCACAATATTGATTATTGCTGGGCATAGATAGACCCAACTTAAAGCAAATCAAGTTTAAGCTTTAGGGCCTTACACTTCAATCACCTCTTCCAACACCCTGGCAGCATGACCTTGTGAAATTTGTAATTTTTCAAAAACTTGGGTCAGTTCCTGTCTCTAGATTATGGATTTTATTTTAACTTTATGTTCTCATTTTCCAAGCTTTATAAAATTACCATATTATTCATAATAAAAAAGCTTCAGTTTTTTTCTCTAGGACTTAGAAATCTACAGTGAGCTCCTGCTGGTTACTCTCAAGTTTCTTTATGATTGAAGTCAGTGGAACTTATAAACTTAGTCTTCTGTCTTCTATGGGCCCCATTGTAAGGCTATTTTTGTTAATTAATTTTTAAATAAACTCTACGCCCATGGTGGGGCTCGAACTCATGACCCCAAGATCAAGAGTTGCACGTTCTACCAAATGAGCCAGCCAGGCGCTCCCATTATGAGGCTATTTTAGAAGTTAAAATAATCATCTTTATTTCTCCTAAACCTCAGATATTTGGAACATGTTCAATTTCCTACACAGTTTGTCATGTTAAATAAAGACTTGCTAATCTGGCAGAGTTACTTTCTTTGTCCCTTGAATGATGTGATCTTAACTCAATGGTATAATAGCATTAAGTTGTTCGCCTGTATGATTTTTTGACTTGGCATTAGCTGAGGAACAAGGTGTGGTTTGGGTTTAACCATTCAGAGTGTGCTGCTGTGATTTGCCTACAGCCAGGGTCTGGTGCAGTCCTGTAGAATGGGACGGACAGGGCCGTCCCACAGGATTTATCTTAGCTTATCAAGCTAAGTTAAGCCACATGGGGCTAAGTACATGGAGAGCAGGCTTGAGTAATTGTGCTAATGGACATAAACTGTTAATACAGGGTTGAGGAGTGTGTGTGTAAGTGAATCTTCATGGAAAAGGAAAAAGGGAAGTAGAGAAGTCTCAGCAGAGTAAACAGTATAGACGATGTTTTCTCCTAATACAAAATCTCTGGATTTGGGCAGTTTAAATCTTTTGATGGTTGCCTTTCACTGCTTATGAACGCAGTCGATAGTCTTCAATGGATTCAAAATCAAATTTTATACGAATGTGTTTCCCAATTCTTAGGAATCAGATGTTTTCCATAGTGTTAATCATTCTCTAAAAAGCGGGCTTAAAAAGAATCTTAACTGGGGCGCCTGGGTGGCCAAGTTGGTTAAGTGTCCAACTTCAGTTCGGGTCATGATCTCATGGTTTGTGAGTTCGGGCTGAGTCGGGCTCTGTGCTGACAGCTCAAAACCTGGATCCTGCTTCAGATTCTGTGTCTCCCTCTCTCTGCCCCTCCCCCTGCTCATGTGCACACTCTTTCAGAAATAAACATTACAAAAAATCTTAACCTTAATGTGATACATTTACTACAGTAAATGAACCAATATGGATAAACTATTAAGCGAAGTCATACTTTATTCATATTTGTTAAGTTTTCACCTAATGCTCTTTTGTTGTTCCAGAATCCCATCCAGGAGACTGCAAATCATGGTTCCAGAATCCCATCCAGGAGACTGCAAATCATGTAGTTGTCATGTCTTCCTTAGGCTCTTTTTGGCTGTGATTTTTAAAAAATAAAATCAATTACACTGCTCCCGGGGCTGCGTTGGGGGCTGCGTTGGCTTTAACTCCGGGCAATGCTGCTTACAGTGGGACAGCATACCTTTGTACTTGAGAGCAGCAACCTGTGCGATCAGTTCCATTACCAGCTGGGTGCCTCCAGAACTTGATTTCCTCATCTGTAAAGTGGGCTCAGCACTTCCTTATAGGTTTGTGAGAATCCCATGAAAAGACTTTTGAGGTTCTTGGGGATGTGCCTAGAATACAGTAGATACTATTGTTTATATTTTTATCATCAGCTATTTTCTTTCAATTCTTCTTTCTTTTTTCCCCAAGCTAAATCCTAAGGTAATATGTGCTCTTTTCTGCTCATTGCCAACTCAGACCTCATTTTCTGGGATGAGGCACTGTTTCCAAAACAAGTTTTCCTAAAAGTTATCTTAAACCGTGGCTCCTAGACCATTGGTGCCTGTTCTTTGCAGTGAGAGGGGTAGGTACATTTCGTTCTACATGAAGACATGAATACTATCAATGTATTTACCCTCTTGTAATAGGGATTTTAAAGAAGCGACTGAGGATTTAACTGTATCTTTTCTAAGGACAGAAGAAGTGTTTTGCAAATGGAGATTCATAGGTTTGTTTGCTTTTGTTGACATGAAGGTATCTCTAGGCGTTAGAGAAAACAATCTTTAAACGTTTAGTATTTGGATATTTAAGACCAAATTGAGAGGCTAAATTCTCGATTTCACATCCAAATACATTGAATAAAAGACAAAACTTTATTCAAAACTATACTTCTTGTCTCCAGTAGGTGACAGCATAGGAAAACGTATGGCAATTTGGTAGCTGAGTAAGTTTGAACAAAATTGAGTCGGGAAGAAAAACCAACTGCTATTGGTGTCTTTGCCTTTCTGGGTAAATGGAGCAGGATGATAGGCTTGGGCTTCCTTTTGGGCCAATGTTTTGGGCTGGACTAACCAGTCCTGATATATATTGGAGAAAGCCAGCCTTCTAAATTGCTTGTTAGGCTATTCATAATTTTACCCAGGTTCTATTTATTTTTATCAGAAAAAATAAAAATAAGTAGTAATACGTTCAAATCACAAGTTCACTAAATAAATACTTCATCTGCCAATGATGAGTTAGATATTATCCCAAGTACAGTCGATATGAGGTAACCAATTCTATAATCAATTCTGCATCTAGTAAAACCTTTCTTCCAAATCGATCTTAATATTAGAAAATAGTGGAATTAATTGTATTGTATCGTTAGATCTTTAGGAAAGCATTTTCCTTAACACTTCAGGTAAACAATGTTAATTTTATTTCAAGTAGTTTCATAAAGACTCATTTGACACTTATATTACAAGTACTGGGTCTAGTCCCAACATTGACATTAGCTAGTTAGGTGACATTAACTAAATCCCTTTTTTTTGGGGGGGGGGATTAGTTTCTTCATTAAAGAAATAAAAGAATTAGAAGTCCCTTATATCACTTCAAGTTTATATATCAGAAGCTCCACTGCTCATTTTCTTGGCCAAGTCCCAGCGTCATCAAGTACATATTGCAGACCTTTGGCCCTTTATTATAACCACTTTGTTGTAATGCTCCCTTTACTATCCTGAGACTTTATAGTTGATATAACCTATCTACACATGTAACCTTAATAAGGCAACTTGAAGAAAGAAAGTATGGGAAAAGGTGCAACATATACTCAACACAGTTGTAGGTGACAGATGGTAGCTCCATTGTGGTGAACAGAGCATGTGTAGACTTGTTGAATCATTATGTCGACACTTGAAACTAATGTAACATTGTGTGTCAGCTATACTGTAATAATGAAAACAGAAAAGAAATACATGTTCAACAGGTAAACGCTTAGGTGATGCTATAGTAGAAGGCAGGAAGTAGGCTGAGACTTGTATTTAACATAAAAACACCGAGACAGGGAGAGCCACAACTTCAACTAGAAGCAGGGATGGCATGTAGACAGTTCAGAGTCCATGAGCAGTCTTTGTATTGGTCATGTGAATTTCCAAAATGGCTAATACTCTTACTAAAGTCCCCAACAGAATAGCTACATTATTTCTCTTGAAATAATATACTCCCTAAGTGCATTTATAGACACTTTAGTGCAAAAACTGAGCAAAAAATATACTGAAGTTCAGAAAGTTACACAGCTTTTTCACTGACCTGAATGCCCGGAGAGACGTCTGAGACTATAGGATCCTATGCGGTTCCTCATTGTGTGAGGCTGTTATCCGGCAGGCTGGCCCTGGACACTAAGTGCCAGTGGAACCTGTAGTGAACTCCATCACTACAGCAGCAAAACAATGCCCACCAATTTCGAGAACATCCATTAGGGGTTGGTACTGCCAGGGCCTGAAGATCACTTAGCTAGACCGGAGAATCCTTCCTAAGTAATTTGCTGCCAGCAGAATTCTAAAATGGCCCTCAAGACTCCTAGCCCCTAATGTATGAAATACTGTCTCCCAGGTATTCAAACACTAATCTAGATGTTGCTCTGAAGGGATTTTGCAACTGTAATTAAGGTTCCAAATAAATTGGCCTTAAGATAGAGAGATTATCCCTGTTTGGCCTGACCCAGTCCTTAAAAAGGATTTGGCTCCTCCTGGCAAAAGAGTGTGGTTATTAGCATTTAGGAGCTGAGAGTGAGCCCCAGCTGACAATCAGCAAGGAAATGAAAATCTAAGTTCTACAAAAGTAAGGAACTGAATTTGAGCAACAGCCGGGAGGAACTTGGAAGCAGGGCCTTGCCTAGAGTCTCCAAAAAGAAACACCACACACCCAACACCTTAACTTGAGTCCTGCCGTGCTGGACCGCCGACCTACAGGACTCTGCACTAAGAAATGGGCGTCGATTTCAGCCTTTCGGTTTGTGGTCATTTATTACACAGCAATAGCAATCTCACACATAATTGAATAAGGCAAGGCGGCGTGGTCCCTGAGTCACTGGATTTCCCTGTTTCTCCACCATAAACCACCCAGCCACAGTCTCTACCACTGTCCCTGTGGCTGCACAGGGAAGAAATCACATTGATTCTTCTCAGTTCCTTGCCCTCCCCCCCATCTCTGAGTCTGAGGGTGTGACAAATGTGCTGACATTCTGGGAGCTGACAACCCTTCCTTATTCTACATCCTGCCTGGGGATGCTTAAGGCCGCTCGGTTCCCTGGTCCAGCCCACAGCCCGAGTTTGCCTTAGAAACACGTTCACAACTCTGCTTATGGTTTTCATCACGAGGCACCCGGTTGGTGAAATATAAACAGGAAAAGTGATGTGTAACCCTAATCACTTATTGAAATCTGACCTACGCATTTTACTCATTGCTACAGAACTTCACACAAATCCAATCTACATGAATATAATTTAAAAAATACTGTCCTTAAAATGCACGGTACTGAACATTCACATTTTGTGTGCAGTGAGGAATTCCAGGCCTTCAGGTGTGACCTTGCTACCGACTTCTCTCTTCTCTCTGGGATGAGTTTTTCTGTAGCTTCACCACCACCAGCCCCCTTCCCCACCCAGTCCTGCTCAGAAATGCCACCACAGAGCCACTTCACTCTGGAAGTTTCCCTTTTTCATTCCTTTTGAAAACATAGAAGCCACAGTTGAGAGCTTTATAATGATTATTACTTTAACATTTAAAACTCATAAAATCTTCCTTGAAATAAGGAATTAACAATTGGCTCAGAGACTTTGCCTGGTTCCTTCTGCCTCATGGGCCTTTGCTCACTCAAGTAAGATGCGATGGGCCCATGTCCCTATTTTAAAGACACATGGTGGCAGTATAGAGACCATAATTCATTACTATTTGGGGAAAGGTGACTTACTTCCTGAATTTACCATTGGGGTTAACTGCTAATAGTCTCGAGCCATCACAAAAGGGACCTTCAAATATATATGTTGTTTCTTTCCTTCCTTCCTTCTGCTATACTGTTTCTCAACATCTCAAACGTTTCTCAAACTTTTAAAATCACAGCATGCATTTTATATTTTCTTCTTAATCTTTCCCTCTGATTACATTTCTTCTCTATTTTGTTAAGATGTGATCTACATACCACAAAATTCATCCATTGTAAGTATGCATTTCAATTATTTTAGTAAATAGAGTTGTAAACCCATCCCTATAAATCCAGTTTTAGAACATTTCCATCAACCCTAAGAATTTCTCGTGTCTGTTTATGGTTAATCCCTGCTCCCACTCTTAGCCTGAGATAACCACTAATCTGGTTTCTACCTCTATAAATTTGATTTTTCTGGATATTTCATATAAATGGAATCCTACAAATATTGTCTTTTGCATCTGACTTCTTTCACTTAGCATAGATTCATTCACATTGTAGCATGTGCCAATAGTTCTATCTTTTAAATTACTGAATAGTATCCCATTGTATGAAAATACCTCGTCTTCTGTCCTCAGACATAGATGTTGATGGACATCTGGGTTGTTTTCATTTGAGGGCTATTATGAAGAATGCTGCTTTGAATATTTATATACATGTGCTTGTATAGATGGGTTTTCATTTATCTTGGGTAGACTTTCAGGAATGGAATTGCTGGGGCACATAATACATTTAAATTTATAAACTTCCCCTAACCAGAGAGTAACATCCCTTCTCAACAAGTACATACTATTCAAAAAGTGTGATAGGAAATCAATTTTGTAATACATAGAAAAAGTCTTACAAATATATACCATCTAATCAAGTAACTTCAATTCTTAGAAGTAATCGAAGATCTATGTGAAGATTTCTGTACTAAGCTTTGTTCTTAACAATATTGTAATAGCAAAAGAAAGGAAGAATACAGTTGAGTAGCAGCGAGGGGGAGTGGCTTAATCGGTGGCTGCATAACCACTAAATAGACAAAAACCTGGGCTCTTGGGCAGGGGAGGGGTGGTGGGTATGAGACAGACAGTAGACAATAAACATGTAAGGAAAGTTCTGGTAGGATAGAAAGTGAAGAGAGCTATGGAAAAAAGAAAACGATAAGGTAGCAGAGCAAGGCAGGAAGGTGGGGCAGGGCAGGCGTTGTGTTGAACGGGGCAATCAGGATGGATTTCACTGAGAAAATGACGTGTGCTCACACTGATGCATCTGGGGGAAGAGGGCACCAGGAGGCCAGTGGGGTAGCAGCGACAGAGGCCGTTGGTGGGGGTAGGTCATATGAGGCCTGGAGGGCCATCGTAGGGATTCTGGCTATATTCTGTGTGAGAGCATTGATGGGAAGCCATTGCAGAATTTTGAGCAAAATGACATGATCTTAAAGAAAATGAAAAGATCCCGGTAACTGCTGGGTAGAAACTAGACTATAGGAAAATGAGACAGGAGCAGAGAGAAAATGTAGGAGATTCATAATGACCAGGTTTCAATGATGTGAAAACTGGTAACTTCACAGTATTGGACTTGACCACCTTTCCTTTTTCTAAAAATTTTTTATGTGTTATTTATTTCTGAGAGAGAGAGAGAGAGAGCATGAGTGAGGAGGGTCAAAGAGAGAGGGAGATACAGAATCTGAAACAGCCTCCAGGCTCTGAGCTATCTGTCAGCATAGAGCCTGATGTGGGGCTCGAACCCACAAACCATGAGATCATGACCTGAGCTGAAGTCGGACGCTCAACTGACTGAGCCACCCAGGCGCCCCAACCCACCTTCCCTTTCAACATCTGCTTCTCTTTCCTTTTTTTCTTTCACACATGCACACACACACACACACACACACACACACACACACACTCTAATATGCACACCATCACAGGTGATGTAGTTGGGTTGTGATGGGGATTCTGCCCTTCTAGTTCTTTCTCATCTCCAGCAAAACCATCTGCGAACATGGTGTTTGTTCTGGACTCACAGATATAGGAGAGCACAGTACGTTCCTGAGAGAGAGAGAGAGAGAGAGAGAGAGAGAGAGAGAGAGACACAAACAGACCATGATGGGGGTGAGGTGGAGACATGCAAAAGCCACACCAATGACATGATCCAGTTGCTCATATGGTTGGACTGGGATTTGGGAGGGCAGAGGTGAGCTCCCTAACCCAGTGAGGATGGGGAACTCAGGGGGCAGGGCAAGTGTCACAGGTGACTGAGTGTCACAGGGCTGAGTGAAGCCTGGAGGAGAAGGAGGTTGTCAGGCAAACATGCTTGGTGGGAAAGTGTGCCAGGCAGCGTGAAGTCCAAGGCGCAGGGGAAAGCGTGCCTTTCTGGTTCAAAATCTGCAGACAACTGAGGGTGAGGTTGACATAAGGGAGGGTAAGGATTCTGGCGGTGGGGGTGGGGGGGCGCGGCAGGTGCTGGGAATACAGGCAGGGACCAGATTTTGAGAGCCTGAGCTCAGGAATTTGGATGCTATCTTTTAGGCAGAGGGGAATTGTTGTGGGTGGGGTTTAAGCAGAGGAATGAGCTCAAATGATTTTCCATGTAACTTCTGTGATTTTAACAGAGGTGGCAGCCCCTCCCCTTTACCATCCAGGGAACTTGGAATCAAAATTATTTAATAGGAGCTGGCACCATTGCCCATTACAGCAAGCATTTACAGCTGGGTGGTTACTCTGGTGATGCAAGCCAGGCTCGGCCAGGCAGGAAAGAGGTTATTCATACAATAACAGCAGAAGCTACACTCTTCCCCAACAGGCAGGGCTAAGAATCTTCTGCCATTTGTCTGCCAGACTCCCTGCTGGAAAAGAGCGAGTTCAGTGCCCCGTGTTTACACTGCTGTTTCCAGCACCAGCGATTGTGCCTGGAGCTTAGTGGACATTCAAGAAATGTGGGGGTTTTTTTGTTTTTTTGTTTTTTTGTTTTTTAAATTTAAGCAGGTAGAAGGGCCACACAAAGCCAGATTAGTGGGAGAAACATCCTTCCCTCTAGATGAGAGTGTATCACATTGACTGTGTCATGGTGAGGTGTGCTCACTTCTTAGGTGCCCGTGAGGAATCATCCATACCTCTTCTCTGGTGGGAAGGCTGAATACAGGATTTACGTCCACCCAACCCAACGCTGAAGCTGAAACTAAGACCCTCAGAGTCCTCAGCCTATGGTAGGTACTCAGTAAATATTTATTTGCTGACTGAGCAGAGGAGAGTCCTACTGAACATCTAGTTGAATCCAAAACATTGCTCAGGCTTGCACAATGCAGGCAGAGACCAAGAGACTGAAGCTCTTTTTCCTCAGTGAAGGGATTGAGTTTTCTCACTGGGGCTACTGGGCTGAGGGATTCGAGATGTGGCTCAGGAAGTATAAAGCAGGTTGGGAAAGGAGAAGGTATTCCTGGAGACTTGTCGTGGGAGAAGAAGCAGTAAAAGGAAAGGACAGAGTCAGAATTCCAACATTTTCCCTCTCACGCCAGACTGACAGTCTGGTGTCCACTATCCTGACTCTTCCTTGAAAGTCTTTGGAAGCACAGAGCGAAGGCCGGTGTCGGTGTAATGGTGTCTATGTCGGAAGGTAGCCTGGGGAGAGGATGGACCTCATTCTCTGCCACTGACTTGGGGAGGGTCTGCAGAGAAGGGAATGGAGGGGACAAGAGAGTGCCTTGTAACTGTTTTTTGGCTGAGCCATGTGTGACAGTGGCCTCCTCAGGCTCGAGAGTCCCTAAACCCTAATTCCCTGATGGCCCCCATGGGTTCCCAAGGAGCATATATCAGTACCTTCTAGTAAAACGTGCTCTATTATTTTTGAGTGTACAATGAAAGGAAGTATACATTGGTAAGAACTTTGGGTTCAGAGACCTGAATTTGAATCTTGGTTCTGTTATTAAATGTATACACTTCCCTGGGCAAGCAGCTTAAACGTCTCCCGATCATCGTTAAAACAGGAAAAGAGTAGTTCCCTAGCAGAGCTATTGTAAGGACTGAAGGAGAGAGAATGCTTGTAACACACTTTTTAAAAAATGGAATGAATATACTTTATTGTCTAAACCTTTTTTATTATAATAAATGACACATACAGAAAGAGCATATAGACATTCAACTTTAAAATTATTATTTTTTAATATTTATTTTTGAGAGAGAGAGAGAGAGAAAGAGCGAGCATGAGTGGGGGAGGAGCAGAGAGAGAGAGGGAGACACAGTCAGAAGCAGGCTCCAGGCTCTGAGCTGTCAGCACAGAGCCCAGTGTGGGGCTTGAACTCACAAACTGCAAGATCATGACCTGAGCTGAAGTCAGATACTTAGCTGACTGAGCCACCCAGGCACTCTGAAGATTATTCAACTTAGTGAATGAATTATTTTAAGTCAAACGCACTTGGAACCCCACCCAGATGAAGAAACCACTTTGCTGGCTGGCTGGGTTCTCTGTGTGCCTTGTCTCAGTCACATCTCCCTGCCTCCCCCCCAAATGTACCCTTCATTCTGACAAGCTAGTCACTTTCTTCCTTGTTGTCATTCAACAGGGCATCCTTAGATGCTTCTTAACAAAATCTCTTAAATCCCTTTTAATC
Organism: Proteles cristata cristata; assembly: GCA_017311185.1. Lineage (NCBI taxonomy): Eukaryota > Metazoa > Chordata > Mammalia > Carnivora > Hyaenidae > Proteles > Proteles cristata. The sequence goes on from JAESUZ010001605.1 coordinate 340,297, forward strand.
TACAGAGCTTTTTTAAAACCTGTTTTTAAAAAAATACTTTAGTGTTTAGAGAAGTTTAAGGTTCATAGTAGAATTGAGGGGGCAAGTACAGAGACTTCCCAGTTCTCCATGTTCCCACTCATGCATAGCCTCCTCCATTACCAACCCCTCTCATCAGAGTGGTACATTTGTTACAACTGATAAACCTCAGTGTCACATCGTTACCACCGGAAGACCAAAGTTTACATTAGGGTTCCCCAGTGTTAAACACCCTGTGGGTTTGGACAAATATAGAATGATCCATATCCATCATTATAGTATCATAGAGAGTAGTTTCACTGCCCTAGAAATCCACCTTCTCAGCTTCCACTCCCCACCCTCCCCTCCTCTGTGATATATTTTTTAAAACAGTGCCTTCAACTGCCTACTGATATGTTCTGAGAATGAATTCTAACAGAGGTGACTAATCAAGATCTTAAACATATCGGGTCCTAAAGAGTGCAGCCATATTAGCCTTTTACTTTTTTTCCTGTTCCTAAAACCTTCTGAGATCATCTTTGCCTCATGTCCTTTGTACATGAGGCTGCCTGTATCTGAAATACTCTTCCCTCCAGATCTTTGAAAGACAGGCTCCATCTCATTATTTAGGGTGCAATTCACTTATCACCCTGGTAGTATTATCACCCTCACAGGCACATTACCCTCTCAGAGTTAACTCATACCTCTTGCTCACTGACACAGTCTTGGAAGTTGCCTATTGTCTCCTCACTAAAATCATCCTGAGGCTGGAGACTTTGCCTGTCTTTCCTCCACTTACCCCAATGCCTAGGATAGTGCTTGAAAGACTGTAGGACTCAACAAACATTTGTTTAGTTCAGGATTTCCTTTCTTATGTTTCTGTGACATTTCCCATCGTTTTCTTAAGCTTCATTTATTTTTGAGAGAGAGAGAGACAGAGCGTGAGTCGGGGAGGAACAGAGAGAGAGGGAGACACAGAATCTGAAGCAGACTCCAGGCTCTGAGCTGTCAGCACAGAGCCTGACATGGGGCTCGAGCCCAAGAACTGCGAGATCAGGACCTGAGCTGAAGTTGAATGCTTAACCCACTGACCCACAATTCAACTACCTTTTTGGTTTCATGGAAAAAAAAAATCCTGATCAGTTTTCTTGGAGGATCTCACATCACACTTCTAAGGAATCAGCAAACTTTAAAGAATTCCTAGCCAAAGTCAGAAGATTTGTGGCGATCTTTGTGGGCCTCCATTTCATCACCTCACTGTAAAGCGTGGATAAAATGATGTGTCCTTTCTAGTTCACTTACCTCTTAAGCCTGGAACCTGGAGTCCCTCCCTCATCTCCATACACACTCTTTAATTATTTTCCTCCCAGATGTATACAGAATTTGTCTTCTCCGCTCCATCCCCACCGACATTGCCTCAGTTCAAACTCAGCACTTCTTACTCAATTATGAAAAAAAATTAAAAAAATATTAAATTGTGGTAAAACACTCATAACATAAAATTGGCTATCTTAACCATTTTGAAATGTACAGCTCAGTGGCATTAAGTGCATGTACACTGTGGTACAATCATCATGACCCATCTCCAGAACTCTTCATCTTGTAAAACCGAGATTCTGTACCCATTAAATAATATCTTCCTATTTACTCTTCCCCTGGCCCCTGGAGCCATTCTACTTTCCATCTCTGTGGATTTGAATTTTAGGTGCCTTATCCAAGTGGAATCATACACTATTTGTCTTTTTGTGACTGATTTAGTTCACCTAGCATAATGTCTTCAAGGTTTATCTGTGTTGTAGCATATGTCAGAATTCCCTCCCTTCTTAAGGTTCAGTAATATTCCATTGTGTGTATATGCCACGTTTTGTTTATCTGTTCTTTCAGTGATGGGTACTTGAATTGCCTCCATATTTTGATTATTGTAAATAATACTGCTATGAACATGAGGGTGCAAATATCTCTTCAAGACCCTGCTCTCAATTCTTTTGGGTATATACCCAGAAGTAGAATTTCTGTGGCATATGGTAATTTTTATTTTTAGTTTGTTTGAGGAACTGCCATACTGTTTTCCATATCACTGCATTTCATATTCCCACCAGCAATGCATAGGGGTTTCCATTTCTCCCCATTCTCCATAACTTTGTTGTTTTCTGTTTTGTTGGGTGGTTGGTTTTGGTATTAGCCATCCTAATGGGTATGAGATGGTATCTCATTGTGGTTTTGATCTGCATTTCCCAAATGGTTAGTGATGTTGAACATCTTTTATCTACTTACTGATCATTTGCATATCTTGTTTGGAGAAACGTCTACTCAGATCCTTTGTGCATTTTAAAAATCAGGTTGTTCTTGTTGTTAAGTTGTAGGAAGTCTTTATATGGTTTGGATATTAACCCTTCATCAAACACATGATTTACAAATATTTTCTCCCTTTGCTTAGATTGCCTTTTTATTCTGTTGATTGTGCTCTTTTATGTACAAAATTAAATTTTTTTGATGTTGCTCAGTTTATCTATTATCTCTTTTGTTATCTGTGATTTTGGTGTCATATCCAAGAAATCATTGCCAAATTCAATGTCATGAAGGTTTTCCTCTGTGTTTTCTTCTAAGAGTTTTAGGTCTTCCTTTTAGGCCTTTGATCCACTTTGAGTTAATTTTTATATATAATGTAGGGATCTGACTCTGTTCTTTTGCATATGGATATCCAGTTTCCTAACAACACAACAACCTTTTAACTAATAGTCTTCCTTACCTTGACCCACCCAATCCATCCTCATCCTCTGACCTTTCATAATGTTGAAAACCTTGTTTATTGCTTCAGCATCCAATTTACAGATAGCTCTAACGATCTGGCCCTTGCCTTCTCTAGGCTCATCCCTTTCAACTTCTTCATAAGGTTCTCAGGCTGCAGCCATAATGAATTCAAAATCTGGAATGATGTTTTCTCTCGGTCTGGAATTTTTCTCCCCTTTTTTTGCTAGTAAATTTCCAAGAGTGTTTTGACTCTTCTGATATGATTTTCCTGAAAAACTCTCCTCTCTTTCCAGTATGTATTCGATCAGGAGATGGCATACATTAACTCTCAGGACAAATGCAGCCCACCATTTGCTTCTGTAGATAAAGTTTTATTGGAACATTGTCATGTCCATTTGCATATGGATTGTTTATGGTACTACAACGGCTGTGGCGGAGTTGAGTAAGTGTAGCAGTTGTGTATAACTTACAAAGGCTAAGAAGATCTACTCTTTAGACCTTTATAGAAAACGTTTATGGGCTCTACTTGGGATGCCTCTCTTTATGTATTCCCACTCTCAGTCATGCTGTGATAGAATATGTTACAGTATTGGCCATCTTGTTTTTTATTTGTCTTTCTTCTTGATTCCCACCATCAGAGTAGGGCCCATGCTAACACAATGCTTGGTACACAATCGGTTCTCCATCTATGTTTATTGAGTTAGGTAAAACATTGCTTCCTACAATATCATTATGAGGTTACTCTAAATAAACTCATTCAACTAAATGAGAACTTTGGGGACCATAGCTATGACTAGGGCCATGGGAGAAGTACAAAAGCTACAGGAAACTTGGTCACCATTCCTTAGAAGGGCGTAGGAATTTAAGAGTTCTTGATGGGGCACAAGACTCAAACTAAGCAAAACCTCAAAAAGAGAATGGCCAACAGCAAAGTGGTGGTGTGCTTAGGGAATGCAGAGTATCAGCATGAGAAATCTGGTGGGGTTCAGTAACAAAGGCCTTCTAAAGCATAAGCACCTATATTCTGCACTTGACTGCAAATAGTAGTCACCTGCATAAACACCTGACTTTTGCACTTGACTGCAAATGGTAGTCACCTGGAATGCGTTAAAGAGTATTGATGCCTGGGTCCCACCCCAGGGATTCTCATTTATTTGTTTGGGGTAGAGACTAGCCATCTGGATGTTTTAAAAATCCCCAGATAAATGATGGAAATATTCTAGAACTGGGTAATGGTGATGATTGTGCAACTCTGTGAATGTACTAAATGTCACTTATATGACACTTGTGTGTAAACTTTATGTTTGTGTATTTTAACACACACACACACACACACACACACACACACACACACACACACACACACACACCCCAGATGATTCTAACGAGAAGCCAAAGTTGAGAATCAATGAGCCTTTATTACCATTTCCCAAAATCAAGTGGAGGTCTTTATTAAATCAACAGACTGCCAGACCTCTGAGCCAGAAATTCTGATTCTGTTATTCTGGATGGGGGCAAAGGAATTTGCTTTCCAACTAGAGGTGATTCTTATCACAAAAGAAGTTTGGGAAATCCAGCCTAGTTTAGTCTTCCCAAACTTGCTCAGTCCTAAAAGTCACTGGGGATTCTCTTAAACTTTCAGATTCTGAGGCCCCACACCAGACCTATCAAATAAGGATCTCCAGAAGAGAAAGGGGACTCAAGGGTTTAACAAACTATCTGCATTCTTTGGATGAGGCAAATTTGAGAAACACCATCTAGTCCAGTCCTCAATGCTGGATCTTCCACAAAAACTGCAGTGGGCTTCGGAAGAGGCAAATTCCCTTCTAGGGATGCCATTTCTGGGCAGGGCTGAAGTATCCACAGTTTTGGGGGTTTATTTTCTTTTATTTTTTAAAGCATCACCTCTGAGTTTGAGGAATAACTTTATTGTAGCTATTCCTTTTTTCTTTCTATTTTCCTGATTCCCTCCCCCTCAGCTTTATTGAGGTATAATTGACAGATAAAATTATACAATATTTAAAGTGTACAATGTAGTGATTTGATACACATACACATTACGGAAGGAGTCCCCCATTAGGTTAATTGTCACATCCATCACCTCACATATTTATTTTATTTTATTGTGTGTGAAAACATTTAAGCTCTACTTTCTTAGCAAATTTCAATTATACAACACAGTGTTATCAAATATGGTCACCATGTTATACATTCGATCCATCGACCTTATTCATCTCATAACTAAAAATTTGTACCATGTTTACTAACCTTTCCCTATTTTCCCCACATTAACAGCCCCTGGAAACCACTTTTCTTTTCTCTTTTTTAAATATAATTTATTGTCAAGTTAGCTAACATACAGTGTATTCAGTGTGCTCTTGGCTTTGAAAGTAGATTCCCACAATTCATCGCTTACATACAACACCCAGTACTTATCCCAACAAGTGCTTCCTCAGTGTCCATCACCCATTTCCCCCTTCTTTGTTTGTTCTCTGTATTTATGTTTTTAAAGTAATTTATTTCTTAATATAATTTATTGTCAAATTGGTTAACATACAGTGCATACAGTGTGCTCTTGGTTTTGGGGGTAGATTCCTGCAGTTCATCGCTTACATACAACACGCAGTGCTCATCCCAGCAAGTGCCCTCCTCAGTGCCCATTGCCCGTTTTCCCCTCAACCCATCAACCCTCAGTTTGTTCTCTGTATTTAAGAGTCTCTTATAGTTTGCCTCCTTCTCTGTTTATAACCTTTTTTTCCCCTTCCCTTCCCCCATGGTCTTCTGTTAAATTTCTCAAATTCCACATATGAGTGAAAACATATGATATCTGTCTTTCTCTAACTTATTTCACTTAGGATAATATCCTCCAGTTCCATCCACATTGTTGCAAATGGCCAGATTTCATTCTTTTTCATTGCCAAGTAGTATTCCATTGTATATACACACACCATATCTCTTGTATCCATTCATCAGTTAATGGACATATGGGCTCTTTCCATAATTTTACTATTGTTGAAAGTACTTCTATAAACACCAGAGTACATGTGCCTCTATGAATTGGCACTCTCCTGTATCTTTGGATAAATTCCTAGTAGGGCTATTGCTGGATTGTAGGGTAATTCTATTCTTAATTTTTTGAGGAACCTCTACACTGTTTTCCAGAGTGGCTGTACCCGTTTGCATTCCCACCAACAGTGCAAGAGAGTTCCCCTTCTGCACATCCTTGCCAACATCTGTTGTTTCCTGTGTTGTTAATTTTAGCCACTCTGAGCAGTGTGAGGTGTTTATCTCAGTGTGGTTGTGATTTGTATTTCCCTGATGATGAGCAATGTTGTGCATCTTTTCATGTGTCTGTTTGCCATCTGGATGTCTTTTTTTGAAAAGTGTCTATTTATTTCTTTTGCCCATTTCTTCACTGGATTATTTGTTTTTCTGGTGTTGAGTTTGGTAAATTCTTTATAGATTTTGGATACTAACCCCTATTCAACATGTCCTTTGCAAATATCTTCTCCCATTCTATTGGTTGTCTTTTAGTTTTGTTGTTTCCTTTGCTGTGCAGAAGCTTTTTATCTTGATGGGGTCCCAATAATTCATTTTTGCTTTTATTTCCCTTGCCTTCAGAGATGTGCTGAGTAAGAAGTTGCTGCGTCTGAGGTCAAAGAGATTGTTGCTTGTTTTCTTCTCTAGGATTTTGACGGTTTCCTGTCTCATGTTTAGGTCTTTCATCCATTTTGCATTTATTTTTGTGTACGGTATAAGAAAGTGTCCGGTTTCATCTTCTGCATGTCGCTGTCCAGTTCTCCCAGCACCATTTGCTAAAGAGATTGTCTTTTTTCCAGTGGATACTCTTTTCTGTTCTGTCAAAAATTTGTTGGCCTTATATTTGTGGGTCCAATTCTGGGCTCTCTATTCTGTTCCATTGGTCTATGTGCCTGTTTTTGTGGCAACCACTTTTCTACTGTGCTTCTAGGAGTTCGACTTTTGTTTTATTCTGTATATAAGTGATACCCTGTGGTATTTGTCTGGCTATTTCACTTAGGATAATGCCCTCTGGTTCTGTCTGTGTTGTCCCAAATGACAGGATTTCCTTAAAAAAATTTTTTTTAATGTTTATTTTTGAAAGAGAGAGAGACAGAATGCGAGCAGGGGAGGGGAAGGAAGAAAGGGAGACACAGAATCGGAAGCTGGCTTTGGGCGCTGAGCTGTCAGCACAGAGCCCATCCAGGGCTTGAACCCAAGAACCATGAGATCATGACGCTTAACTGACTGAGACATTCAAGTGTCCTTGATTTCCTTGTTTTTTAAGGCTGAATAATGTTTCACTGTATATAAATATATACACTTCTGTATGCATTCATCTGTGGAGGCTCACTTAGATTGTTTCCATACCAAGGTTAGCATGAATAGTGCCGCTATAAACATGGGAGTACAGATAACTCTTTTGAGATATTGATTTTTGTTTGATTATTTATTTATTTATTTATTTCTACTCAGGCGTGGAATTGCTAGATCATAGAGCTGTTCTCTTAATTTCTTAGGAAACCTTCACACTGCTTTCTCAGCAAGAGTGCACGTGTTCCCCATTTCTCCACGTCCTTACCAGCATCTGTTATCTCTTGGCTTTTTAATAATAGACATCCTAACAGGTGTGAGGTGATATCTCATTGTGGTTTTGATTTGCATTTTTTTGATAATTAGTGATGGTGAGCACCTCTCCATGCACTTGGTGATCATTTGTATGTATGTCTTCTTTGGGAGAATGTTCTTTGGTTATTGTCTTTTTTTTTCCTGTTATTTAGTTGTATCTTTTGCCCATTAAACTTTTTTTTAAAATGTTTATTTTTTGAGAGAGAGAGAGAGAGAGAGATGGAGCATGAGTAGGAGAAGGGCAGAGAGAGAGGAAGACAGAGAATCCAAAACAGTCTCCAGGCTCTGAGCTGTCAACACAGAGCCTGACACAGGACTTGAACTCACAAACTGTGAGATCATGACCTGAGCTGAAGTTGGACTCTTAACTGACAGAGCCACCCAGGCGCCCCTCTTGAGCCCATTTTTTAATTGGGCTACTTGTTTGGTTGCTCTTGGGTGTTGTAGCCATTTGTTATGAAAACAAATTGTCCTCATGTCCCCTGGTTACACACAGAGTCACTGGCAAGAACAGTTCTATGTTGGCACTATATCCACAAGCTGAGAACTACAGGGTAAGGGACCTGGACCTAACTACTCAAGGGGCTGAGAAGTTACAGAAGAAGAAGCAGAGGGATTAAGATGTAACCAAAGTCAAGAAATAGAATCCCCCATAAAGACTTCATGTTGTGTGGGGTGAAGTAGAGACCCTGGGTGAACTTTGATACCTCCAAGGGGCGTGGTTGACAGAGTATTCAAGGCTGGGTCCTGGGAAATGGGTCTGTGGGTTATGGCCATGCTCTGGCCTGGCCCCCCCTAATTAAGAAGTGAAATAGCTCAATGATTACTGCTAACCAGGATATAGTTCTACCTGGGGTAGAAAACCCACAAGAAGAAGAAGATTCTTTTTTAGTATCTTTTAAAAAAATATTTACTTATTTAAGTAATCTCAATGCTTAATGTGGGGCTCAAACTCATGACCTTGAGACTAAGAGTCACATGTTTCTCTGGCTGAGCCAGTGAGGCATTCCTCTAGTATCTTTTTAGGCTTGACAAAGATAACACGGGTCTGATAGTCAATTAGAATAATCAAGTCATTTATTGCAGGAATCTGTTTTTTAAATGTTCATTTATTCTGAAAAGGAGAGAGAGCACATACAGGGGAGGGGCACAGAGAGAGAAGGAAGAGAATCCCAAACAGTCTCTGAACTGCCAGTATAGAACCCGAAGAGGAGTTCGAACCCCAAACTGTGAGATTATGACCTGAGCCGAAATCAAGAGTCAGATGCTCAATTGAGCCACTCAGGCACTCCATTAATCTTTTTTTCTCTCTGCCTTGCCACCATCCAAATACTCTTTTCTTAGGTTGAGAGTTTAGTGGGAATAGACACAGGCATGGCTATTGTCCACAGCACCTTCAACAGTCGTTTGTTAGAGCAAATGCATTACAAATCTGGAGGGAAGTCCAGCCAAAACCATAACCCATAAGGATGTTGCTTATGTAGCATTGCCTGTTCTGGCCCCTGGAATCTTGACAGTAATGGTCAGGTAGAGTTCGGTGCTTATTCCAGCTGTGAAAGAGAACAATTATAAGTATAATTTATACTTCTTCTAATTTTTTTTAACGCTTATTTATTTTTGAGAGAAAGAGAGAAACAGAGTGCGAGCTGGGGAGGGGCAGAGAGAGAGGGAGACACAGAATCTGAAGCAGGCTCCAGGCTCCGAGCTGTCCAACCCAGAACCTGACATGGGGCTCGAACTCATGAACCGCAAGATCATGACCTGAGATGAAGTCAGTCTCTTAACCAGCTGAGCCACCCAGGCGCCCCTATTTTCTCTCTAAATTATTTATTTACATGTCTGTCTCCTGGCTGGCTGAAGATCTCCTTGAGAGGAGCCTGACTTTATTCATTGTTGTATCTCCAGCAATTATTTCAGGGTCTGGTACAGAGTGGAGGGTTGTAATTGTTGGTGAAATTAATGAACGAGGTAGACTCTATCTCTTTGGAAATAACAAAATGATGTTCAGTCTAAATTTATAAGAGGAGTATAAACCGTTGCACAGATCCATCGACTTTGATACGTATATACTTGTACTCTGCGAGCAAAGTCCCAGTGGCCAAGCGTTCCCAAAATAAACACTTTCTACTTGGACTTCTGTTGTTACTAACATCTGCTTTGCCGGGCTTCGTGCGCCTTTTAATTTTTGTTATACTCTCAATTGTGCGATTTGAAGAAAATGTTCACACTTCTGTTAATGTGCTTTAGGCTGTCAGTTGCCATTTTTTCCTCTACATTTTCAGTGGCCTTCTATCTATTCATGGCTTGATTTCTCATCAAATCAACACATCTGGAACTCCCTTCCTTGCTGGATTTTCCACCTTCAACACTCATAGAGCATGAAGGTGGAGCATGGTGAAAAAGTAAGCATTACATTTCAGTCTAAAATGCAACAGAAACCCCAGAAATTTTCACCCGAATGATTGCCATGCACAAAGGAAACCTGCCACAACAATCCCGGCTGCAAATGTTAGTGTCCCTTAGAATCTGCATCGGTGACGGAGTTTGGAAGAGGCGAATTGTCCTGTTCACTGCATCCCCCTAACATAGCTGCTGAGTCAGCGTGTTGAAAAAACACACTCATTTTCAAAATAAGCTGGAGCTTGGAAAATTTGATTTGATCGGCTAGTTTAGCAGCAGCACAATAGTGTTTGCTACAGCTTAACTTTCTTTCTGAAGAATTTATGTCCCTGGACTCTCATCTAAATGAAAACTGACATTATTGCCCTTAACATGCCAAACATTCAGCACCAACAGAGTAAAACTAATGGGCGGATTTTCCGTCTAAAAGACAATGCATAGCATTGACTGTCAATTTATTTTGAACTCTGTCTCACATGCTAGTTTTTCAATGCAAAAACACTCAGGTTTAAGTTGGCCAGAGGCGGAGGAAGTATTTTGTTCCTGGCTTCGGGTTAATGTGAAGCCAGAACAGAAAAACTTCTTGCAAAGATCTAGAAGAGTCACAAGGACATCCACAAAAACACCATTTGCTAGTGAGTCAGGTCTGATAAATAGAGAACTTCTGCCTTGCATTTCATAATGCCCTCATTTGAGGGTATGGTGAAAGAGGCACCAAGCTGTAGCATCCAATTGGTAGTTTGAAGTATTTCCCAAGTATATTCCAAATTCCAGGCTGGTTTTTCCTTTCGGTTGCAGGCTTCAGCTGCCTTCCAGAGACCTGTTAGTTTCCCTGTTGTTCCATAGTTTTAGTATAGAAGATAATAGAAGGATATTTACTAAGGGAGATCTAGCATTCATCAACCTTATGTAGGTTTTCACTGGCCCAAAGCATCAGTGGCTGACATCTTTAATCTCCACTCCTGTGGAATCTGTGACCTTCCTCACCCCTCTGGCCACTGTGGGAGATGCCATTTCTTTGTGACCCTACCCCCTCATCCTCGCTGGCTGAGTCTTTTCCTCGAATTTATTGTAATATGGAGATAGCAGGAGGGCAGTGACAGATAATAGTGCAAAATGGAGCAAGAGGCTGAGAAGAGTGACCCAAAAGGGATCACTGGTCGGGTTTAGGACTGTGGTTCTGGATGTTCCTTGGGCTCAGCAACATCCCTGTTGGGTTTAGTTGTTCTGTTCTTTTTGGGTTCTATAAAGCAATAAATTCTGCTTTTTGTGCAGCTGCTCTGAGAAGGGTTTCTATCATTTGAAACCAAACAAATACAATATTAAGAGCAGCAAATGGTCATCTCCAAAGCAAAGCCCTCTTTAGAAAACTTAGCTAAATGATTTGTATTTCCATACTCTGTTGCTAGATACAGTATTATCTGAGTTGCTCTCTTCATTTGAATCTCCTGGAGGAGATAAAATGGAAGAACTAATTTCCATAAAGATTTGGATTTTTCCCTTAGTATAAAAAGATGTTATCGTAGACAGATGATAGAATGCCTTTTAAATAAATTTTTCAATAATGCTGATTACCTTTGATGTGATTCAATAGAAAAGCATATGTTGAACACCCACTACATGGCGGCTCTGAGCATGCAGAGATAAAAGGCTGGTTCCTTCTCTATAAGAAGTTTATGGCCTAGGGCATGGTGTTTAAAGTGGTTTTTTGGCTGGCCACCTCAACATCACCTGGGAACCTTGTTAGAAATGCAAGTGAGGGGCACCTGGGTGGCTCAGTTGGTTAAGCTTTGGACTTTGGTTAAGGTCAAGATCTCCTGGTTCGTGGGTTGGAGCCCTGCATCGAGCTCTGTGCTGACAGCTCAGAGCCTGGAGCCTGCTTCAGGCTCTGTATCTCCCTCTCCCTCTCTGCCTCTCACTCCCTTGTTCTGTCTCTCTCTTTCTCAAAAAAAAAAAAAAACAAACAAACATTAGAAACATTTTTTTAAAATTCTAGATATGGCCTCAGTAATGATTTAATAAGCCCCCCAGGTGCTGCTGATGTGGTTAAAGTTTGAGAACAACTGGCCTAGGAATTTATTATATGTACTTGCTTACCCAGTCTTCTTTTTCACCAATGGCACAATTTGTGGCTTACTTGAATTATAACACAAATCAGTGCCTTCCCTTTTCCCCCATTTTAAGGGTTGAAAATGGAAGTCATTTTGAGCTTTCTGAACAATTAAACCTAACAATCCTGGGAAAATCTCTCAGCTCTTTGCCCCAGGGTCAACAAAAAAGGAAGGTATATGCTCCAGGCCTGTCTGAAGTGGCTCCAGTTTATCTCAGCAGATAAGACCGCACATGGAAATGACTGGAAAGGCTTGGTCCCTGCAGGCCTGGACTCCATCTTGGCACTGCCTCACTCAAATCCAATCTATGAGCAGGGGGTCTGTGCCAGGGCTCCCATGGGAAGGTGTCTGAGAAAAGCCACCGATATCAGCCCTCAAACCACATCAGAGTCCCTTTATTCCTCTATTAAAACTTACCGCTTGGTTTGAAAAGAGAGGGAGGGAGAGAGGGGAATAAATTGAGAGCTAAGTCAAATCAAAATGTTTGGAGAATGTAGGAATTCTTCCACCCTGAGAAGTTCTAATTGGCATTGTCTTTGTAAAGACTGTCTCCTGGTTGCTTTCTCTCACAGAACTTTCTTCCTTTATCTTTTTCTTTTTTTAAGTTTATTTATTTATTTTTGAGAGAGCGTGAGCAGAGGAGGGGCAGAGAGAAAGGGGCACAGAGGATCCGAAATGGGCTCTCTGCAGAGAGCCCAATGCAGGGCTCAATCTCACCAACCATGAGATCACGACCTAACCAAAGTCAAATGCTTAACCGACTGAGCCACCCAGGTGTCCGTCTCATAGAACTTTCTAATTTTCTCTTTTCTGTCCTTTTGCTTTCTCATTTAACTTCCTATTTCCCATCTCTCAATTTGATTAAATATTCAGTCGGTACTTATCACGTGCCAGGCTCCAAACCGAGTACAGTGGGATGAATAATATTTAGGGCTTGCTCTCAAGAAGCAGGTAGTCTGCAATACTCCAGTCAACCACCATTTGATGGCTGAGCTACATGCCAGGCGTTGAGTGAGGTTCTGGGGGTTCAACAAGAAATACAACATGGCCCCCGCACCGCATGAATTTGTTGTCTGGAGGAAGAGACTGGCACAAGCGATATATCATAGGGGCTGTACTGGAGGTGAGAAGGTGCACAGAGACAGGAGTGACTGACTTTGCTGAAAGGGGTTGGGGAATGCTGGAAAGGGAATCTGCCCTTGGAGTTGGGTTGGTCGTGTGAAGAGTAGTGGACAGTGGATGGCATGTGACAATATGGTGTGTCCGGAGATAGAGTAGAAGCTCACGGTGGCTTGAGGTCAGGTTTCATGGTTGGAAGACTAGCTTGAAAAAGTAAGCTGGGGCTCGATTGTGAAGGACTGCATGTGCCACAGGGCAGCAGGAGGAGTTGAGACCTGACTGGCATGAGGAGAAGTCCATCAGGGTTTTCTTAAGCAGGGAGGAGAATGGCCAGACTCAGGCTTTGGAAGAACTGGAAAGGAGTGTGGAGGATGGATTTTTGGGTATAACAGCAAAGAATGAGTGTTTTAGTTATCAGTCACCGTGTACAAATGACCCCAAACTTAATGACTTAAAACAATGACAAAGTATTATTTACTGTAATTTCATGAATTAGTCTCACCTGGTCTCACCGGGGGTCCCTCACGTGGCAACACTCAGGTGCTAGAGCAGCAGAGGGGTGGCCGGGGCTCTTTCCACATGGTTTCTCTCTGTGGTTGTTGCTCATCGCTTGGCATGTACGCCGTGTTTTCTTACATCGTGGTGAGAGCGTTCCAGAAAGGGGAAAGCTGCTGCTTCAAGTCATCTGAAGTCCTCCCTTGGGGATTGCACAGTGTCATTTCTGCTGGAGTTTTCTGGTCAAAGCCATGTGGGAGAAGAAGACACAAAGATGGGAAGCACGGTTAAACGAGAGGGCACACAACTAGGGGCTTATTTTCAGTGTAGATGCAATAGACAACGAGGAGCTGAACTACATTAGCGGTGGGTGTGTCGGTGCGGAGGAGCAGATGTTTAGGAAATGCAAGAATTAACCATATAATGGGACATTGTATTAAAGCTCAGGTGAAGTTACAGGCTAAGTGCGAGTGAGAAACAGATTGCAGGTGTAGTGGATGCAGGTGGTACTCTCTCCGTTGCCCCTTTTATCTGTCAACCCCCCACCCGGTGCTGCTGTGAGCATTGGCTGGTAATAACTCACCACTTTCCCTTTTTCTGGAATATTGCCCTTGGCTGGAGAGGAGCTGTCTGCCCCAGGGAGGTGACGCATCCCACCCCAGTGAGTGGCACGGTGGTACAAAAGGCCAGCCCGTTGCCTCCAGTGGGATTTGCCGTGGGATCAGTCTTCAGGTGGAATGACATCTTGCTTACCTGCTCCACTGTCCTATGCTGCCTCCTTCTCTCCCTGAGAGCTTTCCTCGGTTCTGCTTCTAGGGACCCCAACCTAAGAATGAAGGAGGGAAAATATTCGAATAGGTGCGTCAATCTCCGATGGCTTTGCTCCTCGATGGTTTCTTGGTTACACTCTTTCCTCCATCTATTGTCAGTTCATATTTCCCTGTCTGCTTTCCTGTAACTTAGTTTCCCTTCTTCTTACAGATTCTTCTGCATGACTGGGCAGATTCATTTAAGAATGTCCACATTATTCTTTCTGTGAAGCTGAAAAGATCTATCTGCAAAAGATATGGCCTTTGGGAACGTGGGTGGCTCCATCAGTTGAGCCTCCGACCTCATGAGTTTGAGTCCCACATCGGGCTCCCTGGGGTCAGCACAGAGCCCACATCAGATCCTCTGTCCGTCTCTCTCTCTGCACCTCTCCTACTTGTGCTGTGTCTCTTTCTCTCAAAAATAAATAAACCCTAAAAAAAAGATAGGGCCTTTAAAGAAGTGAAGCCAACAAGCTAGAGTTAGATGAAAAATATAATGACTTTAATCTTATAAATCTTATAATCTTTTAATATATTATATTAATTAATGTTAATAATAATATTAATAATTATATAAATATATATAATTATAATCTTTATAATAGTTGTCCTGTGGGCAAAGAACATAGCCTATGTCTGAAGACCTGGAGCAGTGGACACCTGCTATTTTTGTTCTCTGGCATCTGTTCATCCTCGGGCATATGCCCGATGCCTCCCCTACGGACTCTCTCCCCCACCCCGAGCCGGGTTCTTCAGGTGGGGCCGCGTTTCTGATTCAGAGGAGAGTATGTAACCTAGATATAAAGCAATCAGAACACATTACCCCGGAGTTCACAGACACAGACCTCAAGCTAGGCCAATTAGGGGCGATCAGATGCAATTCGTGACTCTTCTCTCAGTTCTCAGAGAAGGAGTTTCCTGCTTTTTTTCCTGTGGTTGTGACTCAGGAAGTGTGAAACTCCAGGAGCTACTGGCAGCCATTGTTTGCTGGTGAGGGGAGACTCGAAGCCGAAGGGAGTCCACACAGAGGAAACAGAACTAGCAAGTAGACAAGCTGGGCCTGATTTAATTGTAGGAGCTTCTCTGTCTTGCTGTGCTTGTTATTTTTGGATTCTACAGCCACATGAACCACGAAAGGCTTTTTTGTTTTTTTTTGGGTTTTTTTTTGGTTTGTTTTCACTTAACCTGGTTTGATTTGGGTCCGGACAGTTGCAACCAAAAGAGACACAACTACAATACATGGAATTTTTTTTTTTTTTAATGAGGCACTTGGTCTATTGTACTTTCTGTTTGTCAAACATATGCAGCGGGTATGAAGAGCTGATATGGACATTTAAGCCGGGCTGCAGCTTCTTAATTAGAAAGACCATAAATAAAAAGGGAACAAGTGTTGGCTGAGATGAAGGGAGACTGGCTGGTAGGGAAGGAAAACATGGATCCTTATCTTGATCCTGCCACAAATCACCCTACGATTCCTGGTCCAGCATCTGTTTTTGTCACACGGCTCTTCAGTCCTGGAGCCTCTGCTGCGTCTCCACTTGCTCTCCTGTTCCTATTGAGTCTTTGGATATTCCTCTTTCCCTCTTTTCCTTTATCTCTATTCAGGGGACGGAGCTACAAAGTTGAGGCATCTCTGCAAATGCTTAGAGCCCTTTGCAAGCCTAAAACCCCTGGCTTCCAGGTTCCTGGTCCCGTTTCAGCTATTTCACCTCAGAGTGGTTCCCAGAACTTACCGGAACACAGCCATGCACACAGATGGCCTCACCAGTAATTTCCAAATGCTTACATAAGTGACCATCAACTCACATACGCTAACGCCTTTAATTCTCAGAGGAACCTTGCAGGGTAGGTATTCCTGTATCCATCCTGTAGGTGAGACTGTTTCAGTTCAGAGTAAGGACTTTGTTCAGATAAAAAAAAGCTAAACGCTCGTCGGTGAGAGTCAGGATTGAAAGAGCTCTGACTCCATAGGCCATGCTCCTTCCACCCCCCTGCAGGAGGATATGAGGCTTTCTGCATCTGTGCTGGGGAACACAGGTGCTTTGGCACACCCTGTCCCCGGCCCCTGCCTCCTCTTTGAAGGCTCTCTGTGGGATTCATGCTGCATATTCATTCACTCAGTCATTTAGGAAAAATTACCCAGAGCCTATCCGGTGCCAAGCACAGTTCCAAATGCTGAGAATGCAACAGGGAAAATGTTCCTGGTCCTCAGAGAGCACTTACGTCCCAGTGGGAGGGACAGATAATAGGCAAACAGATGATATACGTCACAGCAGGTGGTCAGAAGTCCTGCAAAGAAATAACAAAGCCGGGTAAGGGTGTTAGAGAGTGAGGAGGTGCTATTTGACACGGGGTGGTGGAGGAAGACTTCTCTGAGGAAGGGCTTTTGAGCAGAGACCCAAATAGAGTGACAAAATGAGGTATGCAGTTTGCCGGCGCAGTCGTGTTTTCGGCAGAAACTTTTTCACCAGCATGGAGTATCATCAGCTGTAACTTCTCTCCACTAGACGAACTCCCTGCATGTGGGGGAAGCCCCATAGAATATAGCAGAAACTTCACCTGTCCTGCGAGGGACCAGAAATGAAGCCACTCCTAACAAGCAGATGCTGACAGGAACTCATCTAAAATATGCTAGCTGCCTAACGCCTATGTGGTAACCTGAATTGGATCCTGGAATAGAGAAAGAACATTAGTAGCATAACTGATAGGAATCTAAATAAAGTCTATAGTTTAAGTTAAAAATATTTACCAATGTTACTTTTCTTAATTTTGGTAAATGTAAAAGTGGGTGATGGCTATGTGGGAGGTCTGTACTATCTTTATAGCTTTCTTGTAAATATATAATTATTTTTAAGTATTTTATTTATGTGTTTTTATTTATTTATTTTGAGAGAGAGCGAGCGAACGTGCATGCGCGAGCAGGGGAGGAGCAGAGAGAAAAGGAGAGAGAGCATTCCAAGCAGGCTCCATGCTGCTAATATGGAGCCTGATGGGAGCTCGATCTTATGAACCTTGAGATCATGACCTGAGCCAAGATCAAGACTCAACATGTAACCGACTGAGCCACCCAGGTACCCCACTATAAAATTATTTTAAATAAAAAGTTAAAAAAGTAGCAAAACTATACTGAAAACTACAAAATATTACTGAAACAAATTAAACAAGACCAAAATAAATGGAGAAATATGCCATGTTCATGAAGTGATGGACTTCATATTGTCAGTTTTTCCCAAAAGGATCTCCAGATTTGATGTAATTCCCCTTAGCATTGCAGTGGGTTTTGTGTATGTATGGAAATTGATGATTCTAATTTATATGAATGTGCAAAAAACCAAGCCAGCCAAGGTAATCTTGAAGAAGAATATACTAGATATCAAGATAATTACTATAATTAAGACAATGATGACACAAGGGTAGATTAAGAAGCTGGAACAGAATAGGCAATCCAGAAACAGACCATATATAATAACTAGATTTACAACAAAGGAAAAAGAAAGCTCAAAGAAAGGAAAGGTTTTTAATAAACAGCACTGAGTTAATTGGATATCCACTTAGGAAAAAGTGAATTATGACCTCTGTCTCAAACAATACACAAAATCAATTCTGTATGTATTGTAGGAAAACAAAGCTTCTAAAAGAAAAGAATATTTTCATGACCTTGGTGTAGGCAATTATTTCTCAAGACACAAAAAAACACAAACAACAAAGAAAATAAGTAATAAATTGGACTAACTAAAACTGAGAACTTTCTTTATTAAAAGATCTCATTAAGGAACTTAGTAATAGTGGGAGAGAAGATATTTGTATTTCAGACATCTGACAAAGAACTGGTATCCAGAATATGTAACTAACTCCTACAAATCAAGAAGATAGTTAAATACTTCCCATACACAAAGCCATATGGATGAATCTCACCAACATGGTGAGTTCAAAAAGCCAAGCACAAAAGGATATATACTTTATGAGTCCATTTATATATAGTTCAAAAGCAAGCAAAACACTTCTATGAGCATGCTGGTTGCCTTTAGGAAAAAGGTGGTTATGTAATTGGTAAAGGGCATAAGAAGTCCTGGAGATACTGTATTTCCTGGTCTAGGTGCTGTATAAAGTGATGTATTCTTTTAGGGTTTGTACACTTTTCTATATATATGTTATAGTTCACTAAAAGTTTATTCAAATGCTATATGACTTAGTGGATAAGGAAAGTCTAGGTTAGCATTTATATGAATAATTTTGTGATGAGCTGGTAAACTTGCTATTCTGTTTTCTTTTTTTTTGTTTTTTTTTTTTACTGCTGCATACCAATTATTCCAACACTTAGCAGCTTGAAACAACAAATATTATCTCACAGTTTCTGAGGCCAGGAATCCGGGAGTGGATTAGGTGGGTAGTTCAGGCTCAGCATTTCTCATGAGGGTGCAGTTGTCTGAAACTTTCATGTGCAGAGGACCCACTTCCTGGCCCGTTCACCCTGTTGGCAGGCGGAGGCTCCTTGTCAGCTGTTACCCGGTCCTCAGTTCCTCATTACAGGACCCTTTCCATCGGTTGCCAGAGTGTCCTATCAACACGACAGCCGGCTTCCCTGGAGTGAGAGAGCTGAGGGAGAACAGATTCTAATATCAGTGTCACAATGGATTTTTTAACCACTAAATTGTGGAAATGACATTCCATCACAGCTGCTGTATGCTGTTGGCCCTGCAGACCAACCTCAGTACAACCACCCCTTACCAGAATATTTGTAGAAATTCTAAAATTCCCAAACTTCCTTTTTTTTTTTTTGTGGTACAATTTCATCAATAGGCACAAAGATTTCAAGCTGCTTGTAAACTGGTGGTTCTGTTGGAAGAACTTGCTGGTAGGAGTGAGGGGAAACTTGGGAAGAGGGACAAATTCTCCCATCGCTGTCTCATAGGACATCTGTTCCACAAAGATGGCTGAGCAGGCCTGTGATTATGGAAATTCTGGCAGGCTTCCCATTCCTTTACCACAACGTAACTTCTTCCTTTGATCTCTGATGCCTGAAATATCACTAGTTGAAACCCATACCATTAGCAAAAGCTTTTTTTCCCCCTGGTCACATGCAGCCACATTAATCAGAACACTACAGCAGTGGTTTTCAAACTTGGCTGCTCATTGGAATCTCTTGGGGAGCCATTAAAAGTACCAGTTTCTGAGTCCACTTAGAACCGCTGGTTCAGACCCTTCAGAGGTGGGCTCCCAGAATCCATATTTTGAGAAAAGCTCCAAACAGGTTCTGAGAGAGTTGGCCAAACATCTCACAAGCGATCCTGCAGTGGTGTTGGGAAACCGCTGGTATATACCATTCATGTGTGTGGGTTACAGAACCTTTCTGGAGGGTGAGTTTCCATGAGGGTAAACCTTTTTCACAAAGAGCCCATTTTCCTTCCCACCTCCATCTGCTCAATGTGCTGAGTGAGATAATGCTTCCCGGCCCCTTTGGATGCCCTCATGTTCCCCTTCTGCGCTTCAGTTCCCGTCACATCAGCCTTGAGGTGGAGTGGCCTGTCAGCACCGCGGGCTTCTGCCTAGCGCCACAGCATCAACGTTTTCTTCTCAGCCGCAGACTCTGTGTGAAGCCATGCCAGGAGGGGTCCAGGGACTTACGGATAAGAGAACACATGGCCGTCTCTTGACACAGACAGGAGACGTTTCCTCTTTGGCAACAAAAGAATGCAGTGCCTTCTAGAGTTGCCACTTCATAGGAGTAAGATTATGGTTTGTTGACTAGATGGATCTAGAGACTCTTTTCTCACCTATGGAAAAAGGTAGGAGTCGTGAAAATCCTTCAAAGTGAATTTTAAAAATAAATATTTGTTGGGGCACCTGGGTGACTCAGTCGGCTAAGGGTCCAACTTCATTTCAGGTCATGATCTCACTGTGAGTTTGAGCCCCATGTCATGCTCACTGCTGTCAGCACAGAGCCTGCTTTTGATACCCCTCCGCCCTCTACTTCTGTCCCCCCCACCTCACATGCTTTATCTCTCTCTCTCAAAAATAAACATTAAAAAAATTAAAAAATAAAAATAAGTATTTGTTTTTTCATTCATTCCCTTGAGAAATATTGACTGAACACTTCTGACCTCTCTTCTGCTCTCTTGCTTCCCCAACTCCAGCCACACTGACTCTGTTGCTATTCCTTGAATAAAACGCATACTTTCCTGCCTTCAAGAATCTGCTCCCTCAGCCTGGAACACTTTTACCCAAGTACCTGTTTGGCTAATTACCTTACCTCCTCCAAGTCTTTGTTCAAATCCTAGCTTCTTATTGAAGTTTAACCTTGACCACCCTATTTAACTCCGAAATCAGCTTCCCTTCCTAATCTGGTCTGCTTTTTCTTTTTCTTCCACAGCGCTCTTCAGCTTTTGACATACCATATACTTTATTAGGTTGATCATTTATTTTTTGAGTTCTTGCTCCTGAATGTAAGTTTCATCAGGGCAGGGATCTTTTTTCTTTTTTAAGTTTATTTATTTATTTTGAGAGAGACAGACAGTGTGAGTGGGGGAGGGGCAGAGAGAGGGGGAGAGAGAAAATCCCAAGCAGGCTCCACACTGTCAGCCCAGTGTGGGGCTCAAACTCATGAAACTGAGATCATGCCTGAGACAAAACCAAAAGTCGATGCTTCACCCATTTAGCCACCCAGGCAATGCTTTTTAATTTTTAACTTTTTTCTTAGAGTTAGAGAGAGAGACACTGTGTGTGTGAGTGGATGAGAGAGGCAGAGGGAGGGAGAGAGAGACAGAGAGAGGAGAATCTTAAGCATGCTTCACACTCAGTGTGAAACCCGACATAGGGCTTGATCCCAGGACCCTGGGACCATGATCTGAGCGAAAATCAAGAGTCAGATGTTTAACCAGATGAGCCACCCAGGCACCCCAGAGCAAGGATCCTTTTTGTTGTTCATCATGCATCTCAAGGACCTAACACTGTGCCTGGCACATAATAGACATTTGTTAATACGAGTGTACCTCATAGATACTGTGGTTTCAGTTCCAGACCACTGTAATAAAGCAAATACCGCAATAAGTGAGTCAAATAAATTTTTGGTTTCCTAGTGCATATAAAAGTTATGTTTACACTATCTTGTAGTCTTTTAAGTGTGCAGTAGCATTTGTGGCTAAAAAAAAAGTCAATGTGCATACCTTAATTTAAAAATACGTTATTACTAAATAATGCTAACCATCATTTGAGCTTTCAGTGAGTTGCAATCACTGATCTGGAGTTCCCCATAACAAATATAATAATAATAGTGAAAAGAATTGAAATATTGCAAGAGTTACCAAAATGTGACACAGACACACAAAGTGAACAAATATTGGAAAAATGGCACTGATAGATTCGAGGCAGGTTAACCACAAACCTTCAATTCATTAAAAAAAACACAATATTGGGATATCTTGGTGGCTTAGTCAGTTACATGTTTGACTCTTGACTTTGGCTCAGGTCATGACCTTGGAATTTGTGAGTTTGAGCCCTGTGTTGGGCTCTGTGCTGACCCTGCAGAGCCTGCTTGGGATTCTCTCTTTCCCTCTCTCTCTCTGCCCCCCACTCCCCACTTTCTCTCTCCCTCTTCCTCTCAAAAATAAATGAATAAACTTAAAAAACATAAAAACCCTCTACAGTGTCTGTGAAGTGCAATAAAGTGACTTACAATAAAATGAGGTTTGCCTGCATTGGTCAAGTTGATAAATTGGGGCTGGAATAGTGTTAAACAATATAAATATGACCATTGGTGTCTCAGAGCCTATGATTTATTGGAGGAGATGATTAACACAGAAATAATCACAAAGATGTGTATTCAGTGATCACAGTGATTGCTAGGATGGAAATATATGAAGGTCAAGAAGAGACCATGTGAGGAATCAGCTTGCCCGGGTGTTAGGGATGATTTGCTGGGGCAGCAATTTTTAACCTGTGGCTGGGAGGTAGGATGGAGTAACCCAGCTAAAGAAAGGAGGGAAGGCAGAAGAAATCATCTCCTACATTTTGAATAGTTTACAGTAGGTGAGCTACTTATAACCATTGAGTATGCCTACAACCCCATCTGCGGGTACCTCTCTCTTCTCTCAAAGTATCTATTCAAATTAACTTTCCAAAAATCGGTAGACCATTTATCCCCATTTCTAGTGAATACCAGTATCTGAAAATCAGCTTCAGAAAACTTCTTCTGCTACAGGAATATTCTTTGATGATATTCTTTATCTTCTGGACTTCTTAATCAGATGAAAACACAATAAATAAATCAGCTTTCAAACCTCATGGATCTGTCCATTGAATAAGTAAAGTTTAAATACACTTGGCAACGAATCAAGAGCTTTAGAGATGTTGTCTCGGAAACAAAACCAAATAAATGCTTCACACTGAGATGAAAGCCTTAGTTGATGAGATGAGCAATTCTCCAGGTATTCTTCTAAGAATCTGAAATAAAGTACTTTGCAAAAGTCAACTAAAAAAATGTCTGTGGGGATTTGAAGGTCAAAGTTATAACAGTAATCACCTGCTAGAGAACACCTGACTGCATTAGGCAGTTTCTTTCTTTTCGTTTCTTAGAAGGACAAACACATTTGTAAGAAAACACACAGGTATGGAGTAACGAGCAAGTGGTCAGTACTGTGAAAGAGATTAGAAATGCTCATAAACACTAACAGAACTTGAAAATCCACTTACTGGCCAGGATGTGAAGAAAAAGAACCCTACTGTGCTGTTGGTGGGAATGTAAATCGGTGCAGTCACTATGAAAAACAGTACGGAGGTTCCTCAATATTAAAAACATAGAACTATCCTATGATCAATAAGTGTTCTTCTAGGTATTTATCTGAAGGAAATGAAAACACCAACTTAGAAAGACACCTGCTCCCTTATGTTCATTGCAGCAGTATTTATAATAGTCAAGACATGGAAACAACTTATGTGTCCATTGATGAATGAAAAGATGAAGACAATGTGGTACACACACATATACATGCAGGTGCACACCCATGCACACAAATGCTGAAACATTACTCAGCCATAGAAAGAAAGAAAGAAAGAAAGAAAGAAAGAAAGAAAGAAAGAAAGAAAGAAAGAAAGAAAGAAAGAAAGAAAGAAAGAAAGAAAATTCTGTCATTTGCAACGACATGGATGGACCCTGAGGACATTCTGCTAAGTGAGGTAAGTCAGACAGAGAAAGATAAATACTCTTTGGCCTCACTTACTTGTGGAATCAAAGAACAAAACAAAAACCAAAATAATCAAACTCATAGATATGAAGGAGGCTGGTGTCTGCTACAAGCAATGGGTGGGGAGGTGGGCAAAATGGGTGAAGGTGGTCAAAAGATGCAAGCTTCTAGTTACAAAATAAATAAGCAATAGGGATATAATACACAGCACGGTGAGTATAGTTAACAATAATGTATTATATTTTTGAAAGTTGCTAAGACAGGACATTTTAAAAGTTTTCACCAAAAGAAAAAAAAAACTTTGTTGAAAGATGTTACCTAGACTTGTGGTGATCATTTCTCTCTTTCACTCTCTCTCTCTCTTTCCATATATATAATTACTTTGTACACCTTGAACTAGTATAATGTTATAGGTCAATGGCATTCCAGTAAAAAATAAAAAAAAATTCACTTGTTAACTCACGTCTGGGAACCCAGAGTTGGGACTGGAAGAGGAGGAAAAACAATAAGCTCCATGTTCCCAGTTTTAGAGATACTCGTGAAGTTAAGCCACACACAGGACCTGAAAACTGACCGACTGCTTATGGGAAGAACATATGGGCTCTTTCATCAGAGGACTATAGTTCCATTAATAAGGCCTTCGGGGATTGTGCGTGCTTTGTGCTTTATTTCTGTTTTATTTTATTTTATTTTATTTTTTTGCCAAATTATGGAGAGGAATGGTATAAGTTCATTGGAGCGTTGTGGTGGTTGTGATCACTTCAAGGGAATCAGTGACTTTATTTCAGCATTTCCCTCTGGTTCAACCAGGAAAGGCTAGGCTATGCTGTTGTGACAAACAAGCCTACCATCTAAGTGGCTTAAAACGATAGAGGTTTGTCTTTCACATGACTCTATGTGTCCATTTCGGGTTGGGCAGGAGGGATTGGCTCGTCACAAGTAGGAATTCCTCCTGATGAAGCAGCTACCGTCTCCCGTCTCTAACACGGTGGGTCACCAGACCAGAGGAGAAAGGGCTCTGGAAGCTCTCTCACTGGCAATTACTTAGTAATAATTCACTGCCCAGAACCAGTTATGTAGCTCCACCCCACCCCCAGAGGAATAGGAAGTACAATCTTACTATATCCCTGGAAAAGAGGAAAATAAGAAATATTTGGCAAAGAGCTTTAATGACTGTCATGCCAATCCTCAACCTGGCCACTTATCACTGGGTGTACTACTCTCTCTGAAAGAAATGGGAGTGCTTCTTTGCAAGGAGTAAAAAGAGGCTAGAAATGTGCTGTCCCAGTCTTAAATGAAAATGGCAGAATAAGTCCCTGCCAAGTCAGGGAGAGACTAACTGAAAGGGAATTGAGAATCCACATCCTGTTAAATATCTATTACTTTTATTCTTGATGAAGACTTGCGTTGTTCTTTTCTTTAATACATTAACTACACTGATTTTAGACAATTGTATCTGTCAGGCTAAACTTAGTTTTGCTGTGGTTACAAGTAAGCCCCGCACGTCAGGCACTTACTATCACAAACATTTTCTTCTCATTCAGGCTGCAAGTCCACTGTAGGTAGATTCTGCTCACCTTCGTCACTCAGAGACCCAGGGTCTCTGAGGCCCCATCAGTACACATTTCCACAATCATCCTGCAGTTGTGAAGGGATACGGTGATTCTCAAAATGCTCTTCGAGTTTTTTAGAAATGATGTATATCACCCGGTAAAGGGGAGCAAAACAGGAAAAATTGGAAAGCAACCCCAAAGACCACCCTCCCAGGGAAATGTAGAATACAGAGAAGACACGCCCTTGGGTAGAATCACCACATTAATTTTTAGGCAGGTCCAGGATTGGAGACTGACAGATGGAGTTGAGGAGCTGAGGAAGAACCTGAGTTTTCCAAGACATTTTAAGCTTTGAAACCATTTTCATACTCCTGTTTTTTTGTCTTTACAAGAATGTAGTGAGAGAGACCATGCACAAGTTATCTCCATTTTTATTTTTTAAAAAATGTTTATTTATTTTGAGGGAGAGTTTGAGAGTTCGAGAGCATGGGAGGGGCAGAGAGAGAAAGAGAGAATCCCAAGCAGGCTCCAGGCTCAGTAAGGAGCCCGAGTCGAGGCTCAATCCACGATGGACTGTGAGATCATGACTTGAGCCAAAATCAAGAGTCAGATTGAGCCACCCAGGAGCCCCAAGTTATCCCCATTTTAAAGCAAAGAGACCCAGAGAAATGATGTTTTCCTAGATTCCTCACAGCCCCAAGTGACAAAGTCAGGACAGCCACCAGAGCTCTGAGTCAGACCATCTCCCATCTGTACTTGCCAGCCACCACCCTGGGTGTTCTCTTGGTTACTAGCAACTTCTGGACTCTACCTAAACTGTGTGCCAAGGGAAGGAGCCATGTAGGAGATTAGAATGAGTAATCAGAATGCAATAATGTTGGCAGTTGGTTTGATGCTTTAAGTGAAAATATGCTTAGTTCATCAAAAGCAATATCAACGTTACTTTTATAATAGATTTTTAGATCATATAGATAATACATGGTCATTATAAAAATGTTTAAAAACACAAGAACATTCAGAAGAAAATCAAAATCACTCAGCTGGACATAAATTCTGCTTTTTATTTTTTTTATTTTTTTTTATTTTTATTTTTTTTGATATATTTTTTTTATTTCTAGGAGAGAGAGACAGCATGAGCAGGGGAGGGTCAGAGAGAGAGGGAGTCACAGACTGAAACAGGCTCCAGGCTCTGAGCTGGCAGTCAGCACAGAGCCTGACGCGGGGCCCGAACCCACGAACCGCGAGATCACGACCTAAGCGAAAGTCGGACGGTTTACCGCCTAAGCCACCCAGGCGCCCCATAAATTCTGCTTTTTAAAAATGTCTTGTTCAAATGAAAATTTTAGCACGTGTAATAATGCAACTTGTAATAAGAAAGTACACATTTGGTTTTCATCCCTCTTTCTGGCACAGAGCTAAAACATTTGGAATTTCCTAATGATGAAAGTAATAAAGGTCTTAATGATCACAACAAACTCTTTTCAACCATACCTGAGTTTACATTAATGAGGTTACTTTTGGAAAGCACCTAAAGATGGGGACTCATTGCCACGTGATTATAGAGGGTTGGAATTCTCAGTTCTACCTCCTTGAACTCAGGGGAAGTGGGCATGGCTGGAGGTTGAATCAATAGCCAATGGCCAATGATTTAACCAACCATGTGTATGTAATGGCACCTCTATAAAACCCTCAAGGACAGAGCTTCCAGGTTGGCAAGCATGGGGAACTTCTGGGAGAGTGGCATGCTGGAAAATAGCATGAAAGCCCTGCCCCTGTCCGCCATCTCTTGCCTTATGTGTCTCTTCCATTTGGCAATCTCTCAGTTCTAATCTAGGAAGTAAAATGTTTCTCTGAGTTCTATGAGCTACTCTAGCAAATTAATTGAATCAGAGGAGGGTGTTGTGGGGACTTCTGATTTGTAGCTGGTTGGTCGACTCCTTGGATGTGCAGTTGGCCTCTGAAGTGGAGGGCAGTCTTGTGGAATTGATCTGTGGGATCTGATGCTACCTCAGGGTAGATAGCATCAGAATTGAGTTGAATTGTAGGACACCTAGCTGGTGTCAGTGGATTGCCTGGTGGTGGGAACATCCACCAGTTGCCCTCACTACCCCTGTTCCCTAGCACATGTTAAAGAGGAAAACAGAAATGGGCCTCAAAAGGAGTCACTTGTGCTAAGCCCCATGTCAGCAAACCAAGACTTAATACCTAGCCTAAGTGTAGTTTCAGCCTCTCCCAGGAATGTGACCTTCAACTAGTCAATCTGTATTCACCGGGTCAGCACTAGTAAAATAATCTTCCCCGTAGACCCTTGCCTTCACCCAAAGGAAAGTGACTTTACCTGAAACAATCCACGCTTTGCAAGAATGTCTTCCTGGATCCACCTCCTTCTGTTTATAAAAGTCTTCCATTTGCACAGATCCTTTGAGCTTCTTTCTCTCTGCTATGATGGGATGCTGCCTGATTCATGAATCATTCAATAAAGCCAATTAAAGCTTCAAATTTACTCAGCTGAATTTTGTTGTTTTTTTAAAACACTCCTCCCCCACGCATGCATCAGAATTGGGTATCAGAATCATTAGCATGAAAAAACTAATGAAAGAAATCCAAGTGTACTTGTCATGCAGCTTGAGAAAAAAAACCAATCATTCTAATTACAATCGAAGCTCCTCTATAGTTTCCTAATCCTCTCCCTCCTTCTCCAGAGATAACCAGTACCTAGAATATGATTTTTACACAGTTCCCTAAATGTTGAATATCCAGTACATACAAATCCATTCATAAACATATATAGCATTATTATGCATGTTTTCAAATTTTACTTAAATGACATTGTACTCTAGTATTCCTTGGCAACTCGTATTATTTTCCTCTGAATAGTATGTTAAAAATTTTTTAAAACATTTATTTATTTTTGAGAGACAGAGAGAGATAGAGCATGAGTGGGGGAGGGGCAGAGAGAAAGGGAGACACAGAATCTGAAGCAGGTTCCAGTCTGAGCTGTCAGCACAGAGCCCAAGGCGGAGCTCAAACTCATGGACTGTGAGATCATGACCTGAGCCGAATTCAGATGCTTAATCGACTGAGCCACCCAGGAGCCCCTGAATATAATGTTGTTGTTTTTTAATGTTTTTTATTTCTTTCTAGGAGAGAGAGAGAGAGAGAGACAGCGTGAGCAGGGGAAGGTCAGAGAGAGAGGGAGTCACAGACTGAAACAGGCTCCAGGCTCTGAGCTGGCAGTCAGCACAGAGCCCGACGTGGGGCTCGAACCCACGAACCGTGAGATCATGACCTAAGCGAAAGTCGGACGCTTAACCGACTAAGCCACCCAGGTGCCCCCTGAATATTATGTTTTGAAGAATTATTCAGGTTGACCCAAATAGTCCTAGTTCATTCGTTTAACTGAATAAGACAGCACAAACTTTAATTGGCACATGACTTACCAGGACCTTGCTAAAACACAGATTCTGGTTGAGTAGGTCTTGAGCTCTCAGGTGGAGTCAATGAGATTGGTCAGGAATCTCATTTTGGGGAACAAGGCTGTAATAATATCCTTGAGTACACATGGAACAATTAACCTGTCTTTTCCCTTGTTAATAGAGTTTTTACTTTTTTGCCGTTTTTTTTTCTTTTTTGCCTTTACAGACAATCGTATAGCGAGCACCCTTTGCGTATCTCATGGCACTCCTGTGCGAGAGTTCTCTAGGTTATATACCCAGGAAGGTGATTGCTGGGTCTTAGGGTCTACAAATGTTCAATTTTATGTATGCATGTGTATATGTATATGTGTATAGTTGACATACAATATTAGTTTCAGGTGTACAACATAGTGCCTCAACATTTGTATACATTATAAAATGCTCACCCATGATAATTGCTGTTACCATCTGTCAGCAAACAACGTTATCACAATATTTTATTGACTATATTCCCTATGACGTACTTTTCATTTCTGTGACTTATTTATTTTGTAGCTGGAAGTTTGTACCTCTTAATTCCCTTCACCTATTTCACCCATCCCTCCACCACCCTCCCCTCTGGCAACCACCAGTTTGTTCTTTGGAGTTCTGTGTCTATTTCTGTTAGTTTTGGTTTTTTAGATCCTACGTATAAGTGAAATCATATGGTATTTGTTTTCCTGTCTGACTTAATTTCACTTACCATAACACTCTCTAGGTCCATCCATGTTGTGGCACATGACAAGATTCCATTCATGTTATATGGCTGCATAATAGCCTATCACACATATATATCACATATCCTTTAGCTATCCATCTCTTAGTGAACACGTCGGTTGCTTCCCTATCTTGGCTATTGTGAATAATGCTGCAATAAACATAGGAGTGCATGTATTTCTTTGAATTGGTGTTTTTGGGGTTTTTTGGATAAAAACCCAGAGGTGGAATTGCTGGATTGTATGGTAGTTCTGTTTTTAACTTTTTGAGGAACTTCCATATTGAATTCCACAGTGGCTACACCAATTTACATTCCTACCAACAGTGCATGAGGGTTCCCTTTTCTCTACATCCTGTTAGATTTCATTAAATGTTGCTGACACGCTCTCCAAAGTTACTGTTTTCACTGATTGCCCTACCAGCCAGCAATTCAGTTCCTTTTGATCTATATCCTTGCTCCACATATTATTGTCAGCAGTGGGGTTCTTTTTTCATATACGTTTTGGACATTTGACTTCTTCAGTCTTTTTTTCTTTTCTTTAAAAAAAATTTTTTTAACGTTTATTCACTTTTGAGGGAGAGAGAGGGAGAGAGAGAGCAAGCAGGGGAGGGACAGAGAGAGACACACACACAGAATCCGAAGCAGGCTCCAGGCTCCGAGCTGTCAGCACAGAGCCCAACGTGGGGTTCCAATTCAAGAACCGTGAGATCATGACCTGAGCAGAACTTGGATGCCCAAACAACCGAGCCACCCAGGCGCTCCGTTTAGTCTTTTTTTCTAATCTTGTCTGGGAGGTACAAACTCAGTATGTTAACTCAAAAATACAATTTTTTTCTTTTTGCCAAAGCACAACTTAATTTCAATTATAAGCTTGTATTTTGCGAGACTGGTAGAAAAATAATCTTAATCAGTTTGAGGTTCTTTTACCACTTCTTTCCCTTGAGATTAAATCTGAGTCCCAGGAGGTTTATGTCATTACAGAGTGTTAGGGGGTAGGCCCTAGGCCCTTCCTCTCTACATTGTCACTGAGATGTCCCTCATTCCTGCCAAGCCGGTTCTTCTGTATCAGTTTTGAGTGCAGTAGAAACATGTGCTCTTTTTACCACACTAAGTAGGGAAATGTCTGCAAGGTTCTCCAAAGACATGGGCATATATTTTCCATCAATTTCCCTCCTGAACTTTGTGGAGTCTACTCACCAAGGAAAGCATGCTGCCCACCTAACAACCACCTTCTGGGACCCAGGAACTATGGTCTCGTCTCTTCTCTCCCATCTCCTGTTCTCTACCCAGCCCCGGAGGGAACTTTCCTTGTACCAAGGACGGAGTGGAGTGGAGTGCATGAGGGAAGTCCTCTCTCTAATCCTGTTTGTCTACTCTGCCAGTCTTCATTGTTCCCCTGAGGGTGTAGGCTTTTGGAAAGAAAGTTGGGAACACCCCTTCGTTTCTTCTTTCAGTCAGTCACATCCTTCCCTTGAGGCAAAAGGAGAAGAAAGGCCTGACTACTTGAATGGAGGGTCCAAGGAAGGAAGGGGAGGCTGTGGCCATGAGAAATGTTGTAGAGAATCTGGAAACCAGCCTGGCAGTTTTTCAGAGGTTAAACATGGAGTCACCATATGAGCCAACTGTCCTACTCCTGTGCAGTTGCCTACGAGAACTGAAAATATATGTCCACACAAAGTCAAATTTTCGTAGTCATGTTGTTCACTAGCCCAAAGTGAAAATAACCCACGTGTCCATCAACTGATGAATGGATAAATAAAATACTTATATCCATGCAATGGAACCTTATTTGGCAATAAAAATGAATGGCTTGCTGGTACATGTTACAACATAGGTAAACATTGAAAGCATTATATGAAGTGAAAGAAGCCTGGCACAAAAAAACCATATATTGTGTGATTCTATTTATAAGAACACCCAGAACAGGCAACTCTATAGAGACATAAAGTAAATTAGAGGCGACCTACGTCTCGGGGGAAGGACTTGGGGAGAAATGGGGAGTGAGTGCTAGTAGGTATGGCATTTCTTTTCAGGGTGATGAGTGTTCTAAAATTAATTTAGAACGTGTTGGTTGCACAACTCTGTGGATATACAAAAACCATTGCATTGTACACTTTAAAAGGGTGGATTGTATGGTATGTGATTTATAACCCAATAAAGCTGCTTAAAAAAAGTGACCCAATTGAAAAAATACTGTTGCTCTCCACTAAACCACTCCTCAACTACATGCACATCATATATTTTACAGATATTTTAAAAATTGGAAGCAGATCCTATATACAGGTTATCCTACTTTCCTTCCTAAATATGTGCTCGGCACCTACTTTGATCAAATACATCATCGTATTACTGTGGAAATAGAAAAATGGGTAAGGCATGTCTCCTCCTTTGCGAATCTTACAATATCAGTGTTTCCATCTGCTTGACTGCTAGCTGCCGAGGACTACAGGTGCTATCGGTCATTCTTGTCACCTGCCCAAATTAACATCACAAACTTAAGTCAGTTGAAAGCAGCAGTTAAAAATAATCAAGAGGATAGAAGGATTCTGTAAGAAGTCATACTAAAAAAGTTCAACTTTGTGGTCAGTAAAGACATGTGTGGAGAAGGGCTCAGTTGGCTTAAATGGAAATGTATGATCGAAACATAGGAACCCTCAACTTTTGAATCTTTAAAGAGGTTGCACTTTGTATTTATTAGGCCAGACTCTGGGGGTGAGATGCGGGCACCATTGGTTTTTGAAATGTCTCTCTTGATTCCATGTGCAGTTTGGAAACTCCTGGTTTAGTTGCTTAAACTAAGTAGTTTGTGGTGAATAAGGGACAATGTTACTTTATTAAGGAGAGGAGCAGTTAACCTATGGGATACATTACTTATCAAAGAGCGTGTCTGGAAGTTTGAGCCATACTCAGTGTGACTTGTCTGGGTGGTTGGATAAATATTGCAGGTGGCTCCCAACAGCCTATTTGTGATCAAAAACCATCAGAGGGACATAGGAATTTGCAAACCAAGAAATGGAACCTTGGGGTAGACTGCAGAAGAGGTAGTCATCAACTCATTAAACTGGAGAACTGAGAAAAAAAAATGCATTGAAAGAAGTCCAAAAGGTGATTGAAGAGGAGGAAGTAAGAGAAGCGGGAAGCTTAGGAGTTATCTCTTTTTTTTTTTAATTTTTTTATTTATTTCTAGGAGAGAGAGAGAGACAGCGTGAGCAGGGGAGGGTCAGAGAGAGAGGGAGACACAGACTCTGAAATAGGCTCCAGGCTCTGAGCTGGCAGTCAGCACAGAGCCTGACGCGGGGCTCGAACCCACGAACCGCGAGATCATGACCTAAGCGAAAGTTGGGCGCTTAACCGACTAAGCCACCCAGGTGCCCCAGGAGTTATCTCCTTGAATGCTTAGTGATGACTGTATAACATGACTCAGTCTGTTTGGCTGGATTCAGGGTAGAAGGGTTGTATGAGTATGTTAGGCTTATGAGGACTTACAAGCTCTAATTATGGGCAATTGGAGTTATCTGGGCTTCATTGATACCTTGGGGGCTTTACATCATGAAAGGTAATTATACTATTCCTTAAAACATTTATTAGTCTTCACTCTTAAAAACAAAATATTGGGTTGAATGGATTGCCTTCCACTCTGGCTCAGTGGTTCCCAGTGTTCTAATGTCTTAAATTTATTTTTCCTTTTTTTTTTTTTTAAGGATTGATTTGTTCAGAATGAGAATTGTGACTGGAAGTCTTTGTCCACCATATGACCAAACCGGGACAAAGGCTTCTGTGTTTGCTCAAGGCTCTATGTTGAACAGGATGCACTTTAGACATCATGCATTTTTTCCCCAAAGCATTATCCCATTAGTAGCAGTGGAATTAAACACAGAATGTCAAACTCCATATGATTGTGGTCTTGGCATTGGAGTTATGGTCTTGGCACTAGCAGCTATTTCCTGGTACAGGAACCTAGAGGAACTGCTTTCCTGTTATGTTTCAACTGTCCAATTTGACTATTTTCTCTCCCAGACTATCCATAGAAGCAGGCTCGCTCAGTTGTGGGGAAACCCCGCCCAGGCGTTTAGGACTGATAGGCAGAATTTCCCATGGCGGAAAGGCTGTCTGCAAATTAGGGGCAGAACATGCATTGGGAGAGTCTGACAGAAGGTCGCATCAGTGCTGTAGAGGACCCTAGCGTTCAGTTAGGCAACCTGAAGGATCTTCAGTTTAGGATCAAGCCAGAATTGTCTCAGCATCTCTGAAATCCCTTAACTGAAGACGTGAAGAGGTCTGAAGTTTGGGGAGGGGGGTGGAGGAGGTTGATTGTTCATTTCCTTCTTTGGTTACATTTTCAAATACGTTTTTACCCAAGTTCCAATTGCTTAGAGGATTTAGCCCTGAAACTTTAAAAAAGTCAGAATATTTGAGATTGGAAAAACCATGTGCTGGGAAGATAAGGAGTTCTAGAATTTTAGTTCTGTTAATGCTGCCACAAAAGATGATTGTAGTTTTTGCAAAAATTTTTTGGCTGGTTTTATTGTGATTTTGATAGCATGAATTGATTATTGATATTAAAGTTGGAGAAACGGGTGCGGTTTTAACAGGAGGGATCATGGACTTGTGTTGTCTGTTCTAATATTTTTTTATTTGGCTACTGGTCAAATATTTGAATTGGTAAAACAAACTTGTTAAAGACTGGAATTGTCTCAATTTTGGTTTTTCTTTTATATGTTGACACTATTTGATTAAAGACGTTACACATTCAGTTTATTTTCTTGAAGTTTGTTATAGAAGCAACCAGAGTTCTGCAGATTTGTAAATAAATTATATCTCACTGTACATAACCTGGGTTACATTCTTGGGTGAATCACATCAACATTGGCAGACCGTTTAAATAAACATTTTAGAGAAGGTTAAACAGAGGTTAAACAGTTTATGTTCTCCTTCATACCATGTTCATTAGGCATTTGAATTCGACCTAAAGTTACTATTTTACTTAACAAAAAAATTCAAAAACAAAAATTTTCATGTTCAATCTTAGTAAAAATTATTAGTATTCCTTAATATGAAAGTCTATTAACCTTTTACTAATCACTCACTTAATCTAGACAGATCATTTAAAAAATCACTGTCCCCCAATGTCACAATATTAAAATTGTTTGCTAAAGAGATTTTCTCACTGTAACATTCACAGGAGTTTCAACTTTTAACAAAGTTTATGGGTAGAGTGGACATTGGGTAAAAGGGATACAAATAAATGAATTAGAATGCTGGAATTCCTTTGTGTTTCTAGCAAGGCCAGAAACCCCTAACTTCTTTCTCTATTAGACTATCCCTTTGAACACAGGGGTTGACACAAGACCCAAGTTGGATCCTGTTCTCTTGGCCTCAGGGATTGATCCAGGATAGATGTGTGATCCAAGCTGGACCAGTTTCTGTCCTTCGTTGGAACTTTTCAGCCTGGAGTTGGAAGTAAATAGTTCTTTTTCATTCCTGAACAGAGAGCTGTTGGAATGTGAGTCCATCACCACAGGCCACCATATTCCATATTCCTCTTTGCATGGAGAATGAACTTTTGGAGATTCAAAGAAAGAGGACAGCAGGCAAGTAAAAGCAAAGAGAAACAGAGATGGACAGAGTAATAGGAAATTGTGAAAAATAGAAGACACTAGAACTACTCACGTCTAAAATGTTTCTTGGTAGTAGTAGTATTAGGAATGGCAGACAACAGCTGTGTTTATTATTTGAATGCTATTGAAGATGCTCATCCATGAAGTCACTCAATGTTTTCTTTGTAAAGGAATACACTCCCCACTCTTCCTGTTTCCTTGTGCAGAGAGATACTTAATATCACACTCTTGGCCTCTCTTGCCAATTTCTACTCCTCCCCATGGCAAGAGGAATGCCTGGTTTAATTGGGAATATGGAAGGACTTGGGCACACTCAGAAAATCTCCCTCTATCCTCTCTGTAAAGCTTTGCCTGCCACCAAAGCAGTGTTTTGTCCTAGTTTCACGATATGCATCCCTGAAGTACTTGGAGGGGAGAGACGATAAGATGGATTCATGGATAGATAGAACAGATAGATGCATGTTTACACAATAAAGCAAGAACAGTAAAATGTTGTATGGAATTTAGGTAGTTGTATAGGGGTGGTAATTATAAAATTCTTTCCATTCTGATGTATGTTTGAAATTTTCCATAATAAAATGTTGAAAAAAAAAAAACCCAGTCTGCATTATGATGGTTTATCTTGACACAGGCATTTGATATAAGCTGGGAAGCAGACAGAGATTATATTCCTTAAAAAGAGCCTGGTATCAGGTTTTGAGTTTTGCAGATCACATAGGCATTGCTACCTAGTGTAAGTCTAGTAGTACAGCTTCAAAAAGTGGCCAAACAGGTCATACTACTGATTGCCTAGGAGAAGCGATTCTTCCTCACAGGTGAAAGCTTTTGCTCTATTCACTGGCTGAAATTTTGAAATGCGACTCTCCTTACCAGAAAGCAAAGTAATGGAAACTGGATATTTCAACAGTTGATGGCATGTGGAGGGGTAGGTTGGGGAAAGACATTTTGTAACTTATTTGAGTTAATGCTTGAAAAATGCTTACTACGTTGGCTGGATAAGTTCTCAATAAATGTTGGCTGTGATTATCATTAGCTTTGTATTTATTATTTTTTTAATGTTTTATTTATTTCTAGGAGAGAGAGAGAGAGACAGCGTGAGCAGGGGAGGGTCAGAGAGAGAGGGGGACACAGAATCTGAAACAGGCTCCAGGCTCCGAGCCGGCAGTCAGCACAGAGCCCGACGTGGGGCTCGAACCCACGAACCATGAGATCATGCCCTAAGCGAAAGTCGGACGCTTAACCGACTAAGCCACCCAGGTGCCCCATTAGCTTTGTATTTAAAAAGAAAATCATATAGTAGGTGTAACTCGTGTTAGGTTGAATTGTGTCCTCCAAAAACATATGTGTAAATCATTAACTCTGATACCCCTGAATGTGCCTTTAATTTGGAAATAGGCTCTTTGCAGATGTAACTTGAGGGCATGCTGGATTTAGGTGGCTCCAAAATCCAATGACAGGTGTCCATAGAAGATTAAGAAGAGAAAGACGCAGGAAAGAAAGGCATTTGAAGGCAGACAGAGATTGGATTATGCTGTCACAAGCCAAGGACCCCTAGGACCCCCTGGAAATGAGGCCACAAGGAAGGATTCTCCCCTAAACCATCAGAGGGAGTGTGGCCCTCCTGGCACCTTGATTTTGGACTTCTGGCTTCCAGAATTGTGAAAGGATAAATTTCTGTTGTTTTAAGGCTCCAAGCTTGTGGTGATTTGTTACCGCAGCCCTAGGAAACCAACACAAATGCTAAACCAAGAAAAAGGATGTGGTTTGTTATAGCTGAAGAGTACAGATCGGGATGGGAGCATTGGGGGAAATGTATTAGTGTCACCTGGAGGAGGTGTGGCGTTTCAAGTACTGCTCTTCTTTTCTAGGGAGGAAGGTTCTAAACTGGGGGCAGGTTCTTCTTTAAAAATCACTACTATGTTGTTGGGAATACATGGTGTCCTCAACTCAGCTGGATCTGAAACAAAGCAGGAGGATCACAGTATAGATAATAATTGTAGTATATCTGATGGAGAGCAGAAGATGAATACCTTGAAGGCATGGCACTCTCTATTTGGTTGCCTAGACAACATAGGCAAAGGGCAATAAATGATCTATATTTAAGCCATTTACAGGAGATTTAAACTGTTAAGATATTGGCTCTAGTATTAATTTTCAAGGCTCTTAGTATCTGCTGAGAGAAATAGCTCAGTCATTTTTACAGTTATGTTGTTAACTGGAATGTTGAAAAAAAAAGTCTGAGATGTATAAGGCATAGCAAATATTTTTGAGCTTATGATGTGAACCTTAAGTGCCTATCCGTTTCTCACTCTTACTCAAGTATGGTCATGATATGTTTTGGCCATCTCAACGAACTTTTTTTTTTTTTTAAATAAAGTTAGGAAAATAGTCACATAAGCAATCCCTGTCCATTGTAAAATAATTAGAGAATACAGAGAAGTTTAAATTATTCATAATCGTATCAATCAAATATTGTTACTGTTAACACTTTGGTGGATATCCTTACAAATTTTTTCTTTGTAAGTATATGGTTACAAGAATTTGATCAGAATATACACACAATTTGGAAACCTACTTTTCTCCTCTTTTGCTATGTATTACAAGCATTGAATATGTTAGTAAGCATAGAACATCCTCACTGATTTTTAATAGCTATGTATTGTTCCATTTTAATTATTTTAATGTTTATTTTTATTTTTTAAAATAATTTATTGTCAAGTTAGTTTCCACATAACACCCAGTGCTCATCCCAACAAGTGCCCTCCTCCATGCCCATCATCCCCCTTCCCCTCTCCCCCACCCTTATCAGCCCTCAGTTTGTTCTCGGCGTTCGAGAATCTCTCATGGTTTGCCTCCCTCCCTCTCCCCAGTTATTTTTCCCCTTCTTCTCCCCATGGTCCTCTGTTAAGTTCCTCCTAATCCACCTATACGTGCAAACATAGGGTAGCTGTCCTTCTCTGCCGGACTTATTTCGCTCAGCATAACACCCTCAATGTGTTCCATCCACATTGCTACAATGGCCAGATTTCATTCTTTCTCATTGCCATGTAGTATTCCATTGTGTAGATAAACCACATCTACTTGATCCATTCGTCTGTTGATGGACACTTAGGCTCTTTCCATGTTTTGGCTATTGTTGAGAATGCTGCTATGAACATTGGGGTACACGTGCCCCTATGCATCAGCACTCTTGTATCCCTTGGGTAAATTCCTAGCAGTGCTGTTGCTGGGTCATAGGGGAGTTCTATTGTTAATTTTTTGAGGAAACTGCACACTGTTTTTCAGAGGGGCTGCACCAGTTTACATTCCCACCAACAGTGTAGGAGGGTGCCCGTTTCTCCACATCCTCGCCAGCATCTAGAGTCCTCTGATTTGCTCATTTTAGCCACTCTGACTGGCGTGAGGTGGTGTCTCAGTGTGGTTTTGATTTGTATTTCCCGGATGAGGAGAGATGCTGAGCATCGTTTCATGTGTCTGTTGGCCATTTGAATGTCCTCTTTGGAGAAGTGTCTGTTTATGTCTTCTGCCCTTAATGTTTATTTTTGATAGAAAGAGAGACAGAGACAGAGCATGAGTGGGGGAGGGGCAGAGAAAGGGAGACACAGAATCTGAAACAGGCTCTAGGCTCTGAGCTGTCAGCACAGAGTCCAACGTGAGGCTCCAACCCATGACCATGAGATTATGACCTGAGGCGAAGTTGAACAGTTGACAGAATGAGGCACCCAGGCGCCCCTATATTGTTCCATTTTAATAATTTATTATAATTTACCCCTTATTGAAGAATACGTTGCTATAATTATTCCCTCTTGTGACACTGAAATGAACATTTTATATATATATATATACTAACTTGCATGTCCAAAGATTTCCTTAAAATTGGTGCCAAAATGTCCTCAAGATCATTTATAATGGTTTATTCTCCACCAGTGGTGTCTGTGAATGCCTGTTCCCTTACATTCTTAGTAATGTATCATTATCAACCTATTTCATGTTTATCAATCTGTTAGGCAGAATAAATGGAATTTTGTTATAATTTGTATTTCTTTGATTATTAATGATTTCTAAAAGATATGACACTCTTTCCACAATGTAGGAGTGAAAAAGCCACTATTTATTTTTCAGCACTTAGCCTCTTTTCTCAGCCTTACAGACCTCATTCCACTGGAAGGCTGGAAACAACCTCAGTCCCATACAGTTTTATAAGAAAATTATAAGAAAATTTATAAGGAAATTCCAAGGGACTAAAGGTGAAGGCATTGGGTGTGTCTGTTTTGGGGGAATCCAACTGACTGGTAATGTCACTTTTTCCACTCTAGTGCCTACTGGAATGAGATGGCCATCTATCCCTTTGATTCTTGGTCACCTGTCTGTCCCTGCAGGTGAAGGGACAACAAGATGTCAAGATGTCCAGGAGGGGCTTTCAGTTCCGACGGCTCACTTTGCCATTTCTGAGGCTCCCTTTCGGTACAGGCAGCACTGTGCTGTGCTGTGACAG
This sequence comes from Proteles cristata cristata, assembly GCA_017311185.1. Taxonomy (NCBI): domain Eukaryota; kingdom Metazoa; phylum Chordata; class Mammalia; order Carnivora; family Hyaenidae; genus Proteles; species Proteles cristata. The sequence goes on from JAESUZ010001605.1 coordinate 379,644, forward strand.
GACGGCACTCGGGAGACATCTTGAGGCTATCAGGGACCCCATGTGCCTGGTGGGACCGCCACTTCCCTAGGGCCGTCAGAATGCAACACTGTATGGAACACCGAGCTGTTGAAATGCAGGGAAGGAAGGGCAAAGGGAGAAAGCAATTCCCCGGTGAAACACATCTGCTGCTGTTTCAGAGCATTCTCTTACGCTAGGGTTGGCCAATCGTACTAATCCTGTTGTGAGACGCCTGTTCTTGTGCTTTGCTTACGCCCACTGTTTTCAGCTTTCTCAAAGGACCACACTCTCAGGTACTGGCAAATATGTCTTGTGCATACTTTTTCTTCCAGTTAACTCCTTCTTCAATTCTATGTATAATCACAGTTCTAGTTCCCTCCAAATTAACATTTATCATGCTAGAGGTAATTGCATATTTATTCGTTTGTGAGCAGTGTTGACAATAAAACCTACTAAGACAATTATCCTTCTCATTGAAATACTATATCTCCTGAAGGAAAGGACTGTGTTATAGACTTCTTTTTTTTTTCTTTCTGAACATATCCTAAAACAGATGTGGAAATACAGAAATAGTTTAAGACTTTGGTGAATATACTTCAGTAAGATGAAGATAAATAATCATGAGTGGTTTAAGTTACAACCTCTAGAATCAGAAAGAATCGAGTAAAGCTGGAATTTGTTATTTCCTTGGACTTTGGGCAGGTTATTGATTCTCCTAAACCTCAGTGTTCTCATCTGCAAAATGGGGAGTATTATAGTGACTTGATAAGGAATTATTTTAAAGCACAGTGCTTGCCACTTAGTAAGCAACAATAAATACAGGTGATTATTGTTAATAAATATTCTTAGGTGGAGAACAGAAAGGCTGACATGCTTACAGTCTTCTGTTTTGCCGATACTTGATGGGTAGTGCTGCAACTTATTGAAATCAAGTACGTTATGCCAGAAAATTAGTGCTAGAGAGGCAAAAAAAAAAAGTGGTTAATATAACTGATGATTTGTGACTATGACTGATTCTTTTGCTACTTTCTGCTGGGCTGGTAAAAACATTGTCTTCGGTGAGCTAGAACGTGATTGAGGGTTTGGGTTTATGTGTGACTTTTTAGGAAGTGAGCGTTACAGGAGTTTAAGGCAGACATTGTCAGTGCAAATGGTGTAGAGGCCAAGCAGCAACTACTAATGAATGAAGCAGGCTAAAGTGAGGATCTAGAGTGAGAGAGACTGTGGCAAACAGGAGCGCCATGCCCCTCCCAGGGGACAGCTGCTGAGCCCTGGCTTTGACAGCGCCGGAATGCAGAGCCAGCCACTTCTTCCAAGTTTTCAAGAGAAGTTGGAAATCTAGCGTTTTGTTTTGTTTCTGTTTTGTTTTCTTCCCCCATGAAGTTTCTGAATTTCTAGAAGCTGGTAAGTAATTCAAGCATTGTTTTAAAACACTCTGCAGGCCAAAAAACCATGTCTGCAGGCCAGAGCTGATTCACGGGTCACCAGCTTGCGACCTTTGATTCGAGATACTATTAGCATTTTCAAGAAGCACATAGAAATGTGGCAATTTTAGAGTTTAAAGGGCTGATAAAACATTACATGAACTTTGTCCGGGATAATGTGAGCTAGTTTGAATAGTCCGTCTAGTCAATTTGCATTGTACACAAGTTAATTAAAAAAACAAAACAAAACCCAAAACCCACACACAGTATTTTTTAACTCCTTTCATCCTTCAGCTAATTCTGCATTTGGGTTCAGCTGGATCTGTTTTCAACCTTGACCCCCTGTGGAGAAGGCCAGGGAGTTCCTAAGCAAACTGCATTCTCCTAACAGGCCTCTGCATGATATCAGCTGGAGAAAGCCCGCTGTAGCTCAACAGGCAGATGGCAGTAAGAAATTAACTTGAACTTCAGCAAGGCCAAGGTTTCCATGGGAACAGAGGAAGCAGCCATACTGCCTGGCATTTGAACTGAATAGGAAACAGCCTCCCCAGCAGCATAGTTTTAGAAATGACTGCGCCACTCTACCATTCTCCCTGTGTATATTTGGTTTTCCCTCCTAGCGTGCTTTAACTTTAGCTAATAACCAGATAATAAATGATAGTCGGGTACATGCTTACATGGGTTAAAGTGTCTGTCAGTATCAGATACAGGAAAGAAAGCGTAAGCATCTAATTGCTGAAATCTCTACATCTTTAAGAAGATTTCTTTAGTGGTCTCCAGCAAAAAAATTGTGTTCTTTACTAAGTGAGCCCATGCCACGCAGAAATCATTGCTCAATCTTATTTTACTATGAGGAATTAAAAACTCAAATAAATGTATTTTTTCTGTCCATGTGGGTTTTTTAAGGAAGAAAATATGTCATTAATATGTATTTTGTCTGAAATTCCAGGCACACAACATGTGAGGAATAAGTAACTCTGGAGACTAACATGCTTTTCTGAATTAATGACTGAAGAGGCTTCATTTCGCTTGTGTCTGTCTCTCACCCAGAGGCAGATCAACCCGGAGGCTAAGGGATATTAAGCTTCGTGCCCCTCAGCGATGTTAGCCTCTTTCAAGGCCCTGGAGAGAGACTCCAGAATGTTCACATTGCCATATATTTTTGTAAAATTTGTGTAGCATTTGTAAAAGATACTTTCATTGCAATGTTTAAAACTGCCGTCTGTTTCCACTCAGATTTGCCCTCAAAAATAATTTCCTTCCAGTTGAGGGATGATGAGATGGCTACAGGTATTTTGGGGCATGGGTAAGGGGAAAAAGAGTTGGGGATACATTAATTATGGATTTAGTCGGATATATGTAGGTCACGGTTTTGTGCATGGGCGTGTTACAGCCAGTTGTCCTGGAGCAGGAATAACTTCTAGTGATATTCTTACTGCTCACTATGTCAGTCCACGACATGTCAGCACCATGATACCAAGGCGCCAGCTCAGAGCCTGGGTTAGGACAGGAATATGTCCTGTGGCTCCTGGCGTCCTGGGATGTGGGTGTAGGGGAGAAATAGAATTAAGTACGGCCAGGCTCCAGCCTGTGGAAAATTCTTTCCATCATCAGACAGGTAGAGTTATAAATAGAGAATTTGGATCTCAATGGGTTCTAGACAAATTAGAAGTTCTAGCCTATGGGAAATAGTCTTGATAATGCAGTGGATACAATTATAAATACACTGTCTACTTCTTATGGGAATTGCGTGATACAGGTTTTATCAGAATTTCTATGATTAAATTCCCACCCGAATTGTCATGAAACACTGATGACAAAGGTAACATAAAACTCAGTACATGATTACCACAGGGACACTGATGACAAAGGGTTAATGGGAACGGGTGACTCAAAGAGCATTTAAGTTGGGTCATTACTAAGGTAACTGTGACTTACCGGAAACTTGAAAGGCTTGAAATCTCATAACTCACATATAAAAACTAGATAGAGGTTTTCCTGAATTCGATAACAATCTCCAAAGTTTACATCATGTTATCAACAATGAACTGTTGCAGCTGAAAGAAACTTTCTGAACGATCAATAGCAAAAATCTAGAATTTAATAATGCCGCGTGCCTCTGTTAGCGATAAAATACTCCTCTACTACAAAATCATTTACTGGTCTAAGTTCGAAACAATGACTGCTGTCACTGTTGAGTTTTTACAACATAATACATGTACAGGGTGTAAATTAGTCCATCTTGTATTACTTTTTCTTTAATCAGCATTATATACTACATGAGAGTTATGTATTTTTTTGGGGGGGGGAGAGGGAGTTATATTTGATAAACTCCCAGTTAATACAGTTAACCTCAAACACATACTGATGCAACTACATGGTTTTTTTTTTTTTTGAGAGTAAGTGCATAATGGTTCAGAATTATTCCAATTTACTGCAAACACAGGTGTGTCTCTAACCCCTGTGAAAATATGCACTCTGGATGTGAACCAGTAGCTTCTAAATAAAAAATGATAGCATGACAATTTTAAGTATGAAGAAATAGAATTTGAATTATTTCAATGCTGTTATTCTTCATGAAAATCAACCTCTGAACTTCGCAGAGTTTATTTTTTGGAATCGACTTTTCATGTGTTTTCTCCCCCATTTTATAGTAATATAACTAAATATAGTAATGCAACTAAAATATTAACCTATTACTTTTGTCCTTTCTGTCCTTTCTGTAATGTATGTTGTGATTTTTATTATTTTATTTATTCCCATTATGAGTATATAAAGTCTAATAAAGGAAAAGTTTAGTGAAAAAAGCCAAACCAAATGTCAATTTACCATGCAAAACATAGGACTGAGGTGTCTTTCTCTATCTCTTCTCTCTACAGAAAATAATTAGACTAAATATCATATGAAGAGGTCATCAAAGAGGGCAATCCCCAAAAAGGTAGGAAAGAAGCCTTACAGAGATGTGTCAGGCAGTGAATTAACAAATATAATTTTATGCTTCTGGATTTTGTAATCGTTATGGTATTTGAAAGCTTCTTAAAACTTGTAATTTATTTTATTTATTTCATCATTTGAAACAAATATTCATGTTCAAAGCCAATTTTGTATTTGTAATTTGTAAAAGGTCCAGGATGAGTAAAACCCAGATCTACCCTTGCTCTCATTCTCCCAATACATCAAAGTCAGTTTTTTTAAAGAAGAATTTACAAAGAGTAAAATGCACAAATCTTAAATATGTAGATTGCATTTTTATCTATTTATATAACTGTATAACCGCCATCCATGAAGATCCAAAGCATTTCCATCACCTCAAAAAAAAATTAAAATTTCTAATATGCTCAGGTTTAAGGAGTTTCTGTATCCATAAAACAAGAATATTTTGCTTAGAAAAAGCAATACTCAACACAAGCAAACTCTTAGTAATAAAATTAGAGTTATTAAAATTAAAAATTCAACAGAGAGACTAAGAATGAAGGTTGAGGAAGTTGCCCAGAACATCAAGTGGAAAGACAGACAAATGGAGAGAAAAGGTGAGGCATAGGGAACCATCAGGAGGAACAGCTCGAAAAAGAGGAGTCTCAGAAGGAAGAAAATGGAAAGGAAGAAACTTTGAAAGAAATAAACATTTTAAGACTTGAAGAATGATATGACTTTTAAGGGGTCTCGTACTACCCAGAAGATCAATAGTTCACAAGTGTTATTTTAGCATAGTTTTTACTCACATTTCTCTTACAAAGTCTTCTTAAAATTTTGTAAGACAAATACAGTTGAAAAATTTAAAAGATTAAAAATGAGTATGTAAGATGTGTAATTGATCTTCACTATAGTTTGGCTCAAACAATTTGTTGGACATCTGGCCATTGTGGTTCATTCACTCACTCACCCATCCATCCATCCATCCATCCATCCATCCATCCATCCACCCATCTACTCAGCACTTACTTGGTGCTAACCATGGCAGTGCAGTGTCAAAGGAAAGGACTGATTCCTACTATACATCTAACCACAGTACAATATTATATATGCTATCATAGAGGCATAAAGAAGCAGCCATCTCAGTATTTCTCATTGTCATTAAATAATGTCTCTTTTAAATAAGTGTAATACTTTTTTCTGGACTCATTATGCTATCTTAATCTAATGATTCATGCATTTCATAAATTCTAAAGCATTCCAGCCATTCTCTTTTGAAATATCACCTCTCCTTATTTTTTCCATTCTCTTCATGTATAATTCCTAGTAATTGTTCTGTGGAAAATTTGTACTTTCCTAACCATTCTTTAATATTTTTTCTTATTTTTCTATGCTTCATTCCGTATAATTTCCAATGATCTATCTTCCCATTCATGAATCTTCTCTTCATTTGTATCTAACCTATACTTTAACTCATCCTTTGCATTTTAAATTTATGACCACAATTTTGTAGTTGTTCTTTTTACACTCACTCATATCTGTGTGCCCCTTTTACTGTATCTTGTTATTTTCTTCTGTTTGGATTCATTATCCTATGTCTTTAATCACTTAAAAATTTATTTTATAATGTTTATCAATAGCTCTATTAAATGAGTTTCTGGGAAACCTAATTGGGTTCTTTGTTATGTCTCTTGAAATTTTGTTGAGATTACATGGTTTTTGCATGCATTTTGTACTTTTATTTAAAAAAATTTTTAAAGTTTTTTTATTTTATTTTTGACAGACAGAGCATGAGCAGGGGAGGGGAAGAGGGGAGTGGGAGACACAGGATCTGAAGCAGGCTCGAGGCTCTGAGCTGTTGGCACAGAGACTGAAGTGGGCTCAAACTCACAGACTGTGAGATCATGACCTGAGCTAAAGTCCAAAGCTTAAGTGGCTGAGCCACCCAGGTGCCCCTGCATTTTGCATTTTAAAACTGAAAACTCACCTTTATCAGGGTTTGTTTGTGGGAGTCCCATGAAGCTTGGATGGAAGGCACATCTTCCAATGGGATTTTACATTTGTTTCTTCTAGGTGTCCAAGAGGTCCTAGACTAAATTCTCAGTTCGTTTCTTAGCTTGAGGGGCCTTGGATCCTATGTATGTTGTCCATAAAGAGGATTAGGCTTTGGTTTACACATTCTCCGGGGAGAGTCACCCACATCCCCCAACCCAAAGCCGAAGTCAAGACAAAGCAGCTTTCTTATTGTCTCCTTCTGTGGTGATAGGGTACTTTCTGGTGCAGCCTCTCTCTGTGGGAGCGGTGTGTGTGTGTGCGCACATGTGTGTGTGTGTGTGTGTGTGGGCATTGCTGCTCAGTTGCATTCTCTCACGGCACAGGCCCCAGGCCTCAAGTTCTCGTCCCGTATCCCCAGCGCAAGGTTTCCTAGTCTAGCAGCCACAACGCACTGTGGCCCTCCACGGGGCAGCCGAGGGTCAGATCATGAATTTACTGCTCCGGTATCATCTTTCCTTCCCATTTTACCTCCTGGGAATCTCTGTTAATATATTTTGAGCTCAGCTCTTCATGGAAGGAATATTTTTATTTATTTTGTATGGCATTTATAGGAATTTTGTAGCAGAAAAGTTATTTAGTCTGTCATAGTGTGGGCAATTAAAATCGTTATTCATGTTTTTTATGTTTTATATTAAAACTTTTTAAAGTTTATTTTTTTTGAGAGAGAGAGGGAGCATGAGCAAGGGAAGGACAGAGAGAGGGAGAGAGACAGAATCCCAAGCAGGCCCCACACTGTCAGCGCGGAGCCGAACATGGGACTTGAACTCACGAATTGTGAGATCATGACCTGAGCCAGAACCAAGAGTCAGATGTTTAACTGATAGAGTCACCTAGGCGCCCCTATTCATGTTCTTTTTAAATGACTTTAAACATTGAAGCAATGATGAATTGAGAGTATTTTCCAAAACCCTCCTTAAAGATTCTCACACCTACTTCCCTGTGTTGAGAATCACTGTAGTATGGGAACAGAAGAAGAAAGATGACTAATTTTGACTTGGTTGCCAAGGAAGTTGCCAGAAAGGTGGCATTAAAGTCAGACTTTGGAGAATGAGCACACTTATTTACCTTCAACCATAAATCTTCAAACTGTTTTACACAGTGAGATTTAGAGTTAGTCTTTGTTCAATTGATTTACCTCATCTTGTATATTAATAGATATAGATTTTAATATATGATGTCCTCAAAGTTATTATTAACCATTGCTTTCTAAATGGCATGAAGGAAGCAGATGTATTATCAATAAAACTGAAAACCCGGAAAGGCTAAATAAGATTTTCACTCATGTAACGTAATGAGTGACAGGGCTGGATTCAAACTTGAGTGTGGCAACTGTAAAATGCACCCTTCAGGGAGCTTAATTGACCAGTGGCCCCAGCTGCTGTGCTCTGAGGTCCATTGCCATGTTTGCACTGAGCCCCACTTTCCCCTGGGCTGCTCCCAGCCAGTTATTAAATATGGCAGGGATACTAAGGCATGCTTGTTCAGGGCAGACCTGGGACTCCTCTGGCGGCAGACTGGCTCCCAGACCTCCTCGCTGAACCTTCCTCCAAGTGAAAGGCAGCCTGAGATGACTCTCTACCTGACCTTCCTTCCCTCTCTTCACTTCAGGTCAGGCTTGCATTGTGCTCTGACCGCTTCCTCAGCATTTTCTCTTAAAGTCATTTCCCTAATAAAATCCTTGCACCTCCAACTCCATCTTAGTTCTGCTTCTCAGAAGACCCCGACTACCACCCTCAATTTGTGTGACCTCAAAACTCATGCTTTTATAAAAAACAAGTAACAACAGACTAAAGATCGAAAGGTAAGAGTGACAATTGCAATGTTAGAAGAAACATAGGCACAAATCTTCGTGACCCTCGATTAGGCAACGCTTTCTTAGATATGACACCAAAAGCACAAACAACAAAAGAAAAAAAAAATAGATAGCTTCGGCTTGATCAAAATTAAAAATGTTTCTGCTTCGAAGAACAGCATCAAAAAAGTGAAAAGTCAACACACAGAAGGGGAGAAAACATTTGCAAATAGTATATCTCAGAAGGGACTCCTATCTAGAATATATAAAGAACTCTCCTAACTCAACGATAAAAAGAGACATGAGTCAATTAAAAAATGAACAAAGATATGAATAGACATTTCTCCCAAGAAGATGAACATGAAAAGATGCTCAATTAAAGGAGCGTCAGGGAAATGCATCAGGGAAAATTAGTCATCAGGGAAATGCAAATTAAAACCACAGTGAGAAGCCACTTTCCATCCACCAAGACAGCTATAATCAAAAAATCAGAAAACGGCAAGAGTTAACAAAGAGGTGGAGATGCTGGTGGGAAAGTTAAATGGTGCAGCCATTTTGAAAAAACAGCCTGGTAGTTTACCAAAAGGTTAAACATAGAATAATCGTATGACACAGGGATTCCACCTGGCATATACCCAAGAGAAATGAAACCATAGGTCCACACAAAAACTTGTGCATGGATGTTTATTTGCAGCATGATTCACAATAACTAAAGAGTGAAAATAAGCCAATGTCTATCAACTGAAGAATGGATATACAAAATGTGATATCCTCATACAGTAGCATATTATTTGCCTGTAAAATGGGCTAAAGTACTAATACATGCTGCCACATGGATGAACCTTGAAAACATCATGCTAAGTGAGAGAAGCAATACACAAAGGGCCACATATTGTGTGATTTAATTTATACAAAATACCAGAATAGGCAAATTTATAAGGACAGAAGGTAGATTAGTGTTTGTCAGGGGAATGGGAAATTTGGGAGATAACAGCTAAAGAGTATGGGTGTCTTTTTGGAGAGACCAAAATGCTCCAAAATTAATTGTGATTGTTGCACAACTCAGTGAATGTACTAAAAAACACTGACAACTCAGTGAATGTACTAAAAAACACTGAACTGTATACTTCACACGGGTGGTTGTATGGTAAGTGAATGATTTCTCAGTAAATCTGCCACCAAAAAATTCATGCTCTTTGAATACACCAAATCTTTCATTTAGCATCTGTCATACAGTACTTTGTCATATGGTTATTTTTTTCCAACAAAAATGTTGCTTCGTACCTTTCAAATAGTGAAGATCGTTGAATTGTGGACTTTCTTCTGGTTCTGGTTTCTTCGTTATAGTTTTCAAATTTTCTCCCATGGGTGTACATTACTTTTATATTTGAAAATTACATTATACAGGGGCGCTTGGGTGGCTCAGTTGGTTAAGCATCCAACTTCGGCTCAGGGCATGATCTCACGGTTCGTGGGTTCGAGCCCCGCGTCGGGCTCTGTGCTGACAGCTAGCTCAGAGCTGGAGCCTGCTGCAGATTCTGTGTCTCCCTCTCTCTCTGACCCTTCCTTGTTCACGCTGTTTCTCTCTCTCTCTCTCAGAAATAAATAAAACATTAAAAACTTTTTTTAAAGAAAATTACATTATACAGAAAAGCAAATGGTTTTTTTTTTAATGTTTTTTATTTATTTCTAGGAGAGACAGAGAGACAGAGAGACAGCGTGAGCAGGGGAGGGCCAGAGAGAGAGGGAGTCACAGACTGAAACAGGCTCCAGGCTCTGAGCTGGCAGTCAGCACAGAGCCCAACGCGGGGCTCGAACCCACGAACCGCGAGATCATGGCCTAAGCGAAAGTCAGACGCTTAACCGACTAAGCCACCCAGGCGCCCCAAGAAAATGTTTCATCAACAAAATCATTAGCTCCTAAAGGAAAAGGTCTGTGTCCCTTGTGGATTCTTCTGAATCTGTTATACTTAGTTGGTGCTTAACAGTAATTTGTAGATATTTTTGATAATGGCACTAGGTTTGACCTCTATTAGTCCTTGGGTCATTGGTAATCTACATGGATTTCTTATTGGTAATAGAGTCCTGGAAAAGTAGGTGCTATTGTGTGATTATAAACCTTGAAAGACAAAGTATTTTCACTTAAAGAAAAAAACATAGTTTGAATGTCAGTTTCAGTAGCAGAGTTTTACAGATATGATAGATTTCATCTTAATGAAGTCATTTTCTTCTTCTTTTTTTTAATGTTTTATTTATTTCTAGGAGAGAGAGAGAGACAGCGTGAGCAGGGGAGGGTCAGAGAGAGAGCGAGTCACAGACTGAAACAGGCTCCAGGCTCTGAGCTGGCAGTCAGCACAGAGCCCGACGCGGGGCTTGACCCCACGAACCGCGAGATCATGACCTAAGTGAAAGTTGGACGCTTAACCTACTAAGCCACCCAGGCGCCCCAATGAAGTCATTTTCAAACAGATTCAGATTCTGGGGCAGCGGCTTCCTCTCCTCCTAGTGACTCCCTGCAGAAGGACCTGCCCAAACTGGCGTCTCCTGTTAGAGTCAGTTGTGAATTATTTACTTTCCCGTGTTTCTTTGCGGAGACACGGTCATCCTCTGACAATATTTTATTAGCCCTTTCCCTCGGCTTGTCTTCTTTACTCTTCTTTGTGACTTCACCCTTCCCTCCTTTTTGGAAGGCAGGAGGGGAGGGATGGTCAGCTGGCTTATGCTGAGCACTAACTATCTGCCAGCCCCAACTTTGGTCCTTTCACAGTCTGAAATCCTGTTTGCTCCTCACAATGATTCTGCAGAAATGTTGCCATTTTGACCTCATTGGAGATGAGGAAACTGAGGCACACATTGTAAGCGGACCGGCGCTGGCAAGGCAGGGTGGTGTGTGGGTAAGGGCAGATCTGGCGCCAGGCTGTCTGGGCTTGAATCTGGGCTTCAGTGCTCACCAGGGGGGACCCTCCCCCCTTCTTTCTCCTAGTTCCTTACAGGGCTTGATAATAGTCTATCTTACATGGTTGGAATAGAGAATGAGTTAGTCAATTATTTGTCGTGCACTTAGAACAGCGCCTGGCACAATGCAAGTGCCATGTAAGTGTTTTAAAAGTAAATAAACTGAAAGCTGTCTGACTCCAAAGCCGGTAATGGTGGAATTTCAGGCCTGCTTTTTGTTCCATTCCCCTATTAAAGCAGCAGAATTGGGCAAAAACTAAACTTGGACTTTGAACAGGGAACACACTTCGCTGCCGAGACGTTCACGGATTTCCTGCTCTGTCCAACCCCTCTTGCCATCAGCCATTCTAAAATGTGAATCCATTTGCTTTAAGTTAGCTAAGAGTATTGAGTTCTTAGGTACCGGCCCTGGGCTTACCTGTGGATGCCCACACAGTAAAACCCCGCCATGGCCTGATCTCACCGCCCCCTTCCCCACCCCAGGTGTGGCCTGGCCTGCCTCTCTCATGCCGTCATTCCCACCTGGTTCCTTCCTCGCCTGACTCCAGTCATGCTGGCCTTCTGTGGGTTCCTTGACCACCACCAGGCTCACTCCTATCTCAAAGCCCATGTATGCATCTGGAAACGTTACCCCAGATTGCTGCATGGTTAACATCTTTCCCATTCACGTCCCCTCATCACCTTGTCTCCTCAGAAAAGCCTTCTGGGATCATCAGCTGGGCTCTCAAGCAGAACAGAAGGCATGCTCCAGTAGACTGGCTGAGGAGTTTATTAGGACACCATTAGGAGGACGTGGGCAGGGTGGGGAAACCATGATAAGGTGGGGGGCCTTTGCCGCCCCCTGGCCTGGGGAAATAGGATGGGACGAGAGGAGACGGGAAACTTTGGGGAACCCAAGGCAGAACTGTGGCTCTCAGGGGATTGGTGCAGCCCATCTGCTAGACTTCTGCAGGAAGAGGCAGCTTAAACACTCCACCTCTCTCTCCTCCAAGCCTCCCGACTCCCACCCCGGGGCCCCACCTCCTGCCTCCTTTCATTCTTGGAACCTGGACACACAGATCAGATCAGCCTCCCAGATGAAGGATGGAGAGGTCATCGGAAGCTAGCTAAGGCTCTCCCTTCCCGGGTCAGAGTTTATCTTCTTCTTTATCTTCTTAATGTACACGACTCTCCACAATTACCTGATTTTGTTTTACATGTTTATTGTCCCTCCTCCCCCCATTCCCTCTAGAATGTAGTTATCTTAGAGGGCATAGATTTCGGAGTTTTAAAATTTTTTTTTTCTTTTTTCATCTCTGGGTCCCCAGCGCCAACCTCAGTGTCTGATATACAGCAAGCGCAGAGTACATATGGGTTGAATGAATCAAAAGACGGGGTCACAAATAGCTCGCTTGAAGAGAAAAGGCTTATTAAGGGTCGTTTTTCCTTTTTCTCAGGAAAGGACCTGGTGACTGAACCCTCCCTAGCGCCAGGACCGAGGCCGGGAGGGACGGCAGGTGCGGCCAGGCCACTGTCCGAGCGGCCGCGCCAGCTCCGCCGGGGACGCGTGCGTCACGGTGGGCGCGCGTCTCCCAGGTGCCGCCACACCCGCGCGTCCGCAGCCGCGGGCCCGGCGCGGGGCCGTGCGGGGCGGCTGGCCGAGTCCCTCTCCAGGCCCCGCTGCGGGCAGGCAGGGAGACACCCAGTGCTCCCTCGTGGTTATTTTTAGCCAGTAGCTGACACCTTCTCCCCGGGGGGTGGGGGTGGGGGGCGAACCGCCGGAGAAGGTGGGGAGAGAGGGAGGTCCCTGCGCCTTGGCGCTTGCTCCCGCCGGGGACTCGGGGCGCGGCGGAGCGCGGGCGGCGCAGGCAACAGCTGCCGCGGCGTCCTCCGGCCGCGCGCCGCTTTCCTCCGGGACCTGCGCGGGGCGGGGGCGGGGCGGGCAGGGGAGGGGAGAGCGGGCGGGCGGGAAGGGGCGGGAGCGCGCTCCTGCGGCGGCGGCGGCGGCGGCGGCCGTCCTCATCCCAGCGGCCCAGCGCTCGAGTGCACGCGGGGCTTCGCAAATGGCTTGTCCCGCCCTGGGTCTGGAAGCGCTTCAGCCTCTGCAGCCGGAGCCGCCCCCTGAGCCCGCTTTCTCCGAGGCGCAGAAGTGGATCGAGGTAGGTGCCCGGGACCCGCGGGAGGCCTTGCAGGGGCGTCCGAAGCCACCGACCCGCACACACGGACGACAGGTCCGGTCTCGCGTCTCCCACCCCCGCCCCCCACTTGCTTTTGCCAGCTGCTCCGGGTCACCCGCCCGGGGCCTCGGGCGAGCTGTGATGCCTGGGCATGGGTCTCGGGCGAGGGTGGGCGCGAAAAGGGGACGCTGCGGTGTAGCCGTGCGCGTGGAGAGCAGGAATCCGGCCCCTGCGCCTCCATCCCTCCTGCCCGCCAGCCGCGCAAATCTCAGCTCCCGCCGCTTCCACGCGGGGCCAAAGGAAGCGCTGTGCCCGCAGAGGCGCCGCAAAGGCGCAGGAAGCGCGAGACCCAGAGTGCTGCGGGCGCCGCGTTTCAGGGGGTCCTGCTCCCCGTCCTACCTTCTGCCTCTTGACCCCCCTCTCAGCTACTCCCGAGCGGAGTTGGCAGTGTCTCTACGGAAGCGCGTACCCACCGGGGCTTCTGGCTCTGTTCCTGCAGTGGGTCAGGTGTGAGCCTGGCATAGCGCGCAGGGCCGGGAGCCTGCAAGACCCACCTGCGAGCGCGCCATCCGCATAGACGCTGCCCAGCCATTGGCAGCTCCCACTCCGTACCGGAGGCGGTGGGGCGGGCTCCCAGGCGCCGGGGACCCGGCCCCGCTGCATATTTCACTTCTTAAATGACTCGGTGGCAGGCCAGGGAAATCACTGGCGCTCTCGGCTCAGTCCAGGAAGCGCTCGCTGCGTGATCCTGATTCTCGATGTCTATCTGTAGATACAGCTTGGTGGCCCTGCGCTCCTGAAATGACGTGTCTCCCGGGATCAGGACGCTTAGAGGGCGCGAGCGGGGAAAGGTGACCCGCTGTGCCGTACACTGGGCCTCTGTTTCGCTGGACCGCCTTTCTGAAGGCTTAGCGGAAGGCAAATTTGACCCTTTTTCTCAGTGACAGGCAGCCCTCCTTCGCTGATAGCTCAAAGAAAGGTACCGCTAAGTCATTGGCCCAGCAATGGTGAAGCCTGTTAGTACCCAGCTTGTCACTTAGGGACATCCCCTGTGGCCCAACAGCTCTCAAGCTGCTGCTGGGGTAACAGCGCTACGATGGTACAGATTTAAACCTGCAGAGACCGCCCTCACTTAAGGCTGTCCTAATGCTCCCGCAAGGGGCCTCCCCGCCTTACAGGGTTAACCTGCTGCAAGCAGGATCGTTAGGCAGCATTCGGAAACATCTATTTAAAAATAGGGTTAAAGAAACAGAAGAATAAACTCGAGGCTCTCTTGATAAAAGCTCCAGTCATCTGTCTCCTAGTTTGATGGCTCAGGACCAGATGAGAAAAAGACGTGGGCTTTTAAATTTTGATATGTGGCTGGAAAGGCTTGGGGTGTGAGATGCTCTCTCTGCTGCCTACTCAGGCTCACAGGACACACAGCAGACATATTTGTATTCACTGGGTTAGTTGAGAGTTGGAGAACTGTATTTTTCCTGTTCTTGAACTTTCACCTTCTCAGGCGAGATTTGGGATGTGGAGAGGAGGGGAGGGGAGGGTGTCAGGGGAGGGCAGTCTTGCACTTCTTGAAGGCAAGTGGTTTACCCCCAATATCCTTTTTTTTTTTTTTTTTAAATTTCTAGAAGAGAGAGAGACAGTGTGAGCAGGGGAGGGTCAGAGAGAGAGGGAGTCACAGACTCTGAAACAGGCTCCAGGCTCCGAGCTGGCAGTCAGCACAGAGCCCGACGCGGGGCTCGAACCCACGAACCGCGAGATCATGACCTAAGCGAAAGTCAGACGCTCAACCGACTAAGCCACCCAGGCGCCCCTACCCCCAATATCCTTAATGGTAACATTGATATCGTCTACTTAAAAAATGTGTTCTAGTATACATTCCATGCAGAAAAGTGCAAAAATCTTAAGTGCACATCTCCACGAATGTTGTCATGTGTATACGCACACAATTAGAGCCCTCACCTCGGTCAGGATGTAAACCATCTCCTTCGGCCCAGAGGACCACCGTCTGTTTTTAAGTGGTGGTATACACTAGGCTCGATATATGCAGGGCAGGCTATCAGCTTTTGTCCTGGTTCCATTGGCTTAAAAAAAAAGAAGGGCTTCCTTAGGAAAGCAGAGCCCCATTAGGCCCTGCAGACGGTGCGGCGTTGTTCGTCCTACCTTTCCAGGATGCTAAGTTGAGAGGGCGAAAAGCGAGGGGCGCGCGTGGCTTTAGGACTAGGCGGCCTTGGCGCGCAGCTCCGCGCGTGCATTATTGAAGCGGCCTATCTCCTTTCAGTTGTGGAGTTCGGTTTCTGGGAAAGGAGAGCTTCCCCTCCCAGGCCGTATAGAAAGGTGGTTGCTCCAGGGAGAGATAGTGACCTCCCCCTTTCCTTCCCGGAGGTTCCTCTTGAAATGTAAATGCCGCGTCTGCAAACCAGGGGAACCCGGCAGCGGTAACAGATGGTTTTGGGCGCAGTTGCCCGGTGAACAAAGATTCCTCGGCTAATATAGCGATAATGTAGTACTCGGAGCGAGCCGGATTCCTGGGTGGATGGTTATCTCGAGACAATTGCATCTCCTTTAGGGGCCCATTGTCTTCAGCAACATCCTCATTGGTAGGGCTTTGTTTTTCACTTTTGTTCTGTCGGTGATTAAATTTCCCACAGGCTTTCCCTCCCCTCCCCTCCCCCCCTTGAGTCGTCAGGAATTTCGTCCTTTCAGAAAAATGTTCCCTTGGGTGCAGCAGGTTAATAAACAAACTTTGCAGCCCGTCTCTCCTCCTCAGTCCTTGGTCTTCCTTGAGTCATGCGTTGGCAAGAAAAGGTTCATTCTTAATAAAGGCTTGAGGAGCAAGCTCCGTGAGATCACTTGTTGGTGAGGAATTTGTCAGCCTTCAGCCTTGGCTGTTGGAGGGCCCTGTTACTGGCAGGAAACGGTGGCCTGGGAACTGATGCTCCCACCTCAGCCCACCCCCAGCCTCTGCCTTAGCTGGCAAACGTGAAAGCCCTGATGGAGGTCACAGACCGTGTGGGAGCAGCTCACTAAGGCAGCGCTTTTTTTTTTTTTTTTTAATAGCTATATGTCTTCATGTGGGTTTAGGGCACTCCGAAAAGGGGCAGCAAACTTCCAGTATTAATTGTGGCTACCAGCAGGCAGGAGCCTAACTTCCTTCCACATTCCTTTTCTAGAAGCCCTTCCTAAACAAAAGGGCAGTAAGGACAGCACAGGGATTAAGAGGTCAGACTTGGGAGCTGGGGAGCCTGGGTTTGAAACCTGAGTCTCCTGCCTTCTAGCTGCGTGATCTTGGTTAGGCTGCGTTTCCTCTCCTTTTGATTCTAAATATTTTCTTTGAAAGCTAGCTCTAGTTGTTCACAACAACAAACACAACAAATATATTGTTGAAAGCATCTGTAAAGCAGGGGCACTAATAATAGCTTACCTATCTCTAGTGTGAGTGTGTGAGAATTAGGTAAGTTGATAGTTTTTAAAAGAAATTTTAAATATTTATTTTTGAGAGAGACAGAGAGACAGAATGCGTGTGAGTGATGGGGGTGGGGGAGAACAGAGAGAGAGGGAGACACAGTATCCAAAGCAGGCTCCAGGCTCTGAACTGTGAGCACAGAGCTTGATGCGAGGCTCGAACTCGTGAACGACGAGATCATGACCTGAGCCAAAGTCAGACGGTTAACTGACTGAGCCACCCAGGTGCCCCGTAAGTTAATAGTTTTTAAATGCTTAGAATAGTACCCAGTATTTAGGAAGTGCTGTACAACTAGTGGTTAGTATTATCTCCATTAGTAATGCTACTGGTGTTACTCTTACTACCATTCCTACTGCTAGCACCACGACCATCATCACTACTATCATGATTAACACTCCTGTTATTGATATTATTGTTGTTTTCCTACAACTGTTTTGAAAGAAAATCATCAGGATCCTAAGTTTCTTACTGTAAAAAATATAATTCATTGAAAAACTTTTTAAAAATGTTTTATTTATTTTTGAGAGAGAGAGAGAGCATGAGCAGGGGAGGTTCAGAGAGAGAGGGAGACACAGAATCCGAAGACAGACTCCAGGCTCTGAGCTGTCAGCACAGAGCCCAACGCGGGGCTTGAACCCACGAACCGTGAGATCTTGACCTGAGCCGAAGCCAGATGCTAAACCAACTGAGTCACCCAGGTGCCCCCCAAAATGTAACTCAAATACCTACCGATCTCATGCTTATATCTTACCTTATATATATCAGACCAGCTCTGAATACCTGGTCTAGAACTTAAGTAGATGCTGTGTTAACTTACATGAAAAGATATTTAGAGATCAGAGCAAAACCAGTAATACCTACTCATAAAATGATCCCGGTAGTCCATGAAGGCTTAGAAAGTCATTCCTCAGTATTATGTTGAATATTTAAGTTTAACGCACAATCTTTGTTACTAAACTTTAGGCAGAGCGCTCAATGCCTCTCCTCTTGCAGATGATCTAGTAGCAAGTCTTTAGACAAATAGTGGCTGTCTGAATATTCATCTCAAATTGAATATTCATCTCAAATATAGCAGTGTTTTGTTCACTACAATTGTGTTTGCTTCTGCTAGGAAAAAGAAGAATTTCTCCCTCTGTTTCCCTTTCTTTCTTTTGCCTCTGATGGTATTTACTGAGTTACAGGAGTTTGTTAGCAGGTAGAGGATTCTAAATTTTTTTCAGTAATCAACCCCCCCTCCCCCACTTTGCCTCTCTGCCCACAACAATATTTATCTGTTCTACTCTGTAGTTCTTCTCTGCAGTGCCAGACACTTTCTGAAGACACAGATGTCCCTTCAGCTTGGTTTCAGGTATGATTTGGAACAGATTGCCAGGCCTTTGAGGAGGAGTTGACAATTTCAACCCAACTCAGCCTTGCTTCTCAACTTGAGAAGTCTCTGGACCCCTTTAACTTTAATCATAGCATGCCTCTGGGGCTTGGTGCTGAATATAATCTTATTTGTGACCTAATCCGTATTTCACATGAGTGGGAACTGGTGCCGGGAGGGATCCGTTCATCACTTTGGGTCATTTCCCCTGTCCATATAGAATTATTTTCTTATTCAACTGGGACTTGATTTGGAAGATTAAAAGCACTGAGGATACCTTAGCTCTCCAAGACTGAAAGATGTTGTATTGTTTGGCAGTGGGGAAAATTTATGAGTAGTCTTTAAGAGAATCTAGCATTGAGCAGCCAGTAATATATGACATTTGCAATGTAATGACAAGCGAAGATGTGCCATAAGTTATATAGTCGTTCACGTTCTCCACCTCTGCAGGGACACATCTTTTTACCACAACGAAGATTTAACTCTGCATATGCTTCTCGAGCATTGCCTGGAGACCCGAGGAGGAGGAAGAAAACCTTTGCTGGCTAGATCAAGAAAGGAGTAGGGGTCTGAATGGATATGTAAATTAGAGCAGACAGCGTCCTTCTCACACGGACATTTAAATAATCTGGCCTGTTTGTATGCAAGGGCTGCTATGACACTATGCTGTCACGTGGTAGAACAGTGAGATCCCACAGATTTGGGGACAGAGGAAGTGGAATAGGAGGCAGAGCGGGCACTTCTTGCCCCAGCATCTCCCTGGAAACCGAGTTTACATCAGGGGAGCTCCAAATGCAAGCCTGAGCTCTGGTCATCAGGAAGGGGTAGGGTGGGATGTGTGTTCCCAGCGACTGAGTCCCCTGCTCTCCGCTGATGGATGACAATGGAGCCATGATGCAGACATCTGGCCATGCCTCTGTGAGTGGCAGTCAGTGCTAGGTGGGGCCAGGCAGCTCCTGGAAGTCAGCCTTCGCCGCTTCTCTTTTTGCTTGGAACCATTCTGAAATTTAACAGTGTTATAGTTAGGAGGAGCAGGGTCACAATGGTGTGGGTAATGAAACTGATGCTTATGATGAAAAAAGCTGATACTTAGTGCTTACTATGTGCTAGGTGCTGGCCTAAAAAGTTTAGGTCTGCATGAATCTCTTAGAAATAAGTACTATTACTATCCCTATTTACATATGAGAAAAACTGAGGCTCTGAGAGATTTGGTATCTTGCCCAAACGTAAAAGTGAGTGGCATAACTAGGACTTAAAGCATTATTGCTTAACTTTTATGAATGTGTATCTCTTTAGATACCCCAAATCTATAGTTGAGGAAGTTGGGACTTTCAGGAATCAGGAAACCTGTCCAGAGTCACCTAGTCAGTAAGAGCTTGTTCGAGTCAGGATTCAAACCCAGGCTGTCTGACTTTGCAACCCTTGTTGTCTGATCCTTGTATCGCTTCCCACGTTAGGACCGAGTTGAACAACTCCTGTAAGGGCTAAGCATCCCGTTCCTCTGATTGTAGAGATTTCCCATCCCCCACCCCCTTCCCCTGTAGGTGCGGGCAGATTGTGGATTTCAGAAGCCATGGGTCCCTAGACGACTCCCCGTGGCTGGTCTCTTTCAGCTGCAGGATGAAGGGGCCCTCCGCACTTGGGCAGGTCTCCTCAGTAACACTGGTGGGGCCCAGGAGCCCAAGGAGATGCGCTGTGGAGGTGCTCAGGCAAGAAGAATCAGACCCCCACCCTTGCCTGCTGCCTTCAGACCTCACGTTGCTAACGTAGGCATTGAGGTTGTTTGTGGTCCGGTATTGCGAGAGTCTGGTTTCTGCTTCCTGTTGTCACTGCCACAGCCCACAGTCACTCCAATGAACTTTTTTTTTTTTAAATTTTTTATGATTTATTTATTTCTGAGGGAGAGAGACAGCATGAACAGGGGAAAGTTAGAGAGAGAGGGAGATACAGAATCTGAAACAGGCTCCAGGCTCTGAGCCAGCTGTCAGCACAGAGCCTGATGCAGGGCTCGAACCCACGAACCGTGAGATCATGACCTGAGCCGATGTCGGATGCTTAACCAACTCAGCCACCCAGGCGTCCCAGAACTTTTTTTTTTTTAATGTGTATTTATTTTTGAGAGAGAGAGAAAGAGAGACAGAGCATGAACAGGGGAGGGGCAGAGAGAGAGGGAAACACAGAATCTGAAGCAGGCCTCAGGCGCTGAGCTGTCAGCACAGAGCCTGATGTAGGGCTTGAACTCACAGATCTTGAGATCTTGACTTGAGCTGAAGATGGACACTCAACCGACTGAGCCCCCCAGGCGCCCCTCCACTGAACTTTTTGGGGGCAAGTGGCCAATAGGTAGGTGAGTAGTTTTTAATTTTTTTAAAGCTTGCTGATTCATTATCCTATGCTTTTTTTTTTTTTAAACAAAGACAGATACTAGAATATTATGTTTATGATCGTAGGGATGATGGCTCTCTCGTTACAGTTTTCTCTCCAATGCCTGCTGCACAGTGGGAATGAATAAATGCATGGTCTGTGTGTGCTTTTCACATTATCTAATGGAGAAGGGGCATTATTCCATACTTTACATTCCCCAGCGAGTCTGAACCAAAACCTGTGTGGCCTGTTTTATTTTCCAAACATGAGTGTGGAGCGATGTCTTTTCTCCGTGCTGATATGTTTAAGCACCACTGGCGCATCTGTCAGAAGTTTTACCACAGCTCCTTCACCTTCACCTGAGAGTGCTCCCATCTGGCCAAGATCGCACCTGGGAACAGCTTTGTTGTTGAGTTCAGCCAAGAAGCAGGTCCTTCCGAGACGAGGAGCTTGGCAGCCTCTCGCTGAGGTGTCCCTGTCCCATCCCGAAGAACCAGAGGGTCTGAACAAAGCAGCTCTGTGACTCCTGGGAATCTCGGCTTGTACTCAGCATCATGTCACCTACCTTCTAGTCTAACCTTAATCGTTCTGGCCTTTATTTTCATGGGTGATGACTGAATCAGTTAACACTGGTTGATCTTTGACTAAACTACTCTTGCTGGAGCTAGATTTTCTTTTTAAGGCCAGTTTACTCACTCTTCTGTGGTTCGGAAAAATGTGCAGAACAATTTTACAATATTTCCCCCTCATTTGTTCCTAAGGATGTGTGTGTGTTTACATTTGAAGCCAAAGAAAGGTCTCAGATATGATCTTTTTCGGACAGAGGGTTGGGTGGGAAAAAGGACGATTTCAGTGAAGTCAGATGAGGAAAGGAAGGGATAATAGAACTTTGTTTTTCAGTGATTGGGAAATATAAAGATAGCCTAAACTAGAGAGTTATTAGATGATACAGGAGAAAAAAACCAGTTCTTAAAAAATGACAAATTGTTGAAAAGACTTCTGCCTGGACATTTGGAGATGTTATACCTCTCTCCACAAGGAAAGCAATGTCATGGAGTTCAGTGCTGCTGCGGTAGAATTCCATGTGCAGAGTGTTGAAAACAACACCCCCAGGGAGATGTCCCTGTGCAGCTAACCCTGACGGGATGGCCGTAGTATCTCAGGGGATTATCTTTGGTGTAAGGGAAAAAATGAGGTGACAGTCATAGAACATGAACTTAAGGAATATCTTGGTGGGTACCTTTTCCCACTAAACTTGTTTTATCGGCAAAACTGCCTCTTATATCTATTGTGGGACCTTAGGAACAAAATATTGGTTAGGCTGAGAAAGCTCCATGTTTCCACTGCTCTGCATTCTGCCTGAGCTAGTTAACTGTGGGGTAGCTAGTGCGGGATGTAGCTTGGCCACCTGGTCAACCATAGAATTTAGAGCCTTACCCCACTCATCTATCCCTAAATAGCCTATTAGGAGGCTATGTAAGAATAGACCTGCACTTGTTCTTTTCTTTCTTTCTTTTTTTTTTTTTCAAGTAAATGTCAAGGGCAAGGGCTTGTGGCATTTTTATTTCCATGACCCAATACTGTTATAAAAAATCCTCAGCCTTAGTTTTCTCACCAAGGGATTGAAGTTTTATTTATTGTGCTGAGTACACATCTGTCATTTCCTTCTCAAAGAGATATTTAAAAAAGAGTGATAAGCAAACAATGATCTTATTCTAATAGGAAACTGAATGAAGGTGAGGATAGGCTCAGCCAAATGGTTTAACATATGAAAATAATTAAATAATTATTTGGGACACTTGGCTATCACTCATTTGTAAGTTCACTTCAGTGTAAACACTAACAATAAGCATTAATGGTGAAAATAAGCAAGAGTGTGTAAAAGTGTTTTAAACAAATTAAAAAATGTGTTTCCTGGAAAGTGGTTACTAAGCCCCAACAATGTGCCGGGCACAGTGCTAACAGCCAGGGTCAGGTAGTGGACGACATACACTGACTTCCCATCCACCTGAAATGCACAGTGTAGTATGTGTATGCGTGGGAGCTAAAATGATAAATACCCAATGCAAATTGGAATAAGTACTATGAAGACCAAAAATGGGGGCTTAAGAGAAAAGTATGTGAGGCAGACAAGGACTCCACGAAAGTAATATTTAAGCTAAGACCCTTGAAGGGTGCTGAATGGGGGAATAAGTTAGACACTGATTTATTGAGACAAAGGCTCGCATGCTTTTATTGTGATTATGCTTTGAAAAAAAGGTAGACTAGAAACACTGTTAAAGTTCTCCAGATGTTTTGAAGGTGCGTGTATGTGGAGGGGCAGGGGCAGGAAAGGGGGCGGAGTCAGAAGTTCTTGAATGTTCTTGTCCTACACTCAGAGTAGGGTTTGCATGATGATCCACTGTACCTCTTAGACCCAGGCACTAAAAAATCAAGAACTCTTCTAAGAGAAATAGCAGAGAGGATCTTGGGATTTCTCTTTTCAGCCTGGATTCAGGGACTAAAATTCTTACAGAAAATCAGGGCTATAGAAGCCGTACTTCACTCTGTGGCAAGAAGAGGCTTGCAAGACACCTGCCTGCCTTTCAGTGAGTAGGCTGAGTGATTTTGTGTGAGAATTTGGGTGATGACCTACAGATGTCCTCTAATTGCAGACCTTGCCCCAGACTTCTCTAAAAGAAAGGACTTTCTAAACTAAAAAACTTACATGCCATTTGGGAATCCCAGAAATTGTAAACTCTGGAGGTCTGTGACTTGGATCTCTTGTAACACTTGAACCAGCCATCTCTAGACCCCCTTCTTCATGGCTCAGTATGGCTGCTAGAGACTCATCATCGCATCATCTTTCCAGAAAGTGGGATGGAAGAATGGAAAATGAAGAGTACATCTTTCCCTTATAAGATGCCTTCTAAAAATTTCTTCCCGGTGCTCTGCTTATATTTTATTGCCCACATATTCAGTACCATGGCCAGTCCTGATTACAGGGGAGCTGCATTGTCCTCAGGTTCTATTCCTCAGAAGAAAGGGGAGAATGGTTGTTGAGGCAGGGGGACCCTGGGATGTCCTTTCTTCACTTCTCCAGGAAACATATTCTTTCCAGATAGAGCTTATACATGTCTGCCTCTGAAAAAGACTCCCTGATTCCTCTAAGCCCATTAATCCTTCCTTCTCTGTGCAAATCTGGTGTTTAATATTTACCTCTGTTAGAACTGTTGTCATGTATCATGGTCTTCCTCCTTTGATAACCCCCAGAGCTCCTGTGGCCAAGGACTGTCCCTACTCTCCTCAGTCTGCTCCCCACTGGGGCCCAGTGACCACATTACCCACAGCCTGAAAAGTTTCTCAGGGAGCCTGTGCCCAGCTACAATTGCCTGATTGGCACTTGGACTCAGCCGTGGCAGAGAAAATAGACTCTGTTGCTGCCCTGACAGGAAGCAGAGTTTTTTTTTTTTTAAGGCTGATTAAAAAAAGCAGTTTACCCAGTGGTTGCCTGGAGACAGTCAGTGATTGGACACTTGGAAAGTGATATCACTGTTGGCTCTGAGGCAGGTGATATCAGTTGAAGGAATGACTTAGGAGGCCAACTTTCCCCTCAGGTTGGATTGGACTGATGTGGGGCTCACGGTTCCTGTCTGCAGTGCTGGGGAGCCCTGTTATTTAAACATCTCTGTTCTTTAAATAAATATCCCCCCCTGGCATTCTGGCCTGGGGCTCTCACCTCTTCCTCTCCCATCTCAAAGCAATCAGTCAGCTTCTTCTCTCTTACCTGTTGTGGGGGTCCAGATAGTTCCTACCTCTTAGTACGAAAGAAAGATCAGAATACTTCTACTCACAGGATATTAAAAAAAAAAATCACAGAGGAATTTTTATTATAGTGGTGACCTGTTTGAGTTCTTATTAGATAGGCATTTTTAAAAGGAGAGTATCTCATAAAAACTAATGGCCAGTAGCTGGGAGTAATAAATGACCATGGCTATGACCGTCAATTGTCATGACCCAATGGAAACCCTGAGAAATAGCATCCTCTCTGCCTTTCCTGCAGAAAAGTTACAAAGGACCTTTTGGAGCTGAATGTTGTCATAGGCCAGCAGATGTGGTTGCCACCCATTTCCGCAGAGACCTTGCGAGATGTCATAAATAGGAGGGTGGGTGACAAGTGGAGCCTGATTCATCATGCTGCAAAAGTTGACAGAATGTGATAACATAAACTGTTAAAGTGGCGAGTTCAGTGCCAAGTAAAAATAGTAATAGTTAACATGTTTCATGACCACTTATGTGCCAGTGCTAGTCAAGGCCCTTGCTTGAGTTAATGGGATTATACTATATGTATATATATCTGTAATATATATACACACACACATATAGATAATAATAATAATTGTATACACAGCACACCTCACACCGTGCCTGCTACGTAGGTGCTCCTCAGGTGAGCATCATTTTATGCCCATTTTACAGACCAGAAAACTGGAATACAATTAACTGATTTGCCTGGTGTCCAATGATAACTAAGGGGTGGAGTCGGAGTTTGTATCCAGGCAGTCCCATTCCAGAACTTGAGCTTGGGCTAGTGACTGCTGTGCTCCAGAAGTAAAAGCAAAACCTCTAAAAGTCATGATCCTAACTAATTCTAACCAAGCAGGTGCCCTGCCCAACCCCCCCCACTCTCCCTCCTTTCCCCTGAGCAGCTGTTTATTGAGCATCTTCTTTGCACATGGTGCTATTAGTTGCTAGGAAACAGTTTTGTCTGTGCTAGTAATTTGCAGTGTTCTTACTGCCTTTGTCAGTATTCTGGTTACAAAATTGAATGGGATTGGAGCCTTCTGCCTGAACTCTATATTTCCCATAAGCCCTGCTATTTTTTAGTGTGTGATTTTGCAGACTACGAGGTTGTTGGTTATTTGCCTTACTTTGGGACATTATTCATTCAATTTCAAGGATATGTGTTTTGCAGTAGAAACACTTGGATCTTAATGGATCTTATACAGATTTACTGTCTTTCACTCGTACGTACAGCTGTCATCTGGGAATGTGGGATCTTGGGTCATAGGAGACTTTCTTAGGAGCTTCACGTTTCCTATCCATTGTCACAAGACCTTGGACACTCAGCAGTATGTGGGACAACTGTGGTTCTGCCCCTGTGCTGTTATATTCCACTGTGAAAGGTGGCCCCTGAACACAGAGTTCCATGTGGAATGCATCTTCCGAAAGGCAAAACCAGGTTGTGTGGATTGTGGGGAGGCTGGGTCTGGGCCTTGGGCAGGCCTTTGAGGAAGTGCTGTTTAGACAGACCCAAAGGATGAGCAAGAGCTGGCCGGGCAAAAGGAACAGGATGTGCGAACTTGCAGAACATGCCCAAGGAAGAAGGTAGGGGAAGGGCTGCTCAGCCCTCAGGCAGAAGCTAGGAGTCCTCAGTGCTGCCTGGCCCGAGCCTGGGGCCACGGATGCCTCTCTCCTGGAGGTCACATCTTCTTCAAACTCCGGCAAATTACCATAGTCCCCGACAGAAGGTTTTGAGGGCTTGGAGCCTGCCTGGCCCTGTTCTTAGCATTTTACTTCTCGCCCATCCTGTGAGTGAGGTTCAAACTCTTTTTAATTCCCACTTTATAGAGACACAAGTCAAGTCACAGAGTCATTAGGTGGTGGAGCTGACCTTGAGGTCCAGGCAGCCTGGCTGGTAACCACTGTACTATGGGGTGTGACATAGGCTCTCACCAAGGGTATTCTTGAGGGATAGTGGGGAGGGAGAGCGCAGTGAGGAATGTGGGTTGGGGTTGGGGGCACCTAAGGATGCAGGAGGCTGGTGCTGGCCTTAGACATACTTTCGGTATTTTTGAAGAAACCTCCCAAAATGAATCTCATCACCTACTACACTGCTTGATAGTTGCTGCTAGCTGGAGAGGAGAAAGAGCTTATCCAAAGGGGGCTCCAGGCATGTTCCCAACTCCACATTGTAATGCATATGGGAATTCTGGGCCCCCAGTGGCCCGTTGGACTCTGTTATTCTGATATGGTGGGTCACTGACTTTTAATTACCATGAAGAGTTGTGAATTGTGTGACGTTAAAAAAATTTTTTTTATCCAGTTGTGTTTCATAATTTTTCTTTCAAATGTGTGTGTGTATGTGTGTGTGTGTTTTAGTTAGTATTCTGATGGTTGCATCCAACAGAAACCCAACCCAACCTGACTTCAGAAATGAAGATGGTTTATTGTCTCATTGGCAGCCTGGAGATAGGTCCCTACTTCAGAAAAAGCTGACTCAGCAGCAAAGTGTTATCCATAAGGACGAGAATCCTCTCAGACTTTCGCTGAACTGTGCATTATGGGGCTTTATGCTCAGGATTTACACAGTGCATCCACACCTGGCCTGTACTATCCCAGAAAGTCCAGGCTTTTCCTGTTGAGGCCTGGCCGGGCAAGACCATTTCCAGTCCTTGTATTCTCTGTATGCTCTCTAGGCAAGGGAAGGGGACCCATCCCTCTTCTGTGATCACCAGGGGAATGGATGACTTGATTAGCTTAAGCTAAACAGGGGCCACCCTGGTCCATCTCTAATGAAGATTTTGGCTTCTGCCCAATAACAAAGCACTGGATTCCCTAAAGTAAAGTCTGGGGAATTAGATACCAACATTTTAATTCAAATGTGATAGTATATATGAATGCATACACAGGGGTGGTAAGACTATAGGGAAAAACAAGGAAATACTTTTTTTAATAAAAAACTCAGAACAGTGGCTACTTCTTGGAAGTGAGCATAAGGTTATAATTTGGGACTGGTTAAAAAAAGGCATTAAGAGATTGTTTTATTCTTCTTTTTATAAGACTAGAAAAGGGTCAGTTTTAAAGATGTCATTGAATGGCAGGGGCTCAACCCAGCACCTCATTGGTTTTCCTAGAATGAATCAGGTTGCTTTAGAAGTGTTGATTAAAAAGTAATATAATCCGGGACACTTCTGAGGGTCAGTTGGTTTGAGCGACCAACTCCAGCTCAGGTCACTATCTCACTGTTTGTGGGTTTGGGCCCCACATCGGGCTCTGTGCTGACACCTCGGAGCCTGGAGTCTGCTTCGGATGCTGTCTCTCTCTCTCTCTCTCTCTCTCTCTCTCTCTTTCTCAAAAATGAATAAACATTAAAAAAATAAAAACAACAAAAAATAATATAACACATACAACTCCATAGGAAAACCTCCAAACAATTAAAAAATTAGGCAGAGGAACGGAATAGAGATTTGTCTAAAGACATGCAAATAGCCAACAGGTACATGAAAAGGTGCTCAACATCACTCATCATCAGGGAATGCAGATCAAAACCACAATGAGATATCACCTCACGCCAGTTAGAATCCTTATCATCAGAAAGATAAGAGATAACAATTGTTGGTATGAAAGTAGAGGAATGAGAGCCCTTGTGTACTATTGGTAGGAATGTAAATTGCTACAGTCACTATGGAAAACAGTACGGAGGTTTCTGAAAAATTAAAGATAGAATTACTGGGGCGCCTGGGTGGCTTAGTCGGTTAAGCGTCCGACTTTCGCTTAGGTCATGATCTCGCGGTTCGTGGGTTCGAGCCCCGCGTCGGGCTCTGTGCTGACTGCCAGCTCAGAGCCTGGAGCCTGTTTCAGTCTGTGACTCCCTCTCTCTCTGACCCTCCCCTGCTCACGCTGTCTCTCTCTCTCTCTCTCTCTAGAAATAAATAAAACATTAAAAAAATAATAAATAGTTTATTAAAAAAGAAAAAAGATAGAATTACCATGTGACCCAGCAATTCCACTTCTGGGTATATACCCAAAGGAAATGAAAACAGTGCGAAAAGATTTTTGCATTGCATTCTCATGTTTATTAAAGCATTATTCACCATAGCCAAGATCTGGAAACAATCTAAGTGCCCATCAATAAATAAATAAGTGGATAAAGATGTGGTGTTTGTGTATGCACACACACACACACACACACACACACACACACACACACACACGGAATATTATATAGCCATGAGAAAGAAGGAAATCCTGTCATTTTGACAACATGCATGGACTTTGAGGACATTTTGCTGAGTGGAATAAGCCAGACAGAGAAAGACAAATACTGCATGGCATTACTTATGTATGGAATCTTAAAAAAGAAGATAATTTTATTTTTTTATTTTTTATTTATTTAAAAATTTTTTAAATGTTTATTTATTTTTGAGAGAAGGAGAGACAGAGAGAGACAAAGTATGAGTAGGGAAGAAGTAGAGAGAGGGGAAGACACAGCATCCGAAGCAGGCTCCAGACTCTGAGCTGTCAGCACAGACCCTATGCGGGGCTTGAACTCACAAACCGTGAGATCATGACTTGAGCCAAAGTTGGGTGTTTAACTGACTGAACCACCCAGGCACCCCAAAAGAAAAGAATTTTAAAGTCATAGAAACAGAGTAGAAAAGTGACTGCCAGGGGTTGGGGGTAGAGGAAATAGAGAGAGGTTGGTAAAAGGGTACAAACTTTAACCAGTAAGAAAAATGAAGTCTAAGGATCTAAAGTGTAACATAGTGACCACAGTTGATAACATGTGTTGTGTCATTGAAATTTGCTGAGACTAGAATTTAAATGTCCTCAAATATATGTTGTATCTATTGTATAGATACAAATAAGTATGTGAAGTGATAGAATGTGTTAATAACTAGATGAGAGGAATTCTTTCACAATGTGTCCATATATCTAATTATCGCATTGTATGCTTTAAATATCTTACAATTTTATTTGTCAATTATACCTCAATAAAGCTAAAGATAAAAGAATAGAGAGAGGTCCATTCTGGGTACTTCAGTTTTCCTTTCTTCCCAATGTATATGGATCTTTCCACTGAGTAATAGCATTTTTTAAAAAGTGTTCAAAATGGAAGTATTCACTACCAGAATCTGATTTGTTTTTCCCATTTAATTCCATATTCCTCAGGTAACGATGTGTTCTTTTAAGCCTGAAGCCTAGAAATAGCAAAACCATACAGTTGCTGTTCACTGGACACTCCGGACAGGAGAGCGCTTGGCTCTGTGCCTGTGCCCTCCGCAGGCATGTGGGACCCTTCTAAAAGTGGAGAGGCGGCTGTCGCCCACTGATCCCCTGGTTGAGTGACCCAGATTGGCACAGCGCAGCTGGGTCCTATGCAGAGCCAGTAGGGGAAGGAGGAGGGTAAAAATAAAAACTGGTTGGACAGCTTAGATGGGGTCAGGATACTTGGAAGCTCACTG
The DNA here is from genome assembly GCA_017311185.1 of Proteles cristata cristata. NCBI lineage: Eukaryota > Metazoa > Chordata > Mammalia > Carnivora > Hyaenidae > Proteles > Proteles cristata. The sequence goes on from JAESUZ010001605.1 coordinate 409,359, forward strand.
GCTACTTTGCTAGTCCTTGATCAGATTTTCACTTCATTGTTGTTGAAGGGGGTCATATCATTTAGAGTGATGGCTTTCTAGTTTCTTAGACTTGGTACAATAGTTTCATATAGCACAGTACAGTAAAGTGTGCATTGCTTTTTGTATACAGAGAAAATATGTTTTTTGGGGCACGTGGCTGGCTCAGTCGGAAGAGCATGCCACTCTTTAAAAAAATTTTTTTTTAATGTTTTATTTATTGGGAGAGAGAGAGAGAGACAGTGTGAGCAGGGAAGGGTCAGAGAGAGAGGGAGTCACAGACTGAAACAGGCTCCAGGCTCTGAGCTGGCAGTCAGCACAGAGCCCGACGCGGGGCTCGAACCCATGAACCGCGAGATGATGACCTAAGCGAAAGTCGGACGCTTAACCAACTAAGCCACCCAGGCGCCCCGGAAGAGCATGCCACTCTTGATTTTTGGGTTGTGAGTTCAAACCCCATATTGGGTGTAGAGATTACTAAAATGCATACATACATACATAAATCTGTAAATACCTAAAAGGAAAATATGTTGAGTTTAGAACCTTTTTTCCTTGATAATTGTTTCTTATTTTTCTCATTATTCAAGATACAGGAATTCAATAAACTTTCTTTCCCAAAGGCATCTCTTTTATGGAGTTGCTCTTTGAGATAAAACCCCCCTCTCTCTCCTTTTTTTTTTTTTTTTTGGTTAATACAATGAAAGGAGCCTGTAATTATGGAGTTTTTAAAACTATAGTTTTCTTTGTAACCAAAAAAATGAATAACAGTGTTTAAATATGGTGTCAATTATCCAACCACATTAATTTTTCAATCCTGCCATTCTTTCTTTGGGATTTTGACATTTGTGTTTTTAAAGTGTGAATTTGCTAATTTTTAAAGCTCTGGTTCTTATTATTAGAAATATTGAGATTTTATTTTTTGACATTTGACCAAGAGATGTTTTTCTTTTAGTACTAAAGCAGATTCCGTATCGTGTTTTCCTCAGTTACTGATAGCTTTGAACCATGTGAGATTTTTTTCTTCCCTCCTGTATGCTTTATGGCTTTTAATATAGCATTTTTCTGTGATCCAAAATTAAATTTCCAAATGGCCTCTTATAATAGAATAATAAAGAATATTAAATATTTATATTTAGGATATATGGGAAGTATGTGTATAAGTTATTTAATAATGACCTTAAAATACCTAATAGAGAAACATTTCTGAAAAAGATTCTTTTTCTGCAATATTTATATCATCCTGCTAGTTGGGCATAAGAATTCTTTTAAGAATTTCTTTACATTTTCACTCATTAAGTTATTCATTTACAAAAATCTACAAAGGGTCTGATAATGGCTCTGAGTTTCTTTTTGGGGTGATGGAAGTATTCTAGAATTAGATAGTGGTCATGGTTGCCCATTCATTTATAGTACCTAGTGAAAATTCTAAAAGATTCTGATATATACACTTTAGAAGCATGAGTTTTATAATATATGAAAAATATCTCAACAATGTTAAGAGTTCTATGTTCTAAGCACTGTTTTCCGGCTTCAAGACATGTAAACAAATACACGAAATTAAGACTTCTGTGGGGCGCCTGGGTGGTTTAGTCGGTTAAGCGTCCGACTTTCGCTTAGGTCATGATCTCGTGGTTCGTGGGTTCGAGCCCCGCGTCGGGCTCTGTGCTGACTGCCAGCTCAGAGCCTGGAGCCTGTTTCAGTCTGTGACTCCTCTCTCTGACCCTCCCCTGCTCACGCTGTCTCTCTCTCTCTCTCTCTCCTAGAAATAAATAAAAAAAATATTAAAAAAAAAAAGACTTCTGTGTATGTATTAGTCAACTCTTGGTACAATATTGCCATGTAACAAACTCAGTGGCAGATAGTAACGCTTCTTTTATCTTGCTCAGGGATCCAAGGGATAGCTGGAGTGGTTCTGCTTTAGTCTCTGGGTTGGCCGCATTAGGCTCAAGGCTGTGGGTTGGGTACAGGTCTGCTTCATGTGTCTTTAGGTTCTTCTTGGATCAGAAGCAAACGAGGGAATGTTGTCTTAATGGCAAATGAATGACAGGTGCACTACAGCACAGTCAAATCATAAATGGCCTTAAAATCTCCACTTACTTCACATCTACTCATGTTGTACTGTCAAAACAAGAAATATGGCTAGATCTGGAGTCATGGGATGATGAAGACATTCTAACTCACAGAGGGAGGGGGAGGGAGGTGGATGTTTCTGGAATAATATTCCAGTCCATCACAAGATGTTAGGAAACAAGTTTGTGTATGTTTTCTTAGAGCCACAGCAAAGGAACCTTGGCATCCTTAAGGAGATGGGTATTGGGTTGAGGCATGAAAAATGAGCAAATATTGATATTTGGATGAGAAAGGTAAGAGTGAGGAGAGGTGAGAACAAGGGCTGGAGAAGAGCCTTCTAGATTGTGAGCGTGGCTTAAGCAGAGGCTTGGGGGTTTGTGGGAACAGGATACAGTTAGATAGCTGCAGTGCTGGAGCAGAGCATTTGCTGTGAGAAAAGGCTGGGTCATATCATTGAAGGCCCTGGGCATCATGCTTTAGGATTTGGTGCTGGAATGTAAGAGGTCTGGGCTCCAGATTCAGAAAGCCTGAGTTAAAAACTTGACTCTGCCATTTATTAGCTCTTTGACCCATGGGGAACTGACTTGGCTTCTGTGGAGACTTAGTTCATCTTCTATGTAATGGTGAAGGTATTCTCAGTGTCTGCCTGATGAACTTGTGGTTAGCGCTAGAAAATTAATACATGTAAGGCCCCAGTAAAAGTGTTTGACATGTGGTCAAATGTTCAGCAGGTGTTAACTACTATTAATGTTTTAATATAGAATTTGGATTTTATCTATAAGGAATGGGGCATAACAGAAATGTAAGGAAGGGACATAATTATAGTATTTTTCAGGCTGATGAGCTCAGTGGCAACACAGGGGATGATTATAATGGCCAGTACTAAAGCAGAGGGACTGTAGAGTTGTTGCAGGAACATAGATAAGAGGTGATGGTGGTAGCAACCGTGCGAGTGAATGTTAGGGATGTAAAATTGAAGAGATTTAGTGACTATGGATGTGGAGACATTGAGGGTAGCTCCTGAATGTATAGCTTGCTCACTGGGGTGCAGTGATTTTCCAGCCTAGGGAAGCCTGGAAGAGGAGTGGCAGGAGGAGAGAGAATGAGTTCAGGCTTGCGTGTGTGCTTTGAGGATCCTGTGAAGTATTCAAGAAACAGGTCTGTGGTTGTGGGACTTAGGAGGACAGTGTGAACTGCTTTGTTAGCATAGTGGTTGCCGTGGCCCGAGGCTTGTGGGAGGCATGAAAACAGAGAGGGACTGATGACTATTACATCATGGTGCTTGCCAGTGAAGAAGGGAGAGTAGTGAGGAGCGAGAAGAGAGGAACACAGTCACAGTCAGATTCGTTTGGTTCTGTATTTAAGGATGGGAGAGGCTTGGGGCACCTGGGGGGCTCACTCGGTTAAGTGTTCGACTTCGGCTCAGGTCGAACCCACGATTTGTGGGTTCGAGCCCCATGTCGGGCTCTGTGCTGACAGCTAGCTCAGAGCCTGGAGCCTCTCTTTGGATTCTGTATCTCCCTCTCACTCACCCTCCCCTGCTCATTCTGTCTCTCAGAAATAATAAAAAAACATTAAAAAAAAAAAGATGGGAGAGGCTTGAACATATTAGAAAGTTTTCAGAGAAGAGTAGGGGAGATACAGATTATCTAACAGAGAGAAGAAAGGATTGGTCTAACAATGTTCCTGAGACACACAGGGAGGGTATTGAGAGTATATAGAAACATAAGAAGGGACACTTCTAGATATTTGTCAAGAAAACTTAAAGTTTGTGATGGTGCATAACACACACACATTTGTTGTATAACAAATTAGCCCAGGGCACAGTAGCTTAAACCAACACATATTTATTATTTCATTGTTTCTGTGAGTCAGAAATTAGGGAAAGGTTAGATGGATGGTTCTGTGTCAGGGTCTTTTTTGAGGTTGCAAACAGGATGTTGGCTGGGGCTGCAATCACCTGAAGGCTTGACTGAGGCTGGAGCTCCTGTTCTAAGATGGCTCACTCATGTGAGTAGGAACATCAGGTTTTTGCTGGCTATTGGCAGGAGGTCTTAGTAGCTTACTATTTAGGTCTCTTTATGGGGCTGCTCTTGTGTCCTAATAACATACAGCTGACTTTCCCGTTACCTCCTGAGTGACTGACTCAGAGCAAGGAGGAAGGCATAACTCTTATTATGAATTAGCCTTAGACTTACATGCTCTTATATATGCCACATTCTGTTTCCTAGAAATGAGTCACTAAGTATGGTCTACACTCAAAAGGAGGAGAATTAGGCTTCACTTTCAAAAGGAGGAGCCTCAAAGAATTTGTGGACACAGTTGAAGGCACCACAATTGGCTACAGAATCAGCACATACTTTAACTGTTCATGTGTCACGTTTGATATTCAAAAGGATTCATTATTAGATATTCTGATCTATAATCATTAGTCCCAATCTAGTCTATTTGGATAAATGGTAAGTTTGGGGTGTTCTCTCTAGACATATCTTCCAAATTGAACCTAGTCTTTTAAATTATAAGATTAGAAACAACACCAGACAGTAGAGGAATCAAGGAGCTTCTGAATCTGAATCCCACCCGATGCAGGTTATCACTGGTGATATGGACCATTCACACCTAAATCCACGTTGCCCCCAAGTTTGCTTAATTCTGGGGCCTTTCATTCAAATAAAATCTTACAGGAATTTGGGTTTTCTCGAACTTTACTTTTAAAACTAAGCCTTCAATAATAATTCCCGTGGCCCCGCTAGCAGAGATCACTAGCTCAGCAGTTACCAGCTTTGGTTGCACATTACACTCACTTAGGAGCTTTTGATTTAAAATGATCTGGATCTGGGCCTGGGCATTGTTAGTTCATAATGGTTTCCCCCAAGTGATTGCAGCGTGCAGCCAGGGTGGAGAACCCAGCAGAGGACAAAACGAGGGAGTGAGTTGCACAGGGAAATACTGGCAGATGGAAGATTCAAACCTCATTTTAATGATTATTTCTGCAGGGGGAGGGGTGTGTGTGAAGGGACGTGCATCCAGGGAGTATTATGTTTTCTGCCAACAGCATCATTCCTGGCTCATGTGGTGGAATAAATAGTATGCCATGGCGGACTCTAAAGAACAGTCTGAAATTCCAAATATCTGAGCAAATTTGACGACAGTTTCTTTAGGAGAATCTTCCTCTTTTCCGCACTGAGTCACAGATGTCCCAGAGCATGTCCTTATATCTTTGTCACTGTCCTTTCTATGAATGCATTCATTTGTTCAGTATACACTTCATGGACAGTTCTCTTGTGTCAGGTACTGTGCAGGCAGAATAAGACATTTTTTGCCTCTAGTGAGCAACCCTCCACCCCAGTGCAAGAGACCAGCAGGCAAGTAAGAGGCAAAGGTGCTGACATTTTAAGAGCTCTTACTAAAACAGCACAGCACCAACCAGTCAGAACAGCCCGGTTATAGTGTACCAGCCATCGGCAACTGGTTTAGTGCCTACCAGCTGTCTATCACCCCTGAGGGTAGGTAGCACAACATATGATATTTTAAATACCAAAAGAAAAGTGTCAACAAGAGAGCATAGAGAAAGGAATACATTTATAATTCCAAATTCATGGTGCCCTTGTAGAGGGAACAAAATTCATATGGTTGACTGCACCAGTGCTTCATTCCGTCCTGTCTGCATATCCTTTGCCAAGTGACTGTAATTCTCCACTAGCGAGGTGGAGTCTGTCTCCCTACCCCTTGGATCTGGGTGGACTTGCTTTGGCCAACAGAATGTGGCAGAAGTGCTGATGTACCATTTCTACGCTTAGACTGTAAATGCCTTGCAGAATTCTGCTTGTTCTTGCTTCTCTGCCATCACTACGGCAAGGCGGCCAAGAGGTTCTGCTGAACGAGAGGAGACCATGGACACAGCCAAGTTGCCTCTGTTGATGGAGGCCATCCTGGATCAGCTGATGGCCAGCCAACCCCGAGAGCAGGGTTTCTCCGCTGTGTGGCTATCGACGTTGAGAGCTGGAGAATTGTTTGTTGTGGAGGAATGTCCGCTTTAGGACATTTAGCTTCATCCCTGACCTCTAACCACCAAATGCCAGAAGCACTCATCCCCCTCTAGTTGCAACAACTAAAACTGTCTTCAGATATCCCCCCGCGGGACAAATCTGCCCCTTATTGAGAACCCCCACCTCTAGACTTGGGAGTGTGTCCACCCAAGATCAGCAGAACTACCTAACTACTGACCTCAGATGCATAAGCAGTAAGTACTTATTGTTTGCCATTGAAATTGGTGGTTGTTTGCTGTGTAGCATTATTGTGGAATAGGCATCTAATACAATGAGTTGTGTAAAGACATGGAAACATGAAAATGGGAGGTAGAACTGGACAGTAGTGAGTAGCCCAGGATGATAGTAGCACAGAGTAGGTTGCTCGCACAGAGTGGGTGAGTGTGAGGTAGACAAGGCTGAAAGCTGGGTTGGGCGCTGTATCCATAGAGACTTTAGGTGCCTTGGGAAGAAGGAAGAATTATGGACATAATTATTCGTGCACAGAGGGGAGTCATCAGAGCTTTTGTTGACGTATTTATTATTTATTTACTACAGAGGGAACGGAGTTATCAGTCTATACATTAGACGGCAGTAGTGAAGGGAGATTGGAGGCTGGGGTGAGGGTTTTACAGTAGTTCAGCTGACTGGTGCAGAAGGCCTGAAATAGGAGGATGACTGTGCGTTTAAAAAGGCAAGGATGGTTGGGGCACCTGGGTGGCCTAGTGGGTTAAGCATCCGGCTTTGGCTCAGGTCATGATCTTATGGTTTGTGAGCTTGAGCCCCATAGTGGCATATGGCTCTTACCTCTATTTTCTTTTTCTCTTCTTCATAGGACTGTGTTAATTAACATTGAATTTTCTATCTTACAGTTTAATCAGTAATAAATCTGTCTCTTCCACATTATTGACTGCTAATTTCCCTTATTAAGCACCTACTCTGTGTTTGGCTTGGTGGTTGGTGCTTGGGTATAACTGAATTAGAGAGATATGTGCTATCTTGAGGCTTATGGCCTAGTTCAGAAACATACAGATTAACGGGCAATCACAGTAGATGAGAGAGATATAGAAGGATATAGGGGGATATCAGAGGAGCACTTAATCTGGAACAGAGGGCGCCAGTGAAGGCTTCTTGGAAGAATGAAATGGCAAAGAGGTAGGATATGGTGTGGGAAGAATTAAAGCCAGGGAACTGTGGGTTTTATGACTGGATTGAAGGAAAACACACACATTTGGGAAACATAAAATTGAGCATAACTTGACCATGAAGGGCCTTGTAAGGTGTGATCAGAATTGTGTTGGGAAAAATCAGTCTGATTGATTTTCAATCTTGGCTGCACATCAGAACCATTGTATGGAACTTGTAATAATACAGATTCCTGGGTCCCACTCCAGACCTTTTGAATCGCCGTGACCAGAGCATGTGGTCTGTATTTGCAGGTATAGGTACATGTCCATATACATGTATGTGTATATGTATATATTTAAAACCCCATGGGTGATTCTGGTGTGTGGCCAGGGTTAAGAACCTTAGGCCTGCAGTGGGGAGGAAGGAGCATAGGGAAGGGGCAAGATCAGAGACAGGAAAAGGAGTAATCTAGGTGGCTGATGATGGTGGCTCCAACTAGAGTTGTTCAGTGGGATTGGAGAAAATATATATGCATTAAGTGATTTGGAAGTTAGAATCAGTGGAATGTCAGGTTGATTGCTTGCAGGGAAATGGAGGAGTGTCATTCACGGATGACACCCAGCATGACCACAGCGTGGTAGGTAGTGCTCTTCACTCACCTAGGAAATGTCAAAGGAGGAACATGTTTTGTGAGGAGGGTAAGGCTTTTAGTTTTAGCTGAGTTTGAGACACTCAGTGGAACCTTCACCTAGAATTGTTCACTGGGTAATTTTAAGAGTCTGGGATTCAGGAGAAATATCTAGCTTGGAGATAAAGAACTGTAGATCATCACTGTATACCTGACACTTGAGGGCATGATAATGGGTGAGATTGACCAGAGAGTGTGCAAAAAGTAAGAAGAGAATGCAAAGAGCCACACCGTTTAAAGGGTGAGTAGAAGAGGAACCTACTGAGAAGCTAGGATAAGAAGTCCCAGAAGCCACTGGGAGACAAGTTTTCAAGAAGGAAGGGGTGAGCAAATTGTCAGATGCTGCAAAGGAAGCAAATAATGAACTGAAAGCTGCCAATGGACATGACTCCTGAAGGCTGGAGAGGGCATGATGCGGGAGAAACTTAGCTGCAGGGGGCTGAGCAGTGAGTGGGAGAAGAGGAAATGAGGGCAGTCAAAGGCCCTTTGCATTAGGTTCTGCCTTTTTGTCACCATAAAGTTCCTTAGCACTTACTTAATTGTAAAGAAGTCTAAGTGTCAGTGATGGGAGAGGAAAGGGTTAAAGATGGTGCAATGGGAATGCCTCAGTGGCTCAGTTGGTTGAGTGTCCAACTTCCAACTTCCGTCCAACTTCCAGCTTCCAGCTCAGGTCATGATCTCACCGTTCATGAGTTCAAGCCCCACACTGGGCTCTGTGCTGACAGCCCAGAGCCTGGATCGTGCTTTGGATTCTGTGTCTCCCTCTCTCTCTGACCCACCCCCACCCCTGCCCTGCTCTTCTCTCTCTCTCAAAAATAAATAAACATTAAAAAAGATTTAGCCTGATATTTGGGCCCATGGTAATGGCATTTGCTGAGATTTGCAGCAAAGCAGAAAGGACAGCCTGAGTTTGGTTTTGTGTCTTAGGTGTGCAAAAGAAAACAGTGCCTGTGGCCTTTTGTACCTGTTGAGTTTGATACTCTTCTTCTGATTGTTCTATAAGCAGAATATTGTCTTCAAAATCCATTCTCAATGCAACCAGAAATTACTTGCAGTTGCCAAAACTAGCTTGATAAGCTTGGGGATATGACAAAACTTTCATGAAAACAGTGTAAGAAATCTAGGAATTTAAGAAAAAAGGGAATGAAACAGTTCATTTCTGGGCATAAATGAACTAGAGCTGATGGAAGGGAAACAGTCTTCTTTGGATGACCAGGTTGGATTGCCTCCATTATATTTTCAAACTGTGTATTTGGTTTTTCAGTGTATTTAACTTCTGTCCTTTGAAATTGGGAAAATTCAGTTGTACTCTGGACCAATGGGTAATTGTGATCTGGCTATCTGGCTCTGTTACCCTTGGGTAAGCTTTGTTTCCTTAATGAATGCACTTCCTCCTCTGTTAGTGATAAGCAGGCAAGTGAAGAACTCTTATCTGCATATATGGATTGAACATCTGTTTCTATTCCATTGTGTTTCAGTTTAGACTTCTCTGCTAAGAAATTAATGCTCATAAGTAAGTCCTCTCTTGTGTAAAGCCATTTGGGATTGTGAGTATTTATTATCTGAACACGTTTTATGGATTAAATTGATAATTCAGAGATTTTTTCCTTGATATTTTGAGAAATCATTGTCATAGGTTTTCCCCAAATGTCTGCTGCCACAAATTTTTTGAAAATGTAATTTTTTGGATGATTGCTACCAAGTTTATCCTCTGGGATAATTCAGATTTGTCAGAGTGCCATAAGATATTTTATTCTGCATATAAAAAATGTTCCAAAAGGAGCCAAAAAAAAAATCACCATGGAAACTGATAGAATGCTCTTGTTTGTTTTTCTGAAAGTAAAATTCTAAAACTAGGCAATGAAATATTAAAGAGCAATGGAGAACATGTAGCTGGCTTTCAGGAAGTGAGCTCAAGAAAGTAGATGTGCCCTGTATAGGTCAGTGTCATTTAGTATCTCATTTCCCTTTTCTCATGAAGAAAAGCTATAAAAAGGTCCATCAAATAGTCTGGTGAATTTTTCTTTTCAATGCAACCTTTTGGAAGTCACCTGCAAATATCCAGGCCAAGGATGAATAAAGAGCTGCAGGTGTTGGTGCGAGAAGTTCCTCAAGATGCCAGAATTACCCAACCTATCTCCTTATCAGAATCATTTGAGAAATTAAGAAAGAATTCTGGGCCTAAAACCCAGCCCTGGAGTCCTTGCTTACAGTGCTATTCCAGGTGGTTGTCCTGGCCAGATGGGTTGGAAACCACTGTTCTGTGGCTCTAAATTGTGAACTACTATAAATAGAAGAACATGCATAGTCAGTGGGTGTTGATTTCACCTCTCTTTCCGGTGTATGTTAACTAGATGTCCATTTCAACCTTCACAACCCCCTTGGCTTTCCTTGCAGCCTTTCTTTCATAGTTAAAGCTGGACTTGGTATTTCTTTGCATTCACCATGGGGAGCTGACACACCTCGCAAGCATCAGCGCTATGGATTGGTTGGGTTTTTGTTTGTTTGTTTTTTGTTTCTTTACTTTAAAGACAGAAAAGTAACATTAGTCACAGAGCAAACAACATTCTGTTTTCCCCTAAATCCTGAGTATCCTCTTTCTGTGACCTTCTGCCAACTTGCTGATGTCTACCTCTTACTCCACTGCTTTCCAAAGCTTAGGTGACCACATATATTGCTGCCACTGCTCAGAGAGAGACGACTCCTTAGACTGGGCAGCCTCTGACTCCCTAGAATTCTGGGGAGTACAGTTTTCTTCATTTTGTTGACTAGTTGTTCCTTGCTCCTTTTGTCTGAGTAGGTATCCTGCTTAGTTCAGCTCGGGTCATCAAATAGCTCCGGAGGGAATGTGATGTGTAGGAAGATCTGCTGTGTCACGGTGTGTGATGTTACTGTGCCCTGGATTATCACGTGGTAGCGAGGTACCTATGCTTTGGAGTCTAACTAGGGTTGCCAGATTTAGCAAATAAAAGTACAGGGTGCCCTGTTAGATTTGAGTTTCAAATAAATAACAAATTTCAAATTTAATATGTTCTTTTGTCTGAAATTCAAATCTAACTCTGTATCCTGTGTTTTATCAGGCAGACTAAACTTTCCATCAGACCTGGCTTCACATTGGCTTCTCCACTTGATTAGTTAGAAATTCTGGGGGCGCCTGGGTGGCTTAGTCGGTTAAGAGTCCGACTTTCGCTTGGGTCATGATCTCATGGTTCGTGGGTTCGAGCCCCGCGTTGGGCTCTGTGCTGACTGTCAGCTCAGAGCCTGGAGCCTGTTTCAGTCTGTGACTCCCTCTCTCTGACCCTCCCTGCTCACGCTGTCTCTCTCTCTCCTAGAAATATATAAAACATTAAAAAAAATTAAAAAAAAAAAAAAAAAGAAATTCAGTAGGTTATTTAACATCTCTAAACCCTGGTTTCTTTATCTGAAAATTAGGGTAAATATTACCTGTAAGTGTGAGCTCCCCTCCTCCTCAATGGACTTTGGGCTCACAGGGGGCAGTGGTTAGCTTTATGTGCTGAGTTTAGAACTTCTGCTTATGTTTTATTGTCTGGATTTAATCAAATGGCTACACATTGCTACGTGGGTGGCTTGGATGGGGCGTTATTCTGGGCAACCATGTGCCCAAGCTACAAACGAAGGTTCTATTATACAGGAAGAACTTGGGGACACTTAACAGTCTTGCCCACACACTCTGTTTCCTTTCTACAATACTGTTAAATAAATGCTATTGATCAAACACAATTAATAGAACAAAGGGTATTACCCAGTTGCAGCAATCAAGAAATTGTTTGGGTCATTGCCAAGGATGCAGAATGAGGGATTATTCTTGGATTCCATTCACTTGCTGTTTTGTTCTGCCATGTTGGGGAAATATTTTAATCTTTAAGTGTCCTACTTTTTCAACTTTTGTGGTTATACTCTGCCTACTCCCCCACCCCCCATTCACACTGATTGGGTCCACAGAAATAATCATAATATATGGCTGGTTATTGATCCCACTTTTGGGACATGTTACTTTCATCTTGATGACCGAGTGAAAGTGGAAGTGCATTTTTGCAAGAATTAGCTTCTAAAGTCAGTACGTGAAGCAAGCATCATATGTAGTTACAAAACACTCCTGAGTGTGGGCTGACATGGTGACTTACTTTGAACAAATAGAATATGGAAAGGGAAAAATAGTAACTTTCTTGTGCTATCTGGTAGCACCACCTTTACCACCTCTTCAAGGTTAATGTTACTGATGATAATAATAATTGTGATAGTTGGCACGTTATATACCCTTTGATAGGATGTAACCAGAAAGGTGCTTCAAATCTGTGTTAATTTTCAAAATCCATACTCGAGACTAATAATGTGAAAGCATCAGACAGACTCAAAAGGAGGGACATTCTATGAAGTATCTGACCAGGTGCTTTTCAAAAGTGTCAAGATCATGAAAAACCAGGGGGGACTGAGAAGCTGTCACAGATTGGAGGAGAGTCAACAGTCAGGTTGACTAAATAGAATAAGGACATTATTGAAGGGAATAAACTCTGCGGTTTAGTTAATAGTATTGTACTAATGCTAATTTCTTAGTTTTGATAAAAATAAGTGGTTAGATATAGTGTTAACATTAGAGAAAGCTGGGCGAAAGGCATATGAGAACTTTCTTTGCAACTCTTACTAAACCTAGAGTTATCTCTTAATGTTCTTTTAAAAAGTACTCCTGAAATTCTCTTGAGAATGTCCCATGTTATGAATGAGAACTATATGCTGCCTTCAAAGAAGATTAGCACGTCTCTTTTTCTTCCAGGATTAGAGCAGATTATTGTTTTATCAATAGATACTTACACATGGATTTTTCTGGTACTGGACATACGACAGTGAACACAACAGTAAAAGGAAATCTCTGCCTTCCAAGAGCTTGTTTTCTTGTAGAGGAAGATAACAAACAAGATAAAAAAAAGAAAAAAGCGAAACGTCTAGTATGTTAAATAGTTTTAAGTGCTATAGGGAAATATAAAGCAGAGAAGGAAGAAATAAAATGTTGGAGGATTGATAAAGTTTAGTGTGGAGGCTCAAAGAAGACTTTGCTGGGAAGATGACTTTAATGTAAAGATGTGAAGAAGGTGAGGAAGTGAGTCATATGGACTATATAGATATTTTTGAGGAAAAGCCTCCCAGACAGAAAAAATAGCATGCACAATGGTCCTGAGGTATGACTTGCTTGCTATATATTTGAAGAACCACAAAGAATGCTGTTTACATGTTTGAGCCTCAGATTAAGTAGCTAGTTTTCATTTGGATAATAAACATATTATCTTTATCTCCTGGAATCTCACTCAGCTTGGTGGGAGGCTTCTACTGTGAGAGGCTGAGGTGGGAACATAGCCTGATCGAAGGGGCAGTCTTCCATCTCATCCAGTCCCATATGCTTCTCTGCTTAAGTGGAGGGCTAAAATGTTCACATGATTCAAAACATGATTTTTCTCTCTTTTATTTTTTTGGTCAAGCACGTATGGTTTCTACTGAATTTTTTTTCTTTTTTAAATTTTTGCTTAAATTCTATGTAGTTAACGTCCAGTGTAATACTGGTTTCAGGAGTAGAATTCAGTTATTCATCACTTACATATAACATCCAGTGCTCATCACAACAAGTGCCCTCCTTAATACCCATCACCATCTAGCCCATCCTCACCCACCACCCTCCATCAACCCAGTTTGTTCTCTATTGTTAAGAGTCTCTTATGGTTTGTTTCCCTCTATTACTCTTTTTCTGCCTTTCCCATATGTTCATCTGTTTTGTATCTTAACGTCCTCATATGAGTGAAATCATATGATATTTGTCTTTCTCTGACTAACTTGGCTTAGAGTAATACACTCTAGCTCCATCTATGTCATGGCAAATGACAAGGTTTCATTCTTTTTGATGGCTGAGTAGTATTCCATTATACATATATATACACCACAGCTTCATTATCCATTCATCAGACTATGGACATTGGGGCTCTTTCCATAGTTTGGCTATTGTTTATATCAAATTTGTTATCGGTAAGCTGGACGTGACTACATAGTACATCCAGAAAGGAGATAATGAGTGTTGCTGTAAAGGAATGACTTTGTCCTCCATGGCTGCTAGTCCTCTCTGACTTTCTGCATTTACTGCCCACTTTCCTACCTGCGAGAAGTGGCCAGGAGGAGTGTGCTCTGTCTTCCTTCCCTTTGGTAGAGGATGAGAATGTGGCGGCAGCTGCAGGGAGCAAGTTATGATGATTGTGTTCTGCTGTCCATGAATGTCACTGTCAAGGGCAGTAAAGTGTGCATTAGGAGAGTCTGTGGGATCATTGCACCTGGTTTTGGCATGCATTCTGATAAAAGGATTCCTTTATTATAGGGTCCTAAAAGACAGCCTCTTTAAACATACCTGGTGAGAGGGACTGGACTGGTTATACAATTGCGTTCGAGTGCCTCACATGTTAGGTAGTCCTGTGATGGAGGAGGAGGGGTGGGAAACTGTGGGAAATAAAAGAAAAGGAGGGTTTCTTCCATAGACCAGAGAATCATAGTTTCATTTGGAGCTTTAATACCTTATAACAAATACTGTGGCTTTAAAACTGTTTAACAGAAGAAAACATGCTTTTATCTTGACCTCTTTGGCCTGTAAAAATGGAAACCTTTCTCGAGCATCTTAGACGCATACATCTGAATATAAGCTGTAAAATTGGAAAGACCTGAAGGCTCTTGTATAAAAAGAAAGAAACTTTACTTTTACCCAGAACGCATTTTTATCAGCTGGGTCAGACTGTGTCATTTTTAGGAGATGTATAAAATGAAGCCTTTTCTTTTTCTTTTTTCCCCCGGTTTTTAATAGTTTATTGTCAAGTTGGTTAAAATGAAACCTTTTCAACTGAATTATCTCAGGTGCTATTTTTACTATGTCATTAGGAAAAACAACAATGGTTTTGGGATAGCATAAAATGTCCTTGAGTCTGACATATGTAGGCTCAGGTAGAAACTTATAAGGGCAGCTTTTTATCCTTGCTATGGGGATGGAATTCTTTGTCTGTGGAAACTTAGTTCCTGTAATTTTAAAGTCACTACGTAAGGAATTTTCCCTCCATTTCCGAAGCACGCTACACCAAAATTGGTTCTGTTTTACGTATTACTGACAGTTTACGATTGAACCCTACCAGCATCTCCGGGAGAGGATTGTTGAGTCCTTTGTTGTGATATATTAAGCAATGAACACTTCGAATAGAACCCAAGTTGTGGCATACTGATAGAATCAGAAGTTGGATTCTTAGGTTACACTTAAACCTCCCAATGAAAAGGACTTTTTATTATACTATGAAACAAGACTGAAATATTCGTTTGCTTGGAACCTATTAAATTCTTAAATTTCATATAGGAGGGACAGAATAAAGACCTATTGTGGGCTAAAGCTAATCTGAAAATCTCTATCATACTTCTCTGCAAGCTGGAAAAACTGTGCATTCGTACCCTTGGTCTTGGTATTTAAAACCTTTGGATTTCCTGAGACTGCTGGCGGAGGAGAGTATAGAAGTGAAAATGCCGGGGAAATTACTGCTCTTCTTGATCTGGGATTGTAGGGGCTTCTGTGACCTTTAATTCAAGACTCTTTATTATGAGTCACCTTCGTGTTCCCCTGGAAATCACATGTGTCAGGGAGCACCTAAGTGGCTGTCTCTTGGCTCTGTAATTGGGACGTATTTAGGGCAGGGCAGCTGATTCAGAGCAGCTTTTGTGGCCGCAGGAATCTGAGTGCTTGGAGACCTTGCGCAGGTCGTGGCATTTTCACGTTATGCTCAGAGCAAGGGTGCTGCCTAGATCCAGGTCGGAACAGAACCTACAGACTGTGCGTGATTTCTGAACATCTGTGTAGACTGGAACGTAAGAGCCTCGCTTCCTTTTCTGGACAAAAGGAGGCAATGTACTGCTGGGTGTCAGAGAAACTGACCTGCGAATGCATTTAAAGATCCTATTCATGCACTGTCAGCACAGGACGGGAGGTACCAGGAATTTGTTCTCTACAGTCCACACCTTTGCCTTCCTAAATTAGTGTCTCAGAAAAACAGGGAGAAGGAAGAGAAAAAGTTTACCTATGTCATGCGATTGTTGGGCATCAAGTGTTAATTTTAGCAAAAATAATTTTATTGGACTCCTTTTATGAGCTTACCTTGGAAAAGAATAATTTGATATTTCCTTTTCTAATTTTTAAATGGATTTTCTTTATCAGCTAGTATTATCCTCAGTGGTGGTATAATTATTTTCACATTGACTTCGAGAAAGAAAGAAAAACATACCGCTCTGTTAAAGTACTTCTTAGTGGCTAGGTCTCGATTTCCTTCTCTGAAGCTTGGGTGTGCTTTTATGAAAGTCTTTCCTGCTATGGTTTCCTGTTCTCTCCATTCTTCCATTTAGCAAATATGTACTGAGCACCTATTATGTGGCAGAAACTCTTCTAGCTCCTGGGCATCCCTGTCTTCAGGGAGCTTATATTCTAGAGGGTAAAGACAAAAAAGAAAGATACTTATAAATGTCAGATAGTGATGAGTGCTATGGAGAAAAAGAGCAGGACAGTTGAGTTGGGACATATTTGGGGTGGGAATATGCTGTGTATTTTTAAGGTGGTCTCCCTGGGAAGGTGACGTCTGAGCAGGGACCCAAAAGGAACCAGAGAGAAAGCTGCTGCACACCCAGCAAATGAGCCAGAAGGAAGCCAGGGTGGATGAGTGGGTGGAGAGAGAGGAGGAATCGGTGGTAGGAGATGCCTTCCTACAGGTCACGGGACCAGATGTGTAGGCTCTTATAGGTCAAGGGAAAGGTTTTGGATCGTACCCTGTGTGAATTGTCTCTGGTGTGATTGCTGCACACTTTCTCCCCGGCCTCTTTCATCTTCCAGCACTGGCCTCCGTTGTTTTACCATCCAGATGTGGTAAAGTTGAAAACCAAACCAAACACATGAAAACAACCAAAAGAACAAAGTGCTAAATGCAAATAAATGAAGCCTGGGTGTCTATTTCTATTAAAACCCTCTCTTCTTTATGTGTGTCACTTGCTGGGGAAAGCATCGTTTGCTACTGACCTATTTAAATATGCTGAGCTCCGTGCCCTTCCTGGTCCAACAGAATGTACTGAACCCTCTGCGGGGATAGAAGCTTGATACATTGTTTGTTTCAGGATTACACTGTGTGGTTTTGTGATTGTGTGTCTGGCTTTGATGTTCACCTGCATCAGGACATTTTTAGAAAGCAAGCTCTGGGAAAACAGGTACGTGTTTGGTATGAGGTTATTGTGCTTGACTCCAGTCTACCCCACCCCACGCTGGTCACTGTGGTTGACTCCCTACGTCCAGCCTTTCCTATGAAGCCAGTCATGGCTTTCCTTTGCTCCTTGCCAAGGGTTGGTTAAGGGATGGATGTGGCCAAAGTTGGGGGGACCTCTGGGAAGTGTTTGCTTCTAAGAAAGACACAAAGAGAAGATTGCCTTTTTGCCTCTGGCCATTGCTGTGTGTGTACGTGATGCCTCGGACAGCTGGGGACATCTTGCTCCCAACCTGACGATGAAGTCAGTACTCTCTGAGCTATGGAAGCATCCAGCTTTGGAGCCCACCCACTTTGGGCTTTTTATATCCTCATTATGGTAAAACATATCCTTATGGCTTGAGGCAGGTTTGTTTGTTCATTGTTTCATTTACAGCTGGAAGCATCCTAATGGTTCAAGATCTTTTCTCTTCCTGCAGCTCTTTGCAGAATACATTATGTGGATTTACACTTAGTATATTCCAGGGATACTTGGCTGCCTCGACTCTCAAGTTACTGAAGCAATTTAGAAAATTAAAATGGAAACATGGTTCTGTTAAATTGCCTTTGTATACTATCAGGAGGTTTGTATATGTGAATATAGATTTTTTTGCATATATGATAACTTTGTGTGTTTAAAGAGCCGATGGGGCTCTTTAGACAATATTAATTTATTCTAATGGTCATTAATCTGCTCTTTAAATTCTTTAAACATCTGAACTGACAGCACTAGAAATGCTGCAAATGCAGCAAATTTTAAAGTACAAACCTGTGCCCATATGCCATGGGCTTTGGGAGCTATTTTCACATAAACCCAGATACTTTATGAACTTTAAAGATATCATCCAACAGCTTTGAATGCATGCTTTTATCCCATTTATGTACTAAGATTATTCCTAAGCGCCAGTGAAAATGGCAAATTGAGACACCGGTGTGCAAAGGTTTTAAGGTGGCCAGAACAGAAGCCTCATCAATTTCTGTATTTTTCCATCATCTGCCCGAGTTTTGGGGATTAGGAACATTATCACTTTATTCATTTTGAAACAGTATTTTTGGTGTTTTGTATATCTCTTCTAGTAGTTCTAAAGGCTTGGGAAGGAGCCTTGCTGCTCCAATGGGGAGTGAGCAGGTAAAATGAAAAGTTTGGCCGAAAACCCTGGGAAAATGCTAACAGTGAGTGCCTTTTCTCTATCGGAATTGAAATCTGAGAGGTTCCGAGGTTCTGCACAAGGTAGCTTTGTGCATATTTCTCTCATTGCTGAGTCTGGAGTGAGCTACATGACAGGCTTCTGCTAATCAATTCCAAAAGATTGGAATTCTCTTTCTCTTTTAAAGCCTTATAGGAAACGATGAACAAAAAAGCATGACATAAAGCATTCTCTGCCCAAGTGTCCCTGTCCGAAGCATAGCATGGCTGTGGGATACCGACAGACTTAAAAATACTTTTCTCTCTCTCGCCTCCTTCACCCCTGAAGGCAACAGTGAGCAAACCACCCCAGATGCCTTGCAGGAAGGCAGTTCCTTTTTTATTTTGGCAAAATGTAGGAACTCTTTGTGTTTTGGTGTCCACAAACATGAAAGGCAAAGTCTATGAAAAGATTTCAGCTAATTAACATTTACAGGGTACCCATTGCTGTGCCACCATGTGATGTGTTATTTCAGCTCTGCCGAGATAAATTGAAATTTCCCTTTGTCTCCTTGTCTGCTTAAAGGAGAAAGCTGGAGGTGTCATTATAAAGTAAGGAGGTCAGTTTTCATGTGAGGCTTGGAATAAATCAGTCTCATTACTTTGTCTTCTTGTTTATGCTAACAAACATGATGTTTTATTCAAAACAGACTCCTTTATTTATTTGCTTGCATACTAAGACTGCTCAGTGGGATAAATAAGAGGAAAACCGCACCCATAAGATATAGAGGGGGGCGCCTGGATGACTCAGTCGGTTAAGCATCAGACTTTGGCTCAGGTCATGATCTTGCAGTTCTTGAGTTCGAGCCCCTTGTTGGGCTCTGTGCTGACAACAACTCAGTCCCAGGAGCCTGTTTCGGATTCTGTGTCTCCCTCACTGCCCCTCCCCTCCTTGTGCTTTGTCTCTCTATAAAAAAGTGAATTAAAAAAAATTTGAAAAGAGGCTGAAGTTGGTGAGGAGAAGGGAGGGAATGTAGGAGAAAAAAGAACATGATTCACAGGAAATCAGCCGGGCAGTGAGGAGATGGAGCAAGTGGAGGTGTGTCATTCAAATAAAAGGAGCAGTTGTTGGTTGAGAGGAGACTCCCTAATACCAGAGTTTGCAGGTAGCTGGTCAAATTGTAGATTCTAGGCACACCTTTCAGCAATACTGGCTGATGGTTTGTGGGTGCTTGTGTGGGCACCCACGCTGGGAAGAAGCAAGGCTGGGTGTACATTATTCAGTTTATCTTACTCTTAACTGTTCTGGGAGTTGAGGATGATTTTCATTTCCACTTTTTTTCTTTTGAGGGGAAAGTTGAAGCTTAGAGAGATTAACTTTCCCGAAGTGTCAGGTGATAAGCAATAAAACCAAGATTTATTTATTTTCATGTTTTTATTTATTTTTGAGAGAGAGAGAGAAAGCATGAGCAGGGGAAGGTCAGAGAGAGATGGAGATACAGAATCTGAAGACAGGCTCCAGGCTCTGAGCTAGCTGTCAGCACAGAGCCCAACGCGGGGCTCGAACCCATGAACCGTGAGATCATGACCTGAGCCGAAGTTGGACCCTTAACTGACTGAGCCACCCAGGCGCCCCAATAAAACCAAGATTTAGATCAAGGCTATGCCCCTAGTGGCTAGCCTATACTGCATTTGAATACTTGAGGAGACAAAACAGAATATACAACTGAAATCACTTTGTATTTTTTTAAAAAAATCAGTAGCGTTAGAAGCAAAGCATTGTAAAGTTTAAGAGGTCTTTTTTTTTTTTTTTAATGTTTTATTTATTTCTAGGAGAGAGAGAGAGAGACAGCGTGAGCAGGGGAGGGTCAGAGTGAGAGGGAGTCACAGACTGAAACAGGCTTCAGGCTCCGAGCTGGCAGTCAGCACAGAGCCCGACGCGGGGCTCGAACCCACGAACCGCGAGATCATGACCTAAGCGAAAGTCGGACGCTTAACCGACTAAGCCACCCAGGCGCCCCTAAGAGGTCTTTATAAGTCAGTTTGTAGGAGAGAAAGCTGAAATCCAGGGAGAGTATCTTAAAGCTCTTAAACTAGTCATGTAGTACCCTGGAAAAGTTTCTATCCCTGTATTTTTTTCTTTTTTAAAAATATTTTTTAAACACTTTATTTATTTTTAAGAGAGACAGAGAGAGAAAGACAGAGTGAGAGTGGGGGAGGGGCAGAGAGGGAGACAGAATCTGAAGCAGGCTCCAGGCTCTGAGCTGTCAGCACAGAGCCTGATGTGGGCTCGAACCCACGAACTGAGAGATTGTGACCTGAGCCACAGTCTGATGCTTAACTGACTGAGACGCCCAGGTGCCCCTCTACTCCTGTATTTCAACTCTCCGAAAAGGGTAAAATGCATATTCTACCCGGTCAATTTGTTTTCCAGCTTGTTCATGATGTCTGTCAGGGCAGATTTCTATTTTAAATTGGACCCTGTCACGAGAAATGCTTGAAGAATTATGTGTACTTGGCAACTCAGACTGAATGTAAAGCTGGAATGTAGTAAATTTTCCTATCTCATATCCCTTGTAAATTTTTCTGTGTTGTCTACAGATAGGGTAAGAGGAATAGAGCTCTAGTGTACTTAGGAAGCGTAGTATACCAGTAGTAACTAAGATTATTCCTGTGCTATAATACTGCACATAATGTCAAATATATAGTTTCAACATTATTTGGTGTTTTCTAGATGATCTTAAAATAGATATCAATATAAAACGAATTTAGAGGTACAGAAAATTGAGCCTAGAATGTCAATTCTTGGACCTATTTTGGTGAGAATGTGAATGATGAGCCACAAATCACACTTTGCATCTTAAAATTTGCAACAGAAATCTCAAAGCTAAATACATTCAAGTGCTCTTTGAGCCCACTTGTTTTTTTGTTTTGTTAAAAATAAAAAGACCTATCCGAATGCTGAAAATGAGTAGGGGGTAGGTAAGGGTGAAATATTTCATGCTGATTGTTTTATGTAGTTATCATGACCTGTTTTCCAAGTCCAAAAACCAAATAAGCCTAGTGAATGAAATCTAGGATAATAGACTAGATGCTGTAAAAATGCTTCAACCATCTATCACTTTATGACTAAATTTTCTCTCGGGGTAAGGGTGGAAGATAGAATTTCCTACTTGATTTATCACATGAAATTTAAGATGTAAAGGGTTGTGTTTCTATTTTAAGGGACCCACTACTTTCTGGTGGTAACCTTGTAATTCCCACCTAGTGCCTGCGCTGATCCTATATATTTTCCAATCTGGTACATGTGAGTTGACTTATTTGCATGTTGAATTCACATGGCGAGATTCATTAATCTCATTAATTCCATGGCCTTGTCAACTGCTGGGAAGAGAGGTTGGAGTTGTGATGGATTCTGTTGGATGAGAAGATAGAATGGTGGGAAACTCCTTTCCTTTCTTTTCTGCCCTCCCTCCTTCCCTTTTCTCACTCTCTTTTTCTGTCCAAATTGTTTGCTTTAGGGGAATATCATAATAACATTGATTTTTGGATGTGTAAGATTTAATGCATTAGGCAAGTGAGGAGTGTTTGATATGGGTAGAGGAACAGGAGAAATGAGAATATTTTATGTACTTAATAGCATGTGCCTGAGCCGAGATAAGCTATATTATCCTTCAATAATGAGCAATCCCAATGCAAACTGGTGCAGCCCCTCTGGAAAACAGTGTGGAAGCTCCTCAAAAAATTAACAGTAGAACTCCCCTATGATCCAGCAATAGCACTGCTAGAAATTTACCCCAGGGATACAGGAGTGCTGATGCATAGGGGCACATGTACCCCAGTGTTCACTGCAGCACTCACAACAATAGTCAAAACATGGAAAGAGCCTAAATGTCCATCAACTGACAAATGAATAAAGAAGATGTGGTTTGTATATACAGTGGAATACTACATGGCAATGACAAGTAATGAAATCTGGCCATTTGCAGCAATGTGGATGGAACTGGAGGGTGTTATGCTGAGTGAAATAAGTCAGGCAGAGAAAGACAGATACCATATGTTTTCACTCATATGTGGATCTTGAGAAACTTAACAGAAGACCATGGGGAAAGGGAAGGGGAAAAAAAAGTTACAGAGAGGGAGGGAGGCAGACCATAAGAGACTTTCAAATACTGAGACCAAACTGAGGATTGATGGGGGGTGGGGGAGAGGGAAAAGTGGTGCTGGAGATTGAGGAGGGCACTTGTTGGGATGGGCACTGGGTATTGTATGGAAACCAATTTGACAATAAATTATATTTAAAAAAAATTACAAGCAATCCCGAGATCTCAGTGGTTGGTACAATGGAAGTTTTTACTCACTCATGCTATCTATCCGATATGGGCTGGTGCCCAGACTGACAGAAGCTTCCTCCACAGTATCTCCTACATGATCACCCTTACAATGAATGGGAAGGGAAAGTAACTTTTTTCTGGGAAGTGAGTCACTGACCAAAGTGAGTCCCTACAAGATGCCTAACTGTAGAGGGAGCAGATAAGAACCATCTAGCTGTGTGAACAGAAAAGTCAGAAGCCCATGAAAGCTAGCAGTGTTCCCAGCCTTTCTCTGAGAAGGCGCAAGATCAATACAGGTTAAGGTGGATGCATGACCAGCCATTTGAGTCCTGTGCTGCCCTTCTGAGCATGTCTTCTTTTTAAAAATCTGAGACCAGAATTCAATAAACCAATATCACTTACGGAAGCAATGGCGGCATAAGTGATCCCAGGGCATGTTTGTCTATTCATTCTTTTCTTCATTCCTTTGTTCCTTCATCCCTTCAATAAATATTTGTTGAGCTATCATATATCAAGGACATAATGTAAGCTTTGATTTATTTATTTTCTTGATTTTTATTTTACTTGTACACTCTTTGGTGTTTGTTTCTTTAACACATTTTTACTGCCTTATCAATTTCTTGTATGTGTGTTTATTTTGAATCTGTTATTTTTTGACCTGCTTTGGGGTATGAACCTGATCTGTTTTCTTTACCATACTATCGTTTAAAAGACATTTTTAAATGTTTATTTATTTTTGAGTGAGAGAGAGAGAGAGTGCAAGCGGTGGAGGGGCAGAGAGAGAGGGAGACACAGAATCTGAAACAGGCTACAGACTTTGAGCTATCAGTACAGAGCCCGACGTGGGGCTCGAACGCACAGACCACGAGATCATGACCTGAGCTGAAGTTGAATACTTAGCCGACTGAGTCACCCAGGCGTGGCTTTACCATACTCTCCTGATGTTTTCTTACTAAATATTTGATAACCAAGGAGTAAGCATAGTGTAATGGTTGGTTTTTCTCCCTCAGTATTTCTAAGAAGCAGTTTCAATTAAAATAAAACATAAGAATTCCAATTTATTAACATTTGAATTAACCTCTTATAATTTTACCTGCAACACATAATTTTTCCCTTGCTGTTTTATCTTTAGAGTCAAATGACAAGTCATTCAGGTCACTGAAGAAATGTCTGAATAACAAGTAAAATTATTCTAGGGGAGTGGTCTCCATTAGACAGTGAAACCTGACATAGTCCCTGAGCGCAGCTGAAAACATTTTTTTCCCCAGTAATCACTGTCCCCTTGGTTCATCTTTGCTTAGGTTTCCACATTTCTGTTGCATGGCCTGACTTATAATGTGATTGTATAATTTGGTCTGTCTTGGAGCTAGTCTTACTTATGGTCTCAGCTTACCACCCCTTGTAAACCTCGCACAGTACCTCGTCCGTAGTAACTGGTTAACAAACTTGTTAAGTGGATGTGATTTTCATCATCCATAGCGGGTGAATATTTCATGTGATGCAATGTGAAAAACGAACTCACAGGGGGCACCTGGGTGGCTTAGTCGGTTAAGCGTCCGACTTTCGCTTGGGTCATGATCTCGCGGTTTGTGGGTTCGAGCCCCGCATCGGGCTCTGTGCTGACTGCCAGCTCAGAGCCTGGAGCCTGTTTCAGTCTGTGACTCCCTCTCTCTCTGACCCTCCCTTGCTCACGCTGTCTCTCTCTCTCTCTCCTAGAAATAAATAAAAATATATATAAAAAAAAGAAAAACGAACTCACAGTCATTTCATACAGAAAGCAGTTGCAGAACTAAATATGGGGGAAGAGACTGCATGGAAGGTTCTCTGTATGGAACGTTCTAGCCTGCTTAAGTTGTCTTGCTGTGTTTCAAGGGAGCACTGTTTTTCTTTTCTTTTCTTTTTTTTTTAAAATGTTTTATTTATTTCTAGGAGAGAGAGAGACATCGCGAGCAGGGGAGGGTCAGAGAGAGAGGGAGTCACAGACTGGAACAGGCTCCAGGCTCTGAGCTGGCAGTCAGCACAGAGCCCGATGCGGGGCTCGAACCCACGAACCGCGAGATCATGACCTGAGCGAAAGTCGGACGCTTAACCGACTAAGCCACCCAGGCGCCCCAAGGGAGCACTGTTTTTCACTTTGCCTCTATAAAATTAGTGTTTCTGAAATTAAAACAACAACAACAAAACCCCCTTTATTCTGGTATAATAAAGTGTCTCTCAATCACTTGAACTTTCTTTTCAGTAACTTCAGTATCTTCCTTTCAGGAGGGTGTTTGAAGTAAACTCTTCTGGGACCAAATCCAGTGTTTCTGCCTCAGAGAAACCTAATTAACTGACATTTTAAAAGCTACTCTGACTGTAGGCAAAGAATATTACTTGATTTATAGTTTACGAAAAGTCGATACACAGAATTTGGTGGGTTTTATGGTAGTTCTTTCGGTTGATTGGTTTCATTTTTATTCAGTAAATTATTTACAGCAGCTGAGTGATGTCATCAGAAACTTGACTTACTTTACTGTACTTGGAAGGCTGAGGCACAAGAAAATATTTCACAGTGACTGGGAAGGCTAAGCCTGTGTGCACAAGAAGGTAACTGCAGATGATAGCTATCATTTATTAATTTCCCTCTTACTGTAGAAGCCAAGGGTTTGAACATTGTTGAAAACAATTATTGAAATGTCAAGGAGTTTGTTTTGTGACTTGGATTCTCTGAAGCCTTGTTCTAAAAAGAGTACAACAGTGGATTCTGGTGTCACATTCTAAAGAGACTGGCAAGATTTGGGGCACTAAAATTTCTTTGAAAATTGCAACAAAATGCTGGAGAATTGTACCTTCCTTTGGTGTGTGTGGTATAATTTTATCCATCCGAGCTGGGCGCAGGATATGTATTTCACTATCAAAGATCGCAACAAGGCCCCATGAAAATCCCCCGTGAGAAGATTCCTCCAGAGTTACCATGCTTCAGGAAGTATGGGTAAGAGTGTGCGACATTTGTTCACAAGCCACAGGCCTTCTTGGCCGTCTGGGAGCGTGGGCATGTGTGATCTCTGCTTCCAGGCATAGGTGACCATCACTGTTGAGTGTCCCAAAATATTCTTAGTGTCTCATGTATCAGTTCAAGTTGATGTGGCTTGTGGCTTTAGGATCCTTTAAGTGGAGCCCAGCACCATTTTCATGATAATGGGTTTCTTTTTTACATTTATGTATTTTTTGAGAGATAGAGTGAGACAGAGCATGAGTGGGGAGGGCCAGAGGGAGAAGGAGACACAGAATCTGAGGCAGCCTCCAGGCTCTGAGCAAGCATTCAGCACAGAACCCGAGACAGGGATCAAACCCACCAACCGTGAGATCATGACCTGAGCTGAAGTCAGATACTTAACCGGCTGAGCCACTCAGGCACCCATGATACTGGGTTTCTAAAAAGGCTTTGTTTGGGTTCTTGTGTTGGTTCTGGGGATTTGGGTGAAAGAAAGAAAGGCCCTCCTTGGTGAGTCCAGATTCCCCACTGGGTGCTTCCTGTTGTCTGCACCTCCACAGGAGTGGTGCTGGGGGAGCAGTCCATGCCCATAGGTGGGTGGTGTCCTTGTTGCCGTTTGGTCTATCCATGCCCTCCGGGAAGGTGTCAGGCTCAGAAAAACAAAAACAAGACAAAACCAAACAGCCCAGGTCTAACTTGAATATTTGAGTATTTGAAAACTATTAGCCAACTGCTGCTACTTTTCCAGGTTCTTAAACTCTAGGCTGCTAGTGTTCTGAATATTTCAATGTGTCACTCAGCAGACTCACTAAGTGCATACTGCTGAGCTTAGTTTGTGAACGTCATTAAAAAAAAGTTCCTGGTGGGGCACCCAAGTGGCTCAGTTGGTTGAGCTTCAGACTGTTGATTTCAGCTCAGGTCATGATCTCATGGTTGTGGGATCAAGCCCTGCATTGGGCTCTGTGCTGGCAATGCGGAGACTATTTGGGATTCTCTTTTTCTTTGCTCCTTCCCCAGTTGCACTCTCTCTGTCTCTCTCTCTTTCTCTGTCTCTCTCCCTGTCTCTTTTCCTCAAAAATAAATAAACTTTATAGTATTTAAAAACAAATGAACTTTATTTATTTTTGAGGGAGGGAGGGAGGGAGAGAGTGAGCGAGCGAAAGCGAGCGAGCATGAGTAGGGCAGAGAGAGGGGGAGACACAGAATCTGAAGCAGGCTCCAAGCTCTGAGCTGTCAGCACAGAACCCAATGTGGGCTTGAACTCATGACCTGAGTTGAAATTGGGCACTTAACTGACTGAACTACCTAGGCGCCCACAAAATAAATAAACTTTTTAAAAACGTTCCTGGAAACAATATAAGTAGGAAGTATTTTAAGGTCATTGGCCTGGCCTCATTTCATACCTCCTTTTGCTCAGTGTCTTGTCCATAGTTGGTGCTCAAAATATTAGGTGAAATGGACAAGGAATGAGTCGTAGGCAGATTTACTAATAGAAGGAATTGAAACAAGCAAGGGGCAAGTGGCAGGGGTAGGGAGACCTGCCTGGGAGTGCTTTATTGAGTCAAAAAAATGTTCTCTAGGTTGGTAAGGTCACTGAAGGTTGCACAGAGATGGCTGGGTTGGAGCACAGAAAAAAATAATGATTCTTTTGAAGCTATCAGTCTGTGAAATGTTCTTTGGAACACAGAAAAGCTTGTGGAAAGGATAGGGTTTTGAATTAGACAGAATAAGGCTCATTCTTATTGGCTGTGACCTTGAGCTGACTACATCGTGTCTTTGGGCTCTTGGTACAAGCTGAATAATTATGATAGCATTATATGCTGCTCAATATCTTATTGAGAATAAATAATACATGTAAAAGTGGCTAACCGCAATGTGTGTCCATGTGTTTATGCATGTGTGTATGTATAAAATTTTATTTTTATAAATAAATAACATGCTTTATTGAATGCAGCTGGGTGCTGCTTTCCAGGTATTAACTTGTTTATGCAACATATTAGGTTGGTATTATTTTTCTGTTTTTGTTTTTGTTTTTTTGTTTTGTTTTGTTTTAAGACAAGCAGACTTAGGCATTGGCCAGTAACATAATGTGCCCATAGTTGTCCAGCTAGTGAGTGGTGGGGATGGACTGTGAACCCGGGTGGTCAAAGATGAGACAGTCTTCTAGATGCTTACAACCACAACAAGACTTTTGAGTTCCTCCTGTGCACAAAAACTCAGGGCTGGTTAGCTTCTCCAGTGAAAATAACATAGGTTGTCACTGAGTTACTTTCATTGTGGTCAAAGTTGCCATGAACCTTCTGCCCCCTTTAAAGAATATTTTAATACTTTAAAGAGAAATTTTGAGGTTAAAGATTTAGTATTTACTGATCATATTATAGTACAAGGCACTTAGTTCCTTGGTCTTAATTTCTTCATTGGTAAAATAGAAACTTTTTGTATCTAAGCAGATTGCCAGAACAGGTAAATGAATGAATGTATATGAAAACAGTAAACTGTAAGGCCCCAGAAAAATGAAGGGCACTATTGCTATACTTAGGTGCTGGCCTTGATCTAATGCATCTTTATTTTCCTAGTGACGGCATATAAGCAGAATTATATTGGCTATTATTTGGTAAGCATCCATAATGTCCTTAAGCACCTATAATATTTTAAGTTCACTATCAAGTATCATCATACACAAGGATTAGGTTTTAAACTTAAAAGTCAGTCTATACAGTGGAAAAGTGTATATAATAAAGATTATCCCTAAAATACCTTAATTTCGACACTTTCTCAATTGAGTTAGAATGTTAACTCCAAGGACTTAGTTGCTTTCATTGACCACAATATCCCAGGGATTAGAAAGAGTGATCAGTACATATTTGTTGAGCGGATTCATAGTTGACTTGCACTGAGGAGCCAATTTCATGAAAACATAACACCTTTTAATACGAGCATCCCATTTCATACAGTAAAAGGCTCATCTTAAGAATTCCCCATGGAAACTTTCTTTGTGGAATCAGTGTGGTTGAATTTCTGCAATCTAATGCAAATATAACATGACTCCATGGTGTACGTTTCTGTGATTACAACATGCTGCACAACATCTATTATTATCCCATTTTGGAAATGAGGAAATTGAGACTCAATGGAGTCCAGAAACACAGCCAGAGCCTCCCTGCTGGCCCTCAGAGTACAGTCTCACATAAAAATGTTGGATTTTCCAATCTCTTTCCTGCAGCTGAAGGTAGGGTGTCTGTTTGCCCTGAGCCAAAGTAGGGAGTGGATGAGAAATAAGAACCAAGTGGTGGTGTTTCTTGTGTGATTCTGTAGATTCAAAAAGCAACAGGGTTGCTTCCATCTGAAATGACATCTTCATTTTGTCTAGCCCTTTCTTAAGCATCTGTGATGGTTTGAACTTTTGGGGGATCACTTGGACTGTACTGAAGGTAAGATTCCAAGATGGGGCAATTATTGGCCCCAGCAGCTATTGCTGTGGAGTCTTCTAGCACTTAAATTAGTCCCGATGTTTCTGATAAATTTTAAGATGATCAGCAGTTTGGTCTTGGAATCAAGGCTTATCACTTTAGCTACAGGGACCAATGACCTGAAATAATTTGTCTGCATTGGTATC
The DNA here is from genome assembly GCA_017311185.1 of Proteles cristata cristata. Lineage (NCBI taxonomy): Eukaryota > Metazoa > Chordata > Mammalia > Carnivora > Hyaenidae > Proteles > Proteles cristata. The sequence continues at coordinate 438,643 of JAESUZ010001605.1, forward strand.
TTGATTAAAAGTATTGGTGAAATGTACTACCCCTGACTTTGTCAGCCCATGGATTGTGTGTAGATCAGTGTGGGAGAGTGTGCTTGCTTCGTTTTGAGGGCTTTTTCTTACATAACCTTACAAAAAGACTTTTTCACTTGACTTGAAATTCTTTGGTGTGACTTCTTATTCCTGAGTTGATGCCAGGACTTGCCTTATTTCTCATGCCAAATTAAAAAAAAATTATTTGTCAGGAATTACATTTGACTCATTATTACTCATGAGCACCTGAAGTCAGTGGCTTGAATTTTAAGTCACTTCATTAGGAAATATTCAGTAAACATTTCTTGGAGCCCCTCTGGGCCTGGAGTACCAAGGGGATTAAACAGCTAGTAGACTGTTTCCATTATGACATTTCAAATTTGAATGATAGCCGTTGAGCAGAGTCAGAAAATGTATCCAGTGGTAACCAGTAATAGCTTGATATTGGGTAAATTGTCTGATTTGATTACTCTTTAAAAAAAATGGATATCCTTACTATAACTAAAAATATGTCATTTATACCTAAGTGGAGAAGAGCGACGCTTTGATAGTTGTAAGCTGATAGCATCTTTATTCAGAAATTGTATTGAAATTAACGTATGGGAGGTTCCTATAAATGACGTCATGATATAATAACACTGTATTAATCTTTTAGAAGTCTATTCTTGGCTCTTTTATCCAAATAATGTTGCCAGATATTACAGCTGCAGTGTAACTTGAAACAATGTGAAAATTGCCGTTTTCTCATTCCAAGCAAAAAGGCTAATGCTAAATTAGTTTTCATGTTAAAAGTTGATTGAATTGAGTAATAGCCAGCTGTATTCCCTCTTCTCTGGTTCTTTTAATGAAAGTCATCCCCCCAGCAATCCTTTTGATTTAAATTCTTTAAAACCAAAAGAGAAAAAAAAAACCCTAAAAAATTACTCTTTTATCTGCCTCAGAATAGCTGAGAAAGAGTATTGTGCTTGGAATTCCTGAAAATGAATTCATAAAGGGCTTTGTATCTTATGTTACCAGAATTCTTTTATGTAAACTGGAAAAAAAAAACCCATCTGATTCTAAATGAAAGCCCTGAAAAAAAAAAAGTTAGGGCTGATTTTAGTGGAGGAGTGCTTTCCTAGGAAGCTGTTTATGATTCCGAAGGTCTATGGATCTATTTCATCTCACACACTGTTTGATTCTTCTGTCTTGTCGGTTAACCCAGCTTCAAGGTCTTCAGTGTAGCTTCTATTGATTCAGTTAAGATCCGCAGTCCTTTCCATGAGCTTGTTCTCTGCCATCAGGGCCTGTGTTGCTGGTGCTGCAGGAAAGGATGATTTCTTCCTGTTCCCGTTACTATCACTTCTTTCTTTTTTATTGGTGGTCCTTCTTTGCTTTCCTTTGAAGAAACTGCCCTCAAACTGCTTTTCATTTCTACCCGGATGTGATAGCTCTGCGTGGGTGCACTTTAAGAAAACATGGTGAAAAATAGAACTTGTGTTCTTTGCAAACAGTACCCCTTCCCCATGTCCATCACTGTCAGCGGTCCCTTCCTTATCTTTGACACACAGTGACAAGTAGTTGGGATTGTTATGTGCTTCTCTTTCCACTACATAATTGGTTCCTTAGCCGTCCTCTGGCATTAGTCAGCTCATCCTTGAATTCATGAAATCCTCTGATTTTTCTCCATGCTTGTTGCCAAACTCCGAAGAATTAACTATCACCTTTTTGTTGGATCACAGGCACTTTTTATCTTAACCGCTATTGAGGAAATGTGTGTGTGTGTGTGTGTGTGTGTGTGTGTGTGTGTGTGTGTGTGTGTGTGTTTAAAACCCAATCAAAATTAAGATTCTTTGAACTCGATTGGCACCCAGGGAAGATTTAGAGTTTCATAATAACTATAATGATGATGATATGAAATGGTAACAGGTAACATTTATTGAGCGTTTCCTGTGTACCAGCCACTCCTCTATATACTTTGCACATATTCATTCATTTATTAATCCTCAAAACACTCCAGTGAGACAGACAGTATCATTGAAGTACATAGGGATAGAGTGGCCTAAGTTTACAAATGTATCGAGAACATAGGCTGGGATTTGAGCCCAGGTAGTCTGGCTCCAGAGCCTATTTTCTTAAATTACTAAGTTTTGTACTTGGGATAATAGAGAGATTAGAGAGATAGGAACTTGCGCAAAACCCTGTGATATAATAACCTGGTATTTTTGCCTGTGGTGTACTCTAACTGGTCGTGGCCAAAGTTGTCGTAAGTACTCATAAGCCAAAAGTTACTATGTCGCTGTTTTGCATTTTCGTAGTGCTTTCCTTCGCAGGTTTAAAGAGACCCTCAAACCTCGCCTTTTACCTCTGCCTGGTTTGATCACATATGATTCACTGCCTGACACTTGCACCACTCATTCTTGTTTCCTATACCTGCCCATGGACTTAACTCCTAGGAAACAAAAACATAATCCTAACACCTATTTAAAGCAGATTGCAGAAAATGTGTATTTTTAAAAGCCAACTCCATTAGAAGAGGTTATTAGCTATATCCAATTTAGATTAAGTTACTTAAAAAAATGTTTTCTCCCTCTCCTTAGAGCCTGTGACTCATGGCTCCCGTCCTCACACTCACCCTGGCGTTGGTGTAGTTCAGCCGCAATTTATTAGCTACAAACTGAAGATTTTGTATGGAGTTTGGTTTTCCTCTTGCTTCATGCAGCCACATATTTTCAAATGTGTCTAAGAAGGGGTCCAGTTGAAAATGAGAGGATGTTAATACATGAAATTATGTCCTGGAGATGCCTGACAGCTGTTTTTCTAGGTGCTGAATTGCATATCTCAACCCATGTGTTTTCTTCGCTTTTCACATTTGAAGACTTAAAAATTAAAAAAAAAAAAAGTTTATTTTTGTGAGATAGAAAGTGACAGAGAACAAGTAGGGGAGGGGCAGAGAGAGAGTGAGGGAGACACAGAATCTGAAGCAGGCTCCAGGCTCTGAGCTGTCAGCACAGAGCCCGACGTGGGGCTCGAACCCACGAACCGTGAGATCATGACCTGTGCTGAAGTCGGATGCTAAACTGACTGAGCCACCCAGGCGCCCAAAGGTTTGAAGACTTTTAGATAATTCCATCATGTATAGAGGTTACTCAAGGATACTAAGTGACTTTAGGTTTTATAGTCATAGGGGGAAATAGAGGTAAAATGGGAAACTCTAAAATATTAATATTTAGGGCAGTATTTAAAAAAAGAGTGCAGTAATTGGGTCAGCTTATATATGTATGCATGAGTATGAGAAAGACACATGCACTGGAAAAGGGAAGACTTTTTTGCATTACATTTGAATACCGTCGCATATTAGAATAGTGCTTCACAGATGGGAAAATGAGCCTTGGAGAGGTTAAATGAGTTGACCAAGGGGCCATGGGGTAGTTAAGACAGAGCCAGCATTGAAATACATATATGTATTTCATATATGCTTTCATATATGCTTTCATATATACTTCACTTTTACCTTCTGTCTAAACAGATGGTAAAAAGAATTCACTCACTATGTTAAGAGAAAAATATGGAAATAGATGTTCATCTTGGAGCCCAATATACCATACCTGACTCTGGTTCACAAAAACGGTTTAGTACAACTCTGGGGTTTCTGGCTTTGTAACGTGTGTAGGTTTTAGGGCCTAGGCCACAGTATGGAGATCCTCATACCTAGCCTGAAAGGTTTTGAGGGGACGAGCTTACCTGCTACCACTGAGATTCATTGAAATTATGTATATGAAAGTATCTGGTACCTGATAAATGTGAAATTTCATTCTCCTTCCGTTACATACTGCTTTATAAATTGTTTACATTTTTCCTGATGACATTATTTGTTTTCTGGTGAGTCCTCTTCATCTTATAAAATCTTATGAAGAACCATTTTATTCCATGTGGTATGAAGACCTAAAAAGTTAAAAAAAAAAAAAAAGTGGAGCTTTTGGATGTTGTAAGGTAACTTCCAGGAGGTTATTATCTGGCCAAATGGTTTGAAGTCTTGTAAAGCCAGGAAGATTCCATCTACAATTTAACTTTTAGGGAAACAGTAAAGATGTAGCATAAACACCGAGAGAAATGAGGAGATGTTAGTATCTATACCATTTATACTCGTGGGTGTGATTTTTGTTGTGGAGTGGTTAATGACCAGATGGGTTCCATATAATGGAAGGCTGACCTCAAATATGAGGAGAATAAATGGGCTAAAAGGAAAAAAAAAAAAAAAAGAATAGCAACCATTGCTGTGGTTCCTAAGAAAGAGGTGGCTGGGGAGGCGATTGATAACGAGGATGACAAGGTCAGGGATAACTGGTACAGGGTTTTGATGTAGACCTTGAGGGTACGAGGCCATGGGGCCAGGCCTCCCTTCTTTCTGGTAGAATGGGAACTATCATTAGAAGGTAATAAATATATTTAGTTTATACTTCAGTTCTGTATGTTTATGTGAGAAGAGATTAGATTACAGATTTATTATAACTCATTCCCCCAAAATATCTGGGAATGAGTAAATACCCAAATAATCCTCTATTATTCATATTAACAGGACGGGGGAGGCAGGAAGAGGGTGTGTATGTGGACAATATAGAACGATATAAAAACCACTGATGGCTGACAGACTCCCACGGATTCTTCTCTCCTGTCTTCTGCCTGACCTTTTTGGCTGGGCAACACTGGGCACAGCCAAACCCTTCGCGAGAGGAGGGGGAAGTGGAGGAAGAGACAACTCACCTACTACCGACAGCAGATGATCTTAAATTTTAAGAAAACATTACCCCGCCCTTCCCCCTTAAAAACTGGCTTCCTCCCGACTTCCCACACTCAGTGAAATACACTTAGATGCCTCTAATGCCTGACTTGATCCTCACTGTAATGATGAGAGTCAGATGCTTAGACACACTAGGCTAATGGGCTTTGACTTGGCCACAGTTGAGATCATAAATCCATATGACAGACACTGGGTGGTTGCCATATTTGTTAGGAACGTAAATTATGTTGGACCTGGAGCCTGATGTAAAATGCTGCATTATGTTGCCATGTCAACTAATCATCACAGAAGCCTTTGTTTGATGTTGGTCCTGATTGTCTAATTTTAGGAGTATGAAATGCAGCAAAGGGTGCCAATTTCAAATCCAGATGTCAGCCAGGCATGGTGATAAAGTTTTATAAATTCAGGCTTGAAAGGAACTTAAATCTCACAAAGGGTTCTCAATATATAAAGAACAAAATTGTTCAGTGCTTTTGAAGATGTTGTGCACATGTTGCACTTACAGTATTAAAAAATGTTGTATAGGGGCGCCTGGGTGGTTCTGTTGGTTAAGCTTCTGACTGCACTCAGGTCATGATCTTGCAGTTTGTGAGTTCGAGCCCTGCATCAGACCCTGGGCTGACAGCTCAGAGCCCAGAGCGTGCATCAGATTCTGTGTCTCCCTCTCTCTCTGCCCCTCCCCTGCCAATGCTCTGTTTCTCTGTCTCAAAAATAAACACTAAAAAACAAAAAAATTAAAAATTAAAAAAAATTTTAAAAATGTGTTACAGATAAAAAGGAAAGTGTACAGAACAGAATGATCAGGAACATGAGATTTGGAGTCAAATCTTAGCTTAGGTCTTGATCCTCCTGTTTAGTAGTGAATGTCTCTCAATCATATTTTCCCCATATATACAACTGGGAGAGCATGATACATGTTTCATGGAGGTGTTGTGATGATTAATTGAAATGATGCTTATAAAGGTATTAGTCCAGCATATTTTGAGTGCTCAGGAAATGCTAGTTGCAATTAATAATAGTAATAGAAATAGGTAATAGAATTATCACTTGTAACATCTTGAACTGTAGTAACTTCTTGCAAATGCAGGAGGGTTAATGTCATTATTGACGTGATGTTGCAGAACATATTCCATCTTGGGGTGCTCGTTAGAATAATATGGAGAATGCCACCAGTGTGTCAGGAAGGGAGGTGACTTGATACTGATTTTTTTTAAAAAACATCCAATTAAGGTGAAATGTTCTTTAAGCCTTTCATCTCCTCTCTTGTTTTCTCCTTGAAGAGAAATTTGTTGATAATTAACGTGGGTATGATATCTTTGCTGGCCTAAATGATCTAAATTCTTTTTTTTTAAATGTTTTAATTTAATATTTTTTTAGAGAGAGAGAATGTGCCTATGTGTGAACAAGCCAGTAAGGGGGGTGGGGTGAGCAGAGAGAGAGAGACAGAGAGAGAGAGATTGAGAGAATCCCAAGCAGGCTCCATGCTCAGTGCCGAGCCTGATGCAGGGCTCAGTCCCACAAACCGGGGATCATGACCCAACACTTAACTGACTGAGCAACCAGGTGCTCCCTAAGTGCTTTGAGTTTATGTGATAACTTGCTTCAGGGAAAACAGCAGGATTGGAAGGAGGGGTCTGAAACCCACCCTTGCTTAGACATCTGTTTTCAGCTTTGGAGGACAGCTCTTAGAAACCTCAAAACTCTTTGATGCTTCTTTGACTCAGTTATACATTGCTTCCTTTGTCTACATGCCTGGTGTTGCGATTTGTGTACATGCCCGCAATTATGCCTGGAACAGCATATGGTTATTAAAAAGAAAAGTAGCTGCCCGACCACTAGACGGGGAGTTGAGGGCACTTTATGTACCTTTATACTCCCAGTGCCCAGCATAGAGCCTGGCCCTAGGTACTGACTTCATAAACATTTGTTGAATGATTATGTGGCCAGAATCAAGACACGACTGTAGGCTTCCTTCTGGGTGATCGTGAGCAATTTACCCCTCTTTTAAACCCCACATCTCTCTGTCTCACCACTAAGCATTATACCTAGCTTTGTCTCCTACAGAGCATTGATGTGAGCTCACATGAACACATATGAAAATTTTTTGGTAATTTCAAAACATTGGACAATGGAAGGTAATAAAAAAAGAAGTCACAATACTGAAATGTAAGCTGTAATCTTTATTGTGGTATCGTTTGTAATAGTGAGAACTGGAAACAACGGAAACTTCTACCATGAGGGTGTTTGCCTCGTGAGTAGCTGATGCCATGTATATGCCATATAATACTGGGCAGCTGATAATAATATTTACTGAAGTTTTTATTATGTGCCAGGTCCCAGTCTAAGCATTGAACAAAGATCTCATTTAATCTTTATAACATCCCTATCAGACCTGGATGCCATTATCCTCAATTTACAGGTGAAGTAGGACTACATGGCTAGCACAGGAGAAGGTACATGGAGAAAAAGCGGGTTGAAGACCAGGATGTAGAGTGCCAACTGCATTTATTGAGCCGAGAAGAAACAAGTCTGGTCCTCCACCAAGGAACAAAGAGTGGCTGTCTCTAGGGACTGAATTTGTGGAGGTGCTGTTACTCTCTCTAGGGCACTTTTCTATTTGGTTTGATCTTTTTTTTTTTTACAATGAGCATGTATTATTTTATAGCTAATAAAATGAAGCAACAAATGATAGTCTAAACAATAGAAACTTGGGGCGCCTGGGTGGCTTAGTTGGTTAAGTCTCTGACTTCGGCTCAGGTCATGATCTCACAGTTCATGGGTTCAAGCCCCATGTAGGGTTCTGTGCTGACAGCTAGCTCAGAGCCTGGAGCCTGCTTTGGATTCTGTGTCTCCCTCTCTCTCTGACCCTCCCCTGCTCACACAGCCTTTCTCTCTCAGAAATAAATAAAAGATTTAAACAACAGAAACTTTCATTTTTCTTATTCAAAACAAGAGATACCCAAGATTTCTTCTTTTTTTTCTCTCACCCTCCTCACCAAGTTCCTGTTTCCCAGATCGCAGCAATTCACTTGACTTTCATTTGCAATGTTTGTGTGGAGAGTGAAGTTTTAGCTTGGACATAATATAGTGTGATATCTCTATGCCTGTTAAAAGGAAAGGACTGCAGTTTGCTGGCCGGCACATGCCTCTTTCCATTAAGGAACAAACTCTTTGACTTTTAAAAATCGAATAACCCAAAGGAGGGACACCTGCAGGCTCAGCTGGTTAAGCCTCTGGCTCTTCAGTTCAGATCATAATCTCACGGTTTGTGAGTTCGAGCCCCACATCGGGCTTTGTACTAGTGGGATTCTCTCTCTCTGCCCCTCTTTCCCACTCCTGCACTCTCTCTCTCTCTCTCTCAGAATAAATTTTTTTAAAAAATTTAAAAAATTAATAAATAAAATGATTCTGACATGGGGCCTGAACTCATGAATCATGAGATCATGACCTGAGCTGAAATCCAGAGTCAGACACTTAACCCACCGAGCCACCCAGTGCCGCGAGCCGCCGCTAACAGCCTGCCGGGAGTGCCCTGGCCACCCACGCACACATGTCCGTTCACTGCCCGGACCACAGCAGCGTCCAGGTCGCTTTGGGAGTCCACCCCCAGGTGACCGTGTGCCAGCGAAGTCGCCGCCCCGAGGCAGCCGGGCTGCGGGTCCTGCGGTCCGCTTGGCGGCCTCCCAGCGGCGCCTGCGCCTTGCTGCCCGTGGGATTCCAACGCTCATTGTTGCTGCAGAACCTTTTGTTAGCGCAGAACTTTCTCACACTCACTGGCCCAGATGTTTGCTGAATTCCAGGGCTAGTGTGTGTAGTCAGGCAGCCAATTCCAATTTTAGAATGCTGCTGCTTGTGACTGTGAAACTCTGTTCACTCAGGCTTTTAAAGGGCTGACAAGGTGAGTGTGTGTGTGTGTGTGTGTGTGTGTGTGTGTGTGTGTGTGTGGTGTTGTGTATGTGTGTGTTGTGTGTGTGTGAATGGTGTCTGGCGTGTTGGAGAAGGGACAGCAATGAACAATCAACAACCAACTTCCTACCAGAGAACAAGCATCTATTCTGAGAGGCTTTGAATGTTAGCAGTGATAAAACAAAGGTATCTGAAAGGTTGAATGTCCCTGGAATTTAAAGTCATCCACATTTCACAAAGGATGATACTAACATTTTTTTAAGAAAGATAGAACACTTCTTTTACCTCTGAATTTTTAGTTATCTCACAACTTTCTTCAGTTAATGTGCCTCAGAATTTGACATCATTTCTAAGTTACAAAGTTCTTTCTAATGCTTAAAAGAAGCCTTTCTCCTTATGGAAGAAATTACAGAGGCATCTGTGTTCCCTCTCTCCCTCCTCCCTCCCTCCCTCCCTCCCTCCCTCCCTTCCTTCCTTCCTCCCTCCCATCTTCCCTTCCTTTCTTTCCTCTTTCCTCCCTTTCTCCCTTTCTCCCTTCCTTTCTTCCTCTCATACTTCCTTTCTCAAAGCCAGGTATTGTTACTGGCTTTGAGTTTGTTGTTAATTGAACTTTGAACCAGGTAGACAATTTCCTTTGCTCTCAGAAACTGTCATTTTATTGGAGACAAACAATAAATAACTTGGGAATTTCAGATAAGTGCTATGCAATTTAAGCGCTATGTGAAAAACTAAACGAGATAATGTTATAGGGGGTCTGAGAAGTGGAGAGGGAGAGGACTTGCTGCTTTCAGTTGGATGGGTGACCGTTCAGCTGAGACTTGAATGATGAGAAATTATGGGGGACACTGTCGGTCAGACTTGGGGACTTCAGGTATCCTGCATGCAAAGGTGGGTCAGGATGATGATACCTGCCTCACATGTGGTTGGGATTAACTAAGGTGGCCTGTAAGAATGCCCAGCATAGTGCTTTGGCATATAATAGCCTTGAGTTATAATAATAGTAGGACTTAAAAAATGTTTCTCCCCATCACAATTTTGCATGTCTGTTAGTGGAAGTAGTCATCATATCATCTATAAAAAAAATCTGTTGGCAGTAGAGGCCAGAATAAAAGATCTACTAGAGCCATGATTTGGATTTAGGGTGTAGGACCAAACAAGATGATTCCAGAATCTAGCCTGGCCTCTTGAGATTACTGGAGGGCTAATTGTGTTCCATAATATGCCAAGTTTATTTCAAGAGTTGGCTAGAATGTAGTTACTTGATAGATGAGTTGGACATGAGACTTCAGAATATGAACCACGCCTTAGATTTGCTTAACTCAATTCCTCCTCCCCAAGGAGGTGAGTTTCTGGAAGCCCTGAAGGCAGGGCCAACATGCTAGCCTCAGGAGGCTCCTGAGATATGCTCAGATCTTGGCAGAGTCCTCCACTGAAATTCCCTAATTCTGCAGCGCAGAGCGTGGAAGAGATGGCTTTGGCCTGGGAAGATTTGACAGCAGGTGTTACCTTGAAGCTGCCAAGTGCGAGATGATAGAGATTCCTCATTGCAAGAATGCTGGAGAAAGCACATTTTACTGTCCATGGGCCAATCTGAATTTATTCTTACCAGTCATATTTGTTGTCGACTTTATTTCAAAAGCCAGATTCCAGGTTTCTTGAAGAAACACCATAATAACTAACGCTCACATTTGCGTAGCATATACACCTTGACCTGGATCTCTGGCCCTTACGGTAACCCTGCTGGTTCTTAGCATTTGCCCAGGAATGGTGTCCCCAAGTGATATGGCAGAGTATCAATAAGGGCCATCGGTGCTGTGATGCTAGACCTCCGTGAGTTGAACCTGGGTCCTACCACCAGCTGTGAGATCCTGGGTGACTTTAACCGCTCTGTGACTTGGTTCCTCATTGTAAATTGAGGATCATAGTACTCACCTCATAGGATTGCTGAGCAGGTTAAGTTAATATATGCAAGTCCCTTAGAATAGTGGCTGGGCAGGAACCAAGATTTTATATGGGGAGAGATGGAGACTCTGGAGGTCACAAGGCTGGCTTGCCTTAGCTGATTTGCAGAGCTGGGACCCAACATGAATCTCTTGATTCTGAGTCTGGTGATCTTTCTACTTTTTCTTGTGTTAACAAGTTGTTGTTTATGATTTTAAAACATGAATTCAGAAAGGAGTGTATGAAGATAATTGAGATTATAGTACTAAAATAGCCCATTATTAGTAGTAGTGCTGTTAACCTGAACTGAGGTTCATACTAGTTTTTTTTTTTTTTTTAAGTAAGCTCTGTGCTCAACATGGGGCTTGAACTCATGACCAGAGATCAAGAGTTGCATGCTCCAGGGGCGCCCGGGTGGCTTAGTCGGTTAAGCGTCCGACTTTCGCTTAGGTCATGATCTCGAGGTTCGCGGGTTCAAGCCCCTCATCGGGCTCTGTGCTGACTGCCAGCTCGGAGCCTGGAGCCTATTTCAGAGTCTGTGTCTCCCCCTCTCTCTGACCCTCCCCTGCTCATGCTGTCTCTCTCTCTCCTAGAAATAAATAAAAATATATTTAAAAAAAAAAAAAGAGTTGCATGCTCCACTGACTGAGCCAGCCAGTCGCCCCACGTAGTAATTATTTTGAAATGACTTCCGATGATACTTTTGTGGATATTTTTAAAATGCCATTGGTCTTTTCATATCTGCTTCCTAATTTTATAATGAGTGTGGAAGACATATGACTGAAGATGATATTTCCAATATAACAATCAAATGAGCTTTCCTTGAAGGCAAAACTATATAAAAAGGATGTGATTTAAAAAAATGAACAAAAATGAGGGTGCCTGGTTGGCTCAGTCGGTGGAGCGTGCGACTCTTATTCTCAAGGTTGTAAGTGTGAGCCCCATGTGGGGTGTTGAGATTACTTAAAAAAATAAAACCTTTTAAAGAAATGAACAAAAATGTGTAAATCATAATGAGCATTTTCCCTTATAAAGTGAGACTATAGTTTTCTCACTGAGGCTGTCCCTATTCAAATATTCTCTTTCTCTTTGGAAATTGCCTAATCAATCAGGATTACCTTATTTTAAATAAAAATTTTGGGGCACCTAGGTGGCTTAGTCGGTTGAGCGTCCGACTTTCGCTTAGGTCATGATCTCACGGTTGGTGGGTTCAAGCCCTGCGTCGGGCTCTGTGCTGACTGCCAGCTCGGAGCCTGGAGCCTATTTCAGAGCCCGTGTCTCCCTCTCTCTCTGACCCTCCCTGGCTTGTGCTGTCTCTCTCTCTCTCCTAGAAATAATAAATAAATAAATAAATAAAAATAAAAATTTTAAGGTTGATACTAATTAAAGCAAAATTAAAAATGTAGGGGTGCCTAGGTAGCTCCGTCAGTTGAGTGTCTGACTCTTGATTTCAGCTCAGGTCTTAATCCCAGGGTGGTGGGATTAAGCCCTACCTACATGGGGCTCTGCGGTGAGTGTGGAGCCTGCTTGGGACTCTCTCTTTCTCTCTCTCTCTCTCTTTCTCTTTCTCTCTTCCTTTCTCTCTTTCTCTCTCTCCCTCCACCTTTCCACCCCCCCCAACCCTTGTGCTCTGTCTCAAATTGAAAAATAAAAGCTAAAGTCATGGCAAGATTATGATTTTCCTATGTGGTTCCAGCTGAGAGAAGGATTTCAAATGCCATTCTCTGCACTCACGGCAGCCTCAATACAAAGGTGAATGCCCTCTGAAGAGACTTCACTGAAGGCTACTATTCAAGGAGTGCTTGATAAATATCGTCAGAGACCCTCTGTGTGACACAAAGAAGTAAAAAAAGAGTCGGCACATTTAGGAACAGTCTTGAAGTCATAACTTTTCTTTCCAAGGGTAATCGCTTAAGGGAAAGTCTTTTGGCTCTGACTACAGACATCAACAAATGGAAACATTTGAATTTCATGAAGCCAGGGAGAGACTTTTTGGCGGGACACACACCAACATGCTCACGAAGCTGCTAAAATGAATTTTGCAAATGAATAAAGAAATGAGTTGCATTAAATTCAAGGCTGTTGTCTTCGGGTGAGAAGAAATCTGGCTGATCTCTGTCAGCTATTGATTGGAGAGTGGAGGTAGAAGGCACGGGGAGAGGCTTTGGTGGTGGTCTGTTGGGAGAGGCAAAGAGGGGTAAGTTATAGGCTTCTAGAGACTTTTCTGGAAGCCAGAGGAAGTAGTTAGCCAAGCGGGGGAATAACCTGGGAGTGCCCCCAGACCAACTTGATGCAATTACCCAGTTGTTTTCATCCACACCATGGACACACACGTAGACAGGAGCTGTCTGCTTGGAACTATAGATTGGGAGATAGTAAGTTCAGGCACTTCCCTGATTTATTAAAATCTAGGCAGAATCAGAGATTTCCATCATCCATTCAGGACTGAAAGCTATCGCTTAATCTGCCTGAGGCAGGACACTGTGGATAACTGAATGTCTTTGAATGTGTTACTTGTACTTTCTCCTAAAACTTTTATATCAGCCATACAAAGTCAGACGTTTATTTTACAGCTGATTTAATCCAGGATTTCCAGTCGTGGCTATGGCGCTGGTTGTGGACTTTCACCACAACTTCTATCACTCCTATTTTAAATCGAGTCTGAGGCAGTAATTTTTGCAAACATCAAATATGTGAATGCGTGATTGTGTTTAGGAAATTTAAGCATTGGGAGATGATTTTAATTTGATTCGAGATGAGAATAACTTGCTGTCCCAAGGCTGACATCATCATGAAGACTACAAGCCAGGAAAATGTTAACACAAACATCTGAATTAAAAAGTCCCTTCCAGGTACCTGTTCTCCTGAGGAAAGAGAACTCTTCCATCGAGGAAAAGAAACAAGAGCATCTCTCTTTCTCCACAGGTTTAGCTGGGAACAGGAAAGGGAAATGAACTGCTCTATGATCTTGAATAAATACTCCATGTCTCTAAGTGTGTTTCCTCCTATCAAAAATAAGATTAATAATGGTATCTATATTATTGAATTTTTGCAAGAATTAAAACATATAAAGCACCTGGCATATTAAGTGTACAGGTCAGGTAAAAGAAAAAAAAAAAGTGTTATTTGAAGTGTTGTTCTCACAGTCCAGGGAGGTAATGTCTATTATGTTGGGAGGTGACAAATCAAAGTTCAAGTCCTGTCCTCATGGGCATATATTTATGTAATGGTGGGGCTGGGACTCAAACTGAATTCTTTCTGACTGCAAAAGTTCATATTCTTCCCACGACACTTAACTTTTTCTGATTATTAACCAAGGCTGTAAAACTGAGGAAATAATAAAGTCATTAATTCATTAATTCCATCAGCTTTTTACTGGATCTCATCCTCTGGGTCCGGTGTGTGTTAACTGAGCCGGTGTACCTGAGCAGGCGTACCAAGTTATGTCACCTTGCTATACCTCACTTTGCTCATCTGTAAAGCAATACTAACATCTAGTTGTAGGATTGTATGAGCCTTAGGTGAGTTGGGGACACACCAAGCGCTTCCCATAATGCCTGGCATGTATGTCGTGTATGCTCAAGAAGTGCTGGTTATTATCAGTTTTACTCAGTATTTTTGTCACAATTGGTTCAATGGTGACTCCTGGGGTCTGTCTTTAGGATCAGCTTCCAGTAGTCCACTTGATTGCTGCTTTGGTGGAGACGAGGAGCCTGGCACTCCCCTCCAACTCTCAGCTGTCACAGTTGCAAAGTGAGTGTAGGGTGAGATCAGGCCACATGTTCACTTGTAATATAGGACATGTATACTGTATTAGCTTTATATTATCTGGGAAATTCTGAAATATAAGATGTGTCCAGACTCAAAGGTTTCAAAGAAGGCTCTGTCTAGAACGGTACGTGGTGAGATTACTTTAAGCAGTTGATAAGAATATTTGAACCAGGACTCCATATATACTTTTTGGCATGATTGTTAAAATTAAGTATAAAATAAAAAGAATTCATGGCTGAGCAAGGAGTAATCGAGTTTCCTGAGACCTGTATCTCACTTTGACTGAAGTTCTTTAATTTATTCAATCAACATTTTTTTTTAAGGCCCCATGTTGTTCCAGACACTGTGTTAGGCAAACAGGTCCAAAGTTCCTGCCTTCTCAAAGGTTACAGACTGTGTGTGTGTGTGTGTGTGTGTGTGTGTGTGCGTGTGTATTATAAACAGATGCAGTATATCCTGATGGTTTCTGTGATCACCCCAAGCTGGGAGAGGTCTTAAATAAAGGCTGAGAATTGATAAAATAAGGTTTAAGCTGAAGTTAAGGCCTGGGCTTGGGGAGGAGGAAGGATTTAGGGGACAGAAGGTGGAGGTGGCTTGGGGAAAAGCTGCAGAGTAGCTTGGTGGTGTCTCAGGTGGGCAGGACCAGCCAGGGGATGATTCTTTCCCCATGAGTGATGTTTTGAGCCTTAAATCATTGCAGTAAGGTTCTGCCAGTAGTGCCGTTGTCTGTGGCTGTGTCTGTCTCTGGCTCTGCTCCTCTCCCCCTTCCTCTTCTCCTCCCCCCACTTCTCCTTCTTTTCTTCCTTTCATGACCTGTGAACATGGACCTGTTAATAATTTAAGCAGCTATAGTGATTCTTATTACTGATGTTGTTTTACATTTAAGACAAAAATAGAACTGAGGCCTCTGGAAATAAACACACTGATATGTAGCACGATTTCAGGTGCACAGTGCTTTACAAACATCGCCTGAATGAAAGATCTGAGCTGAATGTCAACTGTTACAAAGGGGCACCTGGGTGGCTCACTTGGTTGAGTGTCACTGACTCCTGATTTCAGCTCAAGTCATGATCTCATGGGATTGAGCCCCACTTTGGGCTCTGTGCTGTCAGAATCTCTGTTTGAGTTTCCCTCTCTCCCTTTCTCTCTGCCCCTACCCTGCTCTCTCTCTCTCTCACACATGCACTCTCTCTCTCTTTCTCTCTCTCTCTAAGTAAATAAACTTAAAAAAAACTGTTTCAGAGATTCTTATTGGCAGCTGCAAGTAATCTCACCTGGTAGAGATCCATGAATCCTAATCTGAAACTGTGGGCTAAGTATGCTTCATATTTCAGGATTTTCCAGTTTTAAGAGGTTATATTAAGGGCATATAGCATATATTATGTCTCATCTCTAGTAGCAGCACCTTGAATTCAAACACATTAATTTTTTTTCAAATGAAACTTAAGAATGTTCCTATTGGATAAATAGAGACAATATACAGCTTTGAGTAAATTCAGGTCAGGTTTTGTCACAAATTGAGTTTTTACCAAACTTACGCACTTGGTGTTTTTGGAGTTTTGGGAACTTTCGGAGCACCAGGGGTAGTCATAGTAATTCTTTTCAACCACTTCTTGCTCCTGGCCATTGCCTTTAAAAGTTGGACTCCTCTGGGCCAGACAGAGTGGCCATTGATACCATTTGTCTTCTGTTTCCTGTAGGAAATCTGTATTTCTTTCATGCTCCATGGTCAAAGAGAAAACCAGGGGAACATTTGTCTTTGGTCTTCCCTCTGGGTGTCTGTGTTAGATCCTGATTAGCTCTGACTCTTAATTGTAAAAGTATTCCCTCTTGGCCACCAAGTTTCCCAGTCCCTCTCCTGGTCTCTCTTTCTTTTTATTAGTGCTCAAAGAATTTGACACCATTCACCGCTTTGAACAACCTAGGTCTGGCCGTGGATATAAATGGATTCTTAAATCCAGAAGAACGTATCTGTTTTTCTTCTGAATATTTATGAAGATTTTGAACTACAACAGGTTGTAAAGAGTAATTTCCTTGTCTCGATACAGATAATGACTTCTGGGGGCTTTAAGCCGGTAAAGGGTTGTGATCCCATGACCATATCTGGCCTCATCTGTCTCTTATTCCTCTTCCTGTGGACACAAGTTTCCATGCTCACTTTTCGATGCATTCAGGGAAATCTTTCCTGCCACCCATCTCTATTTCTGTTGCCTGCTGCCTCTGTTTCCTGCTACTTTTTAACCAATTATATGGAGTTTTAGTTATTTTCCCGCACAGATCGGGTGTCTGTGGGCTTTGGCTCGGACGATCGGTTCCCAGTCTCTAACACATAGCCGCCTAACTCTCACCTTGTCTCTTCCTCACTCTCCACATCAGAGACTTCTCTGGGATTCTGCTCACACATGCAGATACTTAGACTTCTGGTTTCATGGCTGTTTCAGAGAACTGGGGTTTCTGGGCAGCCGAAAGCTAGATGTCTGACGTGCTACAGTTTTTAGGAACATTTATGTGCATGTGAACAGTTTTGATCTGAAACTGAGGCTAGCAATGAAATCTGAGAGAGTGAAAAGATTCCTATAAAATTCCAGGTGATTTCTTAGTTCTTTTCATGTGTGTATATAAGTAGTGGTTTTCTACATTCTTCTTTCTAATAGTCAAAGATTTATTTTGTATAGATGTTTCATAGGAGACTTTAGTGAAATTTATGAGTCATAACTGTATCCTGGCAATTTTACTTTAGAAATATTATATGCTTAGAGTAATTCAGATAACTGAGTCTCTTGAAGGTTGTCTACATATTGCTGCCTTTCGTGTTTGAGGACAGATTTGGAAACGATTATTCTCTGGGTGTAAAGAATCCAATATGTACTACAGTTGTGTCCACATGGCACTGTCATTTCCTTACCAGGGACTGTCTCCTTTAGACTTAGGGCTGGCACGGAAACATTATTGCTTAAATAAGCCACCCCATTCCCGAGGGCAGTTTGACAGGTTTTTCTAAACAAACTTCTTCAGCTTTGTTGAAATTCAGGGACAGATCTAAGCTCTCACATTCACAACATACAGTTATTGAGCAATCGTTGGTTTCTCTTTCATGCAAAATAATCATTACAGGTAAGATACGAGGTAAAAAATACATTCATTTCTATTCTTGGCATGTAAAGGCACACCTGCTTGGTGTTTTCGTTGAAATTCTAGCGAACTTGCAAGCCCCTGAGGCCACTGGTGGAGATGGGGGGTGTTAGTTTCTACACCCAGCGCCTTGCCCAACCACTGGGCAGAAAGCAAGGCGTCCGGTTCACATTAGGAGAATCAACAAATGAATGTTCTTTGGTACCTCCTGATTCCATCTGATAATCAGAGAAGGTGGCCAGACCTAAGTTATTTTACATTTGAACGTTTCTTGGGAAGTTTGAATGGGGAGATGTTTTGAGACGAATGGCTTGAGATCATTTGAATTTGGGGGGAATTTCCACTGCTCTTACTGCCCTACCCTCTTTCTATTGTGAACTGTCTAGGGTCTTCCTGGTCGCGCTGTTTATTTCTTCTGACTGAGAGGAAGGCCATTTCATGGATATTCGAAGAACTGCGTAAAATTTGTCTTCAAAGTAAAGCTTCCTTTGCCAAGCTCACAAATGATGGATTTTGTTTTCCTTCTTCTTGAGGGTCAAGAGAGTGGGCAGTTTTGTATTTATCAGCCTGCATGGCCATTTCCTCCTTCCTACCCTGCCGCTCTCTCTGTGTCTTATGCAAGAAATCATTTGGTCCAGTGCAGTGACCTCCGCTGTGTCAAACACAATTCTGGAAGCCTCTGTGTGTGCTCATTTCCTTAAATAAATGGAAGGTAAAATATTTGAAAGCAGGGCAGCTCTGGGCTGTTCCAAAACATCACTGTTGATTGTTTGTTTTTCTGGATTTTAACAAAGGAGCTTTAGCCAGAAGACCTTTGCACTCCTGCCCATACAACCCCCAAATTATAAAAATACATAACAAAAATAAAACAGAAGCCAGACTTAAGGTTATCTTACCAAAACAGAACTTCTTCCTTCTTTAGACTGTACAAACAAATGAGTTCCCCAGTTAAGTTTCAATCAATCATTCCTGATGAATTCAGCGCAAGTTTAGCTTTATCGTTAACTCATACCACATTGTCTAGTCCTTGGGGCTTAGTTCGGTTTCCTCACCTTGTTTATCCAACAGATGGTGAGTCCGTTTGGAAAAAAAAAATAGTTTACCGGTTTCTGTTCCTCTCCATGTGTTCAGCAATTAGAACGAAGAGGCTCCAAAATGTGTTGTGGGGAATAATAAGCAGTTTTCCGTGGGTGGTCTTTACAGCCCAGTGGCTAGATTACTCTGAGATTGAGATTCTCAAAGGTGACCTCTTACGGAGGCGAGGGGATTGCTGACTTTCTAGTCTTTGGGAGGGAAGGGCATGCAGCAATGGAGAGAGACAGCAGTGAGCAGTGGTGAAGAACAGAACTCTGAGGCCATCTACTTGGTTTTCTGGCTCTGCTTTTAGTAGCAGTGGACCTTGAACAAGTCACGTAATTGCTTTGTGCCTCATCTGTATAATGGGGATAATAATAGTACCCACCCCATGTCGTGGTGATTAAATAAGTTAATATATTTTTTAAGTTTTATTTTTAAGTAATCTCTCCACCTAGCGTGGGTCTTGAACTCACAACCCCAAGATCAAGAGTCACATGCTGTACTGACTGAGCCAGCCAGGCACCTCTAAATAAATTAGTATTTCTAAGGCACTTAGAACAATGGCTGATAAATGTTTGTTATATAAATTAGAAAAAGAGCTGGAGATGGAAAATGTAGGAGAGATTAGTGTCAGGGATCCACAAGGAGGGGTGTTACGTGGAAACCAACTCGACAATAAACTATTAAATAAAATAAATAAATAAAATATTTCATTCTTCTTCTTCTTCAAATAAAAAGATCCACAAGGAATTGGTCAATTTAAAATGAGAAGAGATAATTAGCAGGGATAAAAAGCGGCAGAGAAAGCAAGTAAGTTGACAATCAAAAGGTAGACAATAAGGTGGCCATTTGGCACTCTTAAGTGGCTTTTAACTATTCAGATGTGACCTTTAAGTAAGTCATTTAACCTTTCCGTCTATAAAAGGTGACAATCTTGCGGCTAGATGGCCTTTTATGTTTTTTTTTCTTTTTTTTTTTATCGGTAAATATGTCATTTTAATTTTTATTTTATTTTATTTTTTTTACAAATAGTTTATTGTCAAATTAGTTTCCATATAACACCCAGTGCTCATCCCCACAAGTGCCCTCCTCCATGCCCACCCCTCCTCCCCCCCACATCCACCAGTCCTCAGTTTTTGTCAGCATTCAAGAGTCTCTCATGGTTTGCCTCTCCGCCTTTCCCCCACCATTTCCTCCCTTCTTCTCCCCCTTGGTCCTCTGTTAAGTCCCTCCTAATCCTCCTATACGTGCACACATATGATATTTGTCCTTCTCTGCCTGACTTATTTCGCTCAGCATAACACCCTCAAGGTCCATCCATGTTGCTACCCATGGCCAGATTTCATTGTTTCTCATTGCCATGTAGTATTCCATGGTATAGATAAACCACATCTTCTTGATCCATTTATCTGTTGATGGACACTTAGGCTCTTTCCATGTTTTAGCTATTGTGGAGAGTGCTGCTATGAACATTGGGGTACATGTGCTCCTATGCCTCAGCATTTCTGTATCCCTTGGGTAAATTCTCAGCAGTGCTATTGCTGGGTCATAGGGGAGTTCTATTGTTAGTTTCCTGAGGAACCTCCACACTGTTTTCCAGAGGGGCTGTACCAGTTTACATTCCCACCAACAGCGGAGGAGGGTGCCCGTTTCTCCACACCCTCGCCAGCATCTGGAGTTCTCTGATTGGCTCATTTTAGCCACTCTGACTGGTGTGAGGTGGTATCTCAGTGTGGTTTTGATTCTTTTTTTTTTTTTAAAATATTTTTTTATTTGTTTGTAGGAGAGAGAGAGACAGCGTGAGCAGGGGAGAGTCAGAGAGAGAGGGGGATACAGAATCTGAAACAGGCTCCAGGCTCCGAGCTGGCAGTCAGCACAGAGCCCGATGCAGGGCTCGAACCCACGAACCGCGAGATCATGACCTAAGCGAAAGTCGGACGCTTAACCGACTAAGCCACCCAGGCGCCCCAGTGTGGTTTTGATTTGTATTTCCCTGATGAGGAGGGATGCTGAGCATTGTTTCATGTGTCTGTTGGCCATCTGGATGTCCTCTTTGGAGAAGTGTCTGTTCATATCTTCTGCCCATTTCTTCACTGGGTTGTTTGTTTTTCGGGCGTGGAGTTTGGTGAGTTCCTTATAGATTCTTGATATTAACCCTTTATCTGATATGTCATTTGCAACTATCTTTTCCCTTTCCGTTGGTTGCCTATTAATTTTCTGGGTTGTTTCCTTTGCTGTGCAGAAGCTTTTAATCTTGATGAAGTCCCAATCATTTATTTTTGCTCTTGATTCCTTGCTTTTAGGGATGTGTCAAGTAAGAAGTTGCTGCAGTGGAGGTCAAGGAGGTTGTTTCCTGCTTTCTCCTCTAGGGTGTTGATAGTTTCCTGTCTCACGTTCAGGTCCTTTATCCATTTTGAGTTTATTTTTGTGCATGGTGTGAGAAAATGATCTAGTTTCATTCTTCTGCATGTTGCTGTCAGTTCTCCCAACACCATTTGTTAATAAAGGCTGCCTTTTTTCCATTGGATATTCTTTCCTGCTTTGTCAAAGATTAGTTGGCTGTATACTTTTGGGTCCACTTCTGAGTTCTCAATTCTGTTCCATTGGTCTATGTGTCTGTTTTTGTGGCAATACCATACTGTCTTGATGATGACAGCTTTGTAGTAGAGGCTAAAGTCTGGGATGGTGATCCCTCCCGTTTTGGTTTTATTTTTCAGTATTACTTTGGCTATTCGGGGTCTTTTGTGGTTCCATACAAATTTTTGGATAGTTTGTTCTAGTTTTGAGAAGTATGCTGGTGCAATTTTGATGGGAATTGCATTGAATGTGTAGAGTAATGGCCTTTTATGTTTATTACAACTCTGGAAATCCATGGATCTGGCTTCTGGTTTTAGTGAAATGCTTGTAGCGGCAGCTAGATTGTGGCTTCAGGTAGGACTGAGGAGAGATTACAGAGTCCACACCTCGTATCTGTCATTTTCTGAACATGAATGAAAAAAAAAGAAGACAAGGCTGAGCTGAAGGACATGAGTTGAGCTGCTTCATGACAATAGTTGTTCAATGCTGCCTTACGACTTTCATGGGTTTCTTACATGTGTTCCTCTTTTCCCCTCTCAAACATTTGGTTCCATTTCCAATTTTTTTTATCCTTTCCCTTTCTAAGTTGCATGTGAAAGGGCCTCATTGTTTGAGATCTCTTTACTTGGAAGGCAGAAAGTGGTATGCATAAGACGCTAACAGTAACATAAATAGCAGGTGCAAATATTCCACATGAGTTCCAGCAAAAGGAGAGTGCTTATGTGGCCAAGCTGAATTCTTCCTGCTGAATTTGATAGCGTGTTTTCAATATTATGGTCCATCTGCACACCATTTTCTTGTGTGTGTGTGTGTGTGTGTGTGCGTGCGTGTGTGCGTGCATGGTGTGTGTGTGTGTGTGTGTGTGTTTCTTTATTGTTTTCATTTTTCCCTTGGGCTCTTTAAATATTCTGGTTCTATGAAGCAACATTTGCTTTTACTTCCAGTACTCTGACCCCTTGGTTACTTAAATATAAATTCACTGTGTTCAGTCATTGAGTGAAGGGTGCTCATTTCTGAGGAACAAACCTGTTATTCTGGCTTAAGGTATGTGAGCAGATTGTTCTCTACAGATTTTAGTATCTTTGAGAGGTGATGCTGATAATAATGGCATTTGGCAGCGTGATACTCTATTAAAACAAATATTCAACTTGGTTGTATTAATATTTGTATCAGGCTGCTTACCACACACTATCCTCAGGTTTGAACCTGGAAAGAATTATGAAAAAAGTATTATGGCTTCATAAGGATTCTGCTTATTGTCTTCAAGTTTTCCTTTCTTGAGTTCTCTTTGTTAAAAAGTTTCATTCAGAATTTTTTTAAATCAGTCAGACTGTGCTAGGTTACGTTGCAGTAACAAACAACACTCATATCTCAGTTGCTTAAGACAACTAAGTTTTCGTTATTGTTTATGCTACATACCTAGTGAGGGTTGGCTTTGGGCCCCATGTAGACCTCACTCGTAAATGCATGGTGATGGAGTCTTCCCCATCAGTTACCATGTTACCATGTGGAAGAGAAGGAAACATGGCGAATCATGCATGATTTAAGGGATTTGTCCCAGAAGTCATATTGTTTGTACTCACAGTTCATCGGCCTGTCAGTAAAAGGCTGGTCAAGGCAAGTCAATGGCCATATCTGACTCCAAGCGGGCAGGAAAGCCTAATCCTAGCGTGTTCATGGAGGGGGGATAATCAGAAGTATTTGGTCAGCAGCACTAAATGCTTACCACGGACATTGCATATAACAGATACTATAATGGTTGCTAGGAGCACAAAAATGAATGCAGCATACCCTAGTCCTAGAGAAATTTAATTGGGGGTAAACAACTTTATGTAGGAATTTCAAAAATTATATTAAATTATAAATTATAAAAATTATATTAATCGCTACATTAAAAGAGATTGGGAATGTCTTCTTGATCGTTCCATTTCTCTAGTTTTTGTAATTATTTTCCAAAAGTTACAAATAGCTATAAAATAATCTTAAGAATGTAAATCTGTTTGAGAAAAACTGGCTTTCCTTAATTTTACAAAAGTTTTGGGTCCTCTTTAGGAAACACACAGTTTTTGTGTTTTTGCCATGCTTTAGCAGTCTAAAAATTGAATGTGCCTAAGGAGAATAACTTCTTTATTACATGCTGGCTGAAAACTCAGCCAAAATTCCATTGAAAGCCAATTGGTTTTCTTTCTTTCTTTTTTCCCCCTCTATGCGTCCTTCAGTGCTGAAACTGGAAATAAACCAGCATTATGGGTTCATCACTAAGCATGTAGCATTTCTGCATAATACACAAGCAAATTTGTCATTTAAAGTATCAGACATCTGTCTGAAGTTGGTGTTGACCTTCTAAACTGCAACTGAATGTCCAGATTGTTACTTCTTATCCTCCTCAAAGGCGTTTTCAGTGCTGGGTTCACAGCCCCATACTTCTTGTCTGTTTCCTAGTGGGTTATGGGTTGTTTCCTAGAGTCTAGACATGAAATGAAAAATGATTGTGTAATTCATTTCCTGTTCGTCTCTGCAAAATTCAGAGGAAGGTCTCAGAGCTTTGAGACGCACCACCTCCTCGTACTTGGTAGGATGAGCAGACATTCTGGCTCTGTAGACACAGGTTGAAATCTTGGCCAGCCTCTTGCTACCTGCACAACCTTAGGCAAGTTGCATAATCTTTTTGTCTCAGTTTCCTTCTCAGTAAATGAGGACCCTAGGAACTGTTTCAAAGGGTTGTTGTGCGAGTTGAGTATATAGTTTATAGAAAATGCCAACAGTGTCTGACATGTAACAAGCACCAAATAAATATTCCCTACTGGCACAGTGCATACTGGTTTTCAAAGGATTTCACTGCATTTTATCTCATGGGAATAAACCAAGGACATGGAAGGCATAGAGCTAAATTGGTTTTCCATTTACTGGCAAAAAAAGGCTTTCAATTCTCTTGGAGTCAGAGTCACAGTTGACTTCAGCAAAGATCTTATTTAATTATGATGTGTGTCTCTTTTCTCCTCTGTTCACATTTTTCCTCACTCATCATCTTTTCAGATTTCATATGGACTGAGTCCCACTAACTACCTTCCTTAATTTATAAATCTTTTCTCATGCTTTTTTGAGTTTGGAGTGATTACTTTAGTGAGCAATGATCATGGACTAAAGGGGATTACTGCCAATACTATAGGAAAACAAAAACTTTTGTATTTTTATTAAAAATATTTTAAAATAATTATTTATTTTTGAGAGGGAGAGAGAGAGAGAGAAGTGTGAGCTGGGGAGGGGCAGAGAGAGAGGGAGACAGAATTCAAAGCAGGCTCCAGGTTCCAAGCTGTCAGCACAGAGCCCGATGTGGGGCTCAAACTCACAAACTGAGATCATGACTTGAGCCGAACTTGGATGCTTCACCGACTGAGCCCAAGTGCCTCTATTTTTAATGTTAGCTCAACTTTATTTGAACCTGTACCTGGCTTACAATTAAAGATTTATTTTTTTATGTGAATTCATAGTTAAAATCTGTCAACCCTATTGAGGTGGCTCTGAGGACTACTTGTATATTACAGATGAAGAAATTCAGGCTGGGAAGTTAAGTAGTCGGCCCTGGGTCACATACTTAGTACATGCTAAGAAGCAGTATTCTTAGAATTTGAATCCAGGATCAGTTGACTCCCAGAGAACTTGTTCCCCCCACTAAGGTCAGTGGCACAGGCAAAGTTTGAGTTCAAAATAGGGAAGTTATATTCCTGGCTGATGAATGCTGTGTGAGCACTGTTTGAATAGATTAATCATGGCAACTAAAAATAACAGGGTGTATTGTTGCCTTTTTGTACATTCTACATTTGCTTGCCTGGTTGACTATAAAATACAAGCATGGTACTGTTCTTGATTCTTGACAGACAGTTTTGAGGCTTGGAAGCTTGTTCTTTGTGTAACTCTGCATATGTACTTTCAGACTTTGTGGACTGGGGGCCTTTTCTTGGCATCCATGATGGAAGGGTTAGTAAGAAGAAAACAGTAAAGATGGAAAATAAATAGGCCCTGCCTTCCTGTCTGAATTACTCCACCAGCACCCCCCCTTTTTTTTTTTTTTTACCTCTGACCACTTTCTAAACAAATTGGCCTGGTAAAGTAAATCTAGGGGTCCTCTGTCCTTGTTTGGAATAGTATCATTTGAGCATGGCCTCGCTGTCAGTTTTCCATTTAAAAAACATTTCCTAAGGTAAATTTATGGACCAGGTGACAGCTAATGGATCAGGATTTTTTACATTGAATTATGAGGCTTACTTGTCTGGCCACCATTTTAAATGGTAGTAACCTTTCATGGCTTAAAACCTGGTTGCTAAAACTTAGGCCAGTTTGGAGATATCAAAAGGCCCAAATTCTTACATGCTACTTTATTTATTTATTCATTTTTTAAGCAGACAGTGGGAGCCGGTGCATGATTTTCAAATCTAGTTTCACAGTCCTTTTGATCAACCACAAATAAAACAGAATCTCTCAAAGGGTTAACACCCTGGAATTTCACACTTCACAATTGGCATTATGTCCTCTGCATTCTTGAGGAATTTTCTCACTGATGTCAAAAGACTTTGGTTTGTTATGCAAGCCAGTGGTCCAATGACTTTGCATATTACATTTTCTTAAAAGGGATGGAAATCCTTGCATGTTAATCGGGGAAGAAAAAAAGTAGTGTAAGTGGTTCTTTGGCTACAGAAGAATTAAATGAGTGCGTGCATTTGGTGAGAAAAGAAAGCACAACAAAACTCTTGCAAATAAGTGGGCATTCTGTTGAAATGACTACTTACCACATCTTTGTCATTTTGTGTATATCTTACTATTGTGTCACTGTGATCACATTTTTAAGGAAACACTTCAGTATATTTATATAGCTTGTTTTCTGTTGTTGTTGGTTTTTTTTTCTGACTGCTTTCATTACCTATTATTAGGTAAGAAACCACTCCAAACTTAGTGGCTTAAAATAACACCAATTTATTATTTCTCCCTATTTTCAGAGTTGACTAGCTCATCCAGGCAGTTCTGTTTCATGTGGTGTTGACAGGTCATTGTATTCAGCTGGTGTCAAGGCTGGGCAGGAAGGTCCAAAAAGTCTTCTCCCACATGTGTAGTACCTCAGTGCTTCTCCTCATGGTCTCACTACCTGACTAGTCTGAGCTTTCGTATAGCATGGTGGTCTCGAGGTAGTTATACTTCCTCAGCTAGCTGGCTTCCGAGAGAAAGAAGACGGAAGCTGCCAGTGCTTGTAAGGGGAGGCATGTAAGTCCCAGAACAGTCCTTGGACTGTATCCTATTGATCGGAGAAGTTATGGAGTCAAGCCCAGATTCCAGATCAGGGAGTTGTGGGAATAGATCACATCTCTCAATGGATGGCATAGGCATGATGCCTAAAAGGAGGGAAGGAATCGATGAGACAGATAGAGGGTAGTACTGAGGACAGAGGGCCTTGTGGCTGATGAAATGCCAAAGGTAGAGGTAAGTTTTGTCCCACTTCCTTTCTAGGGTTCTGGGCAGAGACTGCTACACAGAGTAACTTCATGCCAAGTTGGAAGACATGCACGGCAACAGAAGGGGATAAAATGATGAGGTCAGGAGGGAACTCAGAAGATAGCTGATTGAGAGGAAGTGGGTTTAGGCCAGAAACTAACTGGATGGAATATGAGACCCTGTGCTGGCTGTGGCACCTTATGTGGCATCCCAAGGCCCTGACCACCACCAGCTTGGATGTCAGCAACAGATACCCATGGAAAATCCAGGGTTGAAGATCTAGCCAGTCTCATTTCTATACTCCCTAGGCCACGCAGCAGCCCAGACTAGCGGTTTTGCAGTACAGGACAGCCAGGATCCAGGGGACGCCATTTGATTTGCATGTTCCCTCTCCCACATTGCCATAACAAATGGAGATAGACACCCTCTCCTGAGGCATCTAGTTACTATCTTGGAGATGGGCAGGGGGAGGGTGAGAAAGCTGAGCAACTGGTCATGATGCCTAAAGAGACTGAACCTAAAATAACTTTTTAACTTATTGCATTGGACTAAATATTCACCAAATTTGCCTACAGTTAGGTCTTTTTCTTTCTGGTAGTCTGAATATTCCCTTCCCCTGGATATGTTCAAGCTCTACTCTTCAGAACCTCTGAATATGTTATCTTCTATGGTAAAAGAGACTTTGTGGATGTGATTACATTAAGGATCTTGAGGGGCGCCTGGGTGGCTTAGTCGGTTGAGCGTCCGACTTTCGCTTAGGTCATGATCTCGCGGTTGGTGGGTTCGAGCCCTGCGTCGGGCTCTGTGCTGACTGCCAGCTCAGAGCCTGGAGCCTGTTTCAGTCTGTGACTCCCTGTCTCTCTGACCTTCCCCTGCTCACGCTGTCTCTCTCTCTCTCTCTCTCCTGGAAATAAATAAAATACATTAAAATAATAAAATAAAATAAAAACATTAAGGATCTTGAGTTAGGGAGATTTTCCTAGATTATCTGAGTAGGCCCAAGGTAATCACAAGTTCTCCTTATAAGGAGGACACAGGACATCAGAGGCAGTAAAAAGAGATACGATGACAAAACTGGATGTTGGAATGATACATGTTGGAGACAGAGGAAAGAACCATGAGCTAAGGGATGCAGGCAGTGTCCAAAGGCTAGAAAAGCCAAGGGAGGCCCCAGGAAGCCTGGAGAAGAAATATAACTTACTTAGCCTTGATACCAGACTTCTGGAACTATTAGAAGAATAACATTTGTATTGTTGTAAACCACTAAACTTAATGTGGTAATTTGTTACAACAGCAATAGGAAAAGAATCCACGCTTACCACCTCTGCCAAAGTCACTTAGAAACATTGAACTAAAATTCCTTTGTTCATGTGAGTGCAGAATAAAGCACTCCCCATTCATTCTCCTAGTAAGGTATCAGTTCTGTTTAATAACTAAGAACATTAGGGGTAGAGAGTACAATTCAGGAACTTTGTCCGTATGGAATGGCTAGTGACTGAGCTAGGATTAGAACTTGGTTCTTCTAGAGCCTTAGATGAAGCTCTCTGGGAACATCATGCAGAAACATGGTCTTGTATCAAAATATGTCAAGTAAGATTTAGCAGGTAGAAATCTATATGAGTCAGCCTTCAGGATATCAAAAATCCTATCTTAAAAGTCCTGTGTTATAGAACTTACTGACATGATGCTTCTAGAAATCCTATGAAAATGAGTGCCACTACAGGACTAAATGGTCCACTCATCCTTAAGAATAACCAGTATACAGTATTTGGTCTACTTTTAATGCTGTAGGCAATCTTTAATTCACTTATGGTATTTTACAAAGTTCAGTTGTTCAGATTTCTCTTGGTGGGAAAGTTCATTGAGCCACACACAAAAAAAATCTCTTCAAGCTTTGTTTTTCTATTAAAAAAATAATAGTCAAGCTACATTCTGACTTCTAAATTAGGATGCCAAGAATCTTCGTTCCATCTTTGGAGGTGACGTTGATGGCGGTGGTTTGAGCCTCTTGTTTCCCCAGCTAGATCTTGTTACCTAGATGCCAGAATCATTCACTCTGTACTTCCCCATCTGAATATGGGCACACCTCCAGGTCACATCTCCTTCAGCTTTTCTGATTTAAGAAAGGTAGTTAGTAAGGCACCTGGGTGGCTCAGTCAGTTAAGCACCCGACTCTTGACCTCAGCTCAGGTCTTGATCTCAGGGTTGTGACTTCGAGCCCTGCGTTGGGCTCCACATCGGGCTCCATGCTGGGCATGAAGCCTACTTAAAAAAAAAAAAAAAAGTAAGAAAGACAGGCAGTTGTCTGCAGTGGTGGTTTGGGATTGCACGCTTACTCAGGGCCAGCTCATGAGTCTGGGTCACTCAGAAATAATATCCATATGTTGGGGACAGCTTGCATTGAGAATAATGTCTGTGACCCAGTTAATACTCAGATTTTTTCCTAACATTGTCATTGTGCTATTTGCAGCACCAGCTCCAATAAAACAGCTTTTGCATGTTGTTGTTGGGACTGTGGAGGCAGTATGGAAAGGAATTGAGTAACAGCGCCAGAGCAATCTGTGGGAGACGTGCTATCAGGACTGGAAATGGAATTCAGGCGCTTGAAAATTTCTGTGCACAAGCTTTGGTCACCCCCAAGCAACTCTAAAATGTGTTTCACTGCTTCACTCGTGGCAGATGGGATACTCGGATTTGGTCAGTGTGCAGGTCTATATTGGAAATGTGGTTAAAACAAAATCCACCAAGGATATGTATTCTAAAGTGGGAAATTCCGGTAAAGATCCCTGGTTTCTGGCTGGTCTTCCACACTTCCTATCTGAAAGGTGAGTTCTTTAATCTGAAAAATGAAAGCCGTCTCAAGAGTCCTCCAGGTAACACGTCAAATACTGTCATGGTGCTCCGATCCCTTTAGTTATGTCCTTTCTGAACTTGAGCCTGACACCAAAGTCTTCTCTTAAGTAGGATTTCCAGAAGGTTTACTGTAGCAGTGTGCAAGCTTTAGAATACAAGTAAATCCATTTCTCATTAAAATAGGATGTGAGGGCGATCTGGCTGCGACATCTGTCACCCCATTGATCGCCAGGGTTGATTCAGCTGATCTGGCTGGCCAGGCGGGTGTCCCCTTCCTCCCTCACCGCTCCATGTGCGTCCCTCGAAGAGGACGACCTTCCCCGCTAGAGGAGGACCGTTCCTCGGTCAAGGGTATACGAGTAGCTGCGCTCCCCTGCTAGAACCTCCAAACAAGCTCTCAAGGTCCATTTCTCATTAAAATAAAAAAAAAAACCCAAAACAGAAAACCCCCACAAAAACCTAGCTTATGTCTGTGAAACGTATCTTTGTATGTCTAGACGGTGGTGCTGATCAGTTGCCTTTCGTAAGGAGCGGGATACAGAAAAACTATTCTTCTCTGCAGAAACCTTGTAAGGTTGCATGTGACCCAAGTGACCTCTCACTCAGCTAGTGTAACAGGAGCCAGAGGTGTGCAAGGCGCCGGAGCTTGATGACTGATGGGGTAAATCAGTGCTAGCGTTATGAAGCTTTCCTGGTTTGGGCTGGTAGCCTCTTGAGGATGGTTACTGATTGTCCTGCAGACTGAGGGTGAAAACATTTCCAGAACCAGTGTGAGTGGTGCCAGTCACACGCTGTGAGGTTTCTACCTGGATGGCATTCATACCAGATAGAAAGGAAACTCTCTAATGTCATTAACTTAAATAAGGTGAAGGCAGATTTAAAACAATTTTACATGCAGAAATTGCATAGGCAGATCCAAAGGGAATGTTTATTTGCTATCTGCTCTGGCCAGATATTGTGCTTGTGGTATTGCAGATGGCCTTTACAATGATGAGAAAAGGGTTTTGTTTTTGTTTTGTGTTTACTGAGTGGCCGGAATGGTGTCTGCATACTGGTGAGAAGTTATCTGTGTGTTTCCCTCTATTTTCCCCATAAGTGGAATTTTTCTCCCTCTTGTTCTCCTAGACTTCATCTTCCATGTTTATGACTGTAAGTCATTAAAGCTGTCCCGGAAAGCTGTTTTTAGGTCTTCAGCTGTTGTTGGATGGAGTTGAGAAATTTTTGCTTTCACAATGGCCCAGAGCGAATTGTCACATGTGGTGAAGTCTAAACCCCACAGCAACCACAGGATTATCATAGCCACATCCAGTCCATTGTGTGTGGGATTTGTTGCCAAAATACTTTCTACCTGGGATATGAGAAGGTGCTGGGGCATTCACTATACTATTGTGGGTTAGCTGTTGCCCAAAATAGCTATCAGTTTGTTCACACAGCTGTGGAACAAACCATATCCAAAGCACTTTCAAGTGTGTTGAATGCATACTGAAGTTGTTGCTCAGTTCATGAGATGGAGATGAAGCCGTTCATGTAGCAGAGACATAGCCTCCTGCATGCAGGTCTGCTCAGAGAAGAGGACGGAGTTCAGAGTGACTCAGTAACTCGCTCAGGTCCCATGATCAGGTGAGTGGTAGAGTGAATGGTTTGTCTCCAAAAGTCTATGCTATGTACTACAGGGCTTCTCAGACCTTTATGGGAAAGGACTAATTTTTTTTTTTTAATTTCCAATTCATTGTAATACCGTACCTGTATATTATACATTGTAATGCTGACTGTACACAATTAGCACACAACTCTTAACCTGTGCAACTGACCTAGGTGGTGGGCCCCCACCTAAACATTTACGCCTGCTTGGCAAGAGGAGTCCACTGATCATGTGCTTGGATGTAGGGCAATGTCACGTTGCTGTGAAAATTTCTTAATGCTTATTCTCAGTCCTGTAATGTGTGGCGTCTTGGACAGGTATGATCAATTCTCAGATCACACTTTGAGGGGTGCTACGTCACTGTACGGATGAAGGGAGGAAATGTCATGAGGAAGCCTGACTCTGACCAAAGAGATCTTTGGGAAGAGAGCTGAACATGTGGATGATCGAATGGTCAGCTGGCAGATGGTATGGTTTCCTTAGTCTCTCAAGGTCAAGCCTGATCCCAGTGGTCATGCTCCCATCCAGTTATATGCAGGGCATTGGCCTCTATCCGGAGAGGAACACACCCAGCTTCCTCTGCAGGAGAAACACCAAGTGGTTTCTAATACCAGCAACAAAATTTGCATGTGGTGGGGCTGGGAGGGGAGGGCAAAAAAACTCATCTTTACAGTAGTTTCTCCTAAAGGCCTTATGAATTCACTTGGCACTCTGTTCAGCTCCTGTATCTAGCCCTTGCATACCAGGCACTTTAGTAGATGTTACATGATTAAAGAAGTGTTTCTCTATCTTGTAGTTTCTTGCTGCTGGAGGAAGGGAAGAAGTAAAAGACACCTAAAAAATATCATTAAACATTAGTATTAATTTTGTTATCAATTTGTCCTCTATAAGTAACAATTATAAGAAAATGTTTAAAGCTTAATTGTATCCTTTATAGGTGGTTAAACATGGTGTTTGTAGAAATTTTATTTTTTTAAGGGGATTAGCCAGGAAGCTAGCATCTGATTAGAACAATGCTCCTATGGGAAAAATCACATTTTGTTGAAGTATTTTTGACTTTAACACTTTCCTCAGGAATAAAACCTGTCAGACAGAAGTGTGAAAACTCCCTGTACTTAGCAGGATAATTTGTTCTGTGAGCCGGTACTGGTTAAGTTGTGCAATGTGGTATACCATTTGGGTTTCTTTGGCCCTAGATATTGTAAACAATCTTCTACAAGTTTAGAGTCTATAAAATAAAGGACAGATACCATTGTCTATCTTTGGTAATATGGGCAGACCTAATTCTATGGTGACTGTGTATAAAAAAAATTAACGACATTCTCAAAAGCCTTTAACAATGAGGCTGAATATGAAGTGGAAGAATAATAAATTTGGTCTTAAATCTTTGACTCTTATTGTTTGTGGATCTTTTCCTGCCTGTTAGATTTCACTTTCTGTCTTGTGGTTTGGATGCCCTCTTCCCTTGGTGCTGGAGTATGGGGGTTACTGATTTCAACCCATCTTCCCACAACCTCTTTGTCTGGAAAAGTCAAGGATGATCTGGATTGCTCGGGGTTCTCTTTTAAGCTGATCTCTTGAATTGAAATTAATTTACAGGGAGAAAATATGGATGCATTTCTAAATTGTTATAGAAATCAGTGAAAAATGAAATTTGCCTCTGTTTTAATGAAAACTGAAAATTAAGCAGCTTCTTTATAAATAAAATCTATTCATAATATCTTAAGATCTAATTATTTAAAAAATACTTGTTTTTGTTTTAGATTCCTTTTCTTAATCCTCTCTTTCTCTTTAAAGTTTATTTATTTATTTTGAGAGAGACACTGAAAGCACAAGCAGGAGAGGGGCAGAGAGAGAGGGAGAATCCCAAGCAGGCTCTGTGCTGTCAGCAAAGAGCCTGATAGGGGATTGAAACCCATGAAACTGTGAGATCATGACCTGAGCCAAAATCAAGAGTCAGATGCTTAACTGGCTGAGCCTCCCAGGTGCCTCATCAATCCTCTCTCTTGCTCTCTCTGTTTTTGTGTTTCTATGGAGAAAGACTTAAAAACTTAAGGTGTGCTGTCTCTCAAATCTATGATTTTTCTCCCACTTTGGCAAAGACATTATTGTGTCTTGGTTTTAATATGAGGGAAAATGAAGATGGGGTGGAATTTGTACTAAATATTTAGAATTTTTCTTCCTCCCCACCCCTAACATCTAAATATGCATGGGATTTGGAAAACTAATTAGAAACAAGATCTTTCACAGATACTCAAAAAATGCATTTCTAAATGGTGACAAGTTTTAATTTCTGAATAGTGCTATTTCATTTAGGAACTTTGGTTGCTAAATTGTATGTGACAGTCTCTATTTTTCTTTTTCCTTGGGTTTTATTTTGACTTCCTAAAGAATGAAAGACCTCTTAGAAAAAAATTAATACCAAGTATTCATTTTGCTAATATAAACTCATTTGCTAGAATAAACCAATAATAGTATAAGCTAAAGACATATTAATTTTACTTACATATATATATTTTTTTGTGAGACCTCTGGTAAGGAAATATAAGGTGATTAGAATCTGAAATAGTTTTGCTTCTTTGTCGTTCTCTGTCCCTAAACTCTTGGCTTAGTGGGAACATGGGGACCATACATGCAACAAGAGATAAGATTTTTTCTCTAGGCATTAGTTTTAAAATAGAAAAAGACAGGCCACCAAAAAAGCATTTTGCAAAAGGCATAAGTTTGGCCATTTAGGGTTAGTGTTTATTTTTTCTCACTATCGTACACATTCTTAGCATATTTCCTGGCACATACATGACCGTCAAGACGTTTTTGTGCAGTGAATGAACAAAGGAAGAAATTAGGTATGTAACCGACCAATTAATTGACTGATTTCACAGTGATAGTTTAGAACTTCATTGTGTGGATCACCATTGCAGGGTGAAATCACCTTGTTTTCCAAATAAACTTTCTCTATATTCCTTTTCTCTGTACTCTGTGTTGATGAGGGAAGAGACTCTCTACCACCCAGAAGTCTAAATATAGCTTCTCACACAAGTGCTCATGTTACAAGTGATGCAAATGGAAAATAATAACAGACTGAGTTTTAATCATGTAAGTGGCACATGTCTCCTTTCCCTCCTCACTCAATTTTATCGCAGATAATTATACTATTAGGCATCAGTAGTTTTTACCAAGACAGACAATAACTGCTGGAAAACTATAGTTTTTAATTTGAAGAAAGGACTTGCTCAGTAAATGAAAGGAAAACATGGGAACGTGGTGTGTTTGGTGATTCTTTTTGTGTAGCCGTTTGTTTAACAATTCAGGAAGTGACTTAAATTTTGCCTGCCAATGTTTGATGCTAGATTTTTATCAAAGGAAGGGTCGTATCGTTTTTCATGTGTGTTTAGTTAGAGATTTGTGTTAATGGAAACATAAGCTAATAAGTGACAGTCGCACTTTTAGGGAGCGAGTTCCGTCATGAGAGCTTTGTGGCCTGTGTGCCAGTGTAAGGAGAAACAAGTCATATTGGATGTCTTTTTCTTTCTGCTTTGGAGAGTGCCTCAAATACAGCCAACATAGTGGGTTCAGGCCACCTGTGAGACTCCAGATTGGTCTTCCTGAATCTATGTTGAATTAAAAAAACAACATTTGATTATAGTATTTAAAGCAAATCAAGGAATATTCAGATGAATCAGTGGATAAACACATTTAATAGTATGGACCGTGCTCCTCTTGCAAGTGGATTATTATCCAGTGAAACCATTCTTTCGTGCTGTAAAGCTTTCCAGATTTCAGGAAGCCAAGGAAGCTATATTTTTCAAAACCTTCCTATGTCATCCAAAAGAGCCGTTTCCCAGGAGACATGAAGATCTGTGAATATACAGTACTTGTAAGCAATGGCTAACCTCCTTTCTGAGAACATCAGAAATACACCTGGTGAAGGAAAGCCCTCATGCCAGATAAAATGGAATGTTCTCAGTTAACCAAGGGAGCAGTTTGGATCATAGGGATCTACACTGCAGGGGCTGCTGGGCCTCTCATTCCAGCGAAGGATGGGAGGAGATTTGCCTGGCCTCAAGGATTGAACACCATTAATGTAAACAACTCAGCAACTCCCTACTTTGTTACTTGCTTTGTCTTGAGGATGTACCCACCTAAAATACACTGACTCAAGGAAATGCAAGCTGCCTAGACCTAACTCAAACTGTGATTGATAGAAAAGGCTGTCAGAGAAAGCCCTGTATTCAGAGACAGTACAAATGTTTCTATCTAACTGCAATCGTCAGTGGGTCTGAAGGGAGCTGAAATGTGTACAGGTGACTCAGAGACTGAAGACCTCTTCCAGTTTATGGTAGTCTGAATAGTTCCAAAAACTTAGACGCTCATTTAGTTTAAGTTTTAGCAGATTTTCTTTGTACAGAACTTTATTTTTGGTACTCCTCAACAGCCACATGGTGACTCTTCAGTCATATTTTATATATATTTCTCTCTGTTGTTCAGGGCGTAGCATCTGTTTGCGTTTGTAGTGTCATGAAGGAGTGGTAAGGGTGACATATAATTATAGAGTTTCGATGAAAATCCATAGTAATTCATAATCTTGACCTTAAAGGTAAGTCACTGGTCCTGGGAATATTTAGTGGGTGCCAGGCCAGCTCAAATTTGTGTTTGTGGTGACTTTTCATTGCCCAACACAGTGGCATCTTTGCCTGGCAATCTCTACCTCAGCATATCACAGCAGCCCTTCCCTCCCCAAATAACCCTGGGAAAAGAGGAGCTAACACAACCATTAACCCTTGCCAAGTACAACAACTTGAGATTCCATCTGCCCTCAGGAGGGGCATCTCTAGAAACCTTAGCACCCCTGAGCTGGCCATCAGAGCAATGGGACTTTTAGTCTTGCTCAACATTGGGGATTTGAGTATCTCTTTGGATAATCTTCCCTTCCCTAGTGGTTAGGCATATGGTTCTCATAAAAGAGATCTTCTTGTGGGCTATATTTTGCTCAAGTCTGCCCATCCACAGTCTCTGATATGATAACCAGGCCACCAGACTGAGGTTAAAGTGCCGGATGGTTTATCGGTGATGTTGCCGACTTCTTTTGGCTCAGATTGTCTTGCTCGATAACCACTACGTGCTTTGGTAGGTGCAGATTAAAGGGCTCTTCACCATTTCCCCACTCTTTATTACCTTGTAAGAAGCATCAGCCTCTGACTGATGATCAGTTGATTGACCATGAGAGGCAGACTCATCCCACCCTGATTTTGCCGCACAAGTTTAGGTTGGAAATGATGGCTGTCTTCTGAACTGAGAGCCCCTGTAAGGTAACCATACAGCCAGAAAGGACTGAAGACACCTGTGGAATTTTTGTCCTTAAATTTTTTGGCAATAAAAATTGTAACGAAAGCACTCTTAGTATTTTCAAGAAAAACAGTAGAAGTGAACTGGTATAATTAGTTCCTCCAATTAGGTATTCAAAGAAAACATGAAAGTTTGTGAAGGTTTCCTTATCTGTGTCTCTGTTGACTTGTATCTTTCCGTAATACTTTTCACATGGAACTTCTTCAGCCTAAAAATGGAAGTTAATTTTGCAGTGATGGCCTGAGATTAAAGTTTCTGTGCATTCTGGAGATAGGGGTAGCTACTGACCTTTATATCTTGCTTTATTGACTGTTGCTCTTGGCAGTACTTTTCTCTTCCAGGACGCATTCCCAGAATGGTTCAGCAAAACAAATGCAGTCTTTGGAGGACTTTGGCTATTTGTGGTAGAGATAAATATATATCAGCATAGACTGGGCTTTATTTCCCTCTATGAATGAATTCCTGGAGACTTATAATTGTGGAAAGAATTAAAAGTTCAAATATAATAGAATGGAGTTTCCCTAAAGGACTATGGTTTGAAGCCTCAGTACATTGGGTAATTGTTCTAAAGTAGGTCTTTCTGTCAAAGGACTTGAGGGTTTCTGCCCGTCCATTTCCAAGCAGAGGATGAGGGGAACAATTCCCAACTTCAGGTACAACCTGGTAGAGAAAAAGTCTCCATTCTGTCAGGCATCGCTTGTTTGAAGTACAGATGAGACATGGAGGTGGGGTGAGGGTAGAGCAGGGTATCGAGGATTTAGGCTAGCATTTCCTATTCCTGTTGCATGTTTGAAATGTCTGGATCTTTTAATGCTCTGTACAAGTGTACATTAAAATAGATGAAAGACGAGATCCCAGATCGATACGGAAGGGAAGATTATCCCAAGAGATTCACAAATGTGGATAATTAATGGAACCATCGCTTTTAGAAGTCAGTATACAGAGATCAGCATGGGAATAGCTGGAATGAAGTGAGTTTTGAATGCTGATTGCTTTATTTTCATACGAGCTAATGAGTTAATGTGCCACACATCCTCTAACCTTTCTGGAATGGTGAACAAATGGAGAGATGTGCTGAGTAAGTATTGGAAGACAACATGAGCCTTTAGGCAATTAGTTGGAATTTAAAGGAATAAACCATGCATTTATGATTAAACTATTGAAAGCCTGTATATAAATCCAATTGGTAACACTTCATATAATGACAAGTGATAAAATCCCTTATGTTTTTCTTGATCTTTCAAAGTTTCTTTAAAGTGGAAAGTGGTTTCAGAAATTGAATTAGCAAGAGAGGAAAAGGAAGAATGACTTTAGTGTGTGTGTGTTTCTCTGTTTAAGTGGTAAAGATTTTTTTTTAAATTAAAAAATGTATGTCTTATTTATTTTTGAAAGAGAGAGAGCTTGCACAAGCGGGGGAGGGGCAGAGTGAGGGGACAGAGGATCCAAAGCAGACTCTGTGCTGACAGCAGCAGCGAGCCCATTGTGAGGCTCAAACTCAAGAACTTCAAGATCATGACCTGAGCCGAAGTCAGATGCTCAATCGACTCAGCCACCCAGCCGCCTCAAAGTAGTAAAGATTCTAATGTGAATATGTGTAATGGAAACATCACAGACAAATTAGAAGGTTAATTCATCACATTTCAAGAGAAGCAAGTGTTGTGAGACAAGGTTATAGGGCCTTTGGTTAAGTTGGGCCAAATACTGATTTCTGCCTCCTCACAGGATCACCACTCGTGTCTATGTCTGGAAATAAGATGATTCGTAGGCAGCAAAATGCTGTTTTTATTATTATTGCAGTGATGTCAATCCAAACTAGATGACTATGAATCATGGAATCTTCAAGGCAAATCAAATATTCTTTTTTAATAAAGTGATGGAGCTGGGATTTGCACATCTGCTCTTAAAAATCTGTTTTTTATAATATGGAACATATGTTAATCGCTACATCTTTTATTAAATGGAGGGAAAATTTTTGTCAAGTGCATTAATTCTAAATCCTGAAAATGTGGAAAAATGGAGGAGGCCGTATTAAGACAAATGCCTGTTTGTCTCACCTCTGATATATAAAGCAGTGATTTGCACACTGCTGAGTGTGCCCGTGGCAAAGATAATAACATCGAGTCGACTAGCATTTAAAAACAATGAAATGGAATCGAAAACATCGGTGTACTTTAAACACAGTAAAAGATAAGTACTGTTCTGTGAACTTTGTATCAGTGGTGTGTGTGTGTGTGTGTGTGTGTGTGTGTATGTGTATGCGATCAAGATGTGAAACGTCTTTTTCCTGCATTCCAGAGCTTCAGCTTTGGAGGCTGCTTTGGGCTTGGCTAGACCAGGAAGTCCCACCCCAGATGAAGGCCATGACTGAGTTACGGAGCTGTTTTCCCTGTCTGGGTCCCCACCCCAAAGTGATGCCCTCAGTTCAGTATACACTGCCCAGTGGGTTAAGCTCAGCTGAGCCCTCAGCCTCTTTTTCTGTCCTCCAACCTCCTTTTCACCAACTCCAGCCAGCTTTCCTAGACACTGGGGATATTTTTCATGATACCAAAGCAGTGTCCTAGATGTTCCTGGAGGCTGGGATGCTCTCCCTCCCTTTGTCCTTCTGGTGGATTCTTTCTAGTTCATAAAGAACATCCCCGGGTTTACCTCCTCCACTAGTTTTCCTAAATCTCCTGAGCACAGTTAGATGCTCCTGCATCTCTCTTTCCTTCACATCCCATAGCTATTTACCTATCTCCTGTATCATTTAGTCAGTTTGTGGGTATCCCATGCTACACTTCAGGGATTGGATTTGCCGATTGTTTACTTTTTTTTTTTTTTTTTACTGTTGTAAATAGTGTTATGAAGAATAACTTCTCCTGTACCTGAATCTCCACCCTTCTCCACTTGCCTTCTTACAATAGATTGCTAGAATGTTGATGTCATTGTTTTTCATAATTAAAAAAGTGGTTTCAGAAAAATAGGTTGGGATCAGATTGCGGAATTACTTGGACATCAGACTGAAGTGATTCTAAGCCTTAGGACTTGTTTATTGGGATATTGATTATATCAATTTACTGGGGCAGCCGTAACAAAGTACTGTAAAATCAAGTACTGTAAATAATGAAAATTTGTTGTTTCACAATTCTGGAGGCAAGAAGTCCAAAATGTGGGTGTTGGCCTGGCTGGTTCCTTTGAGGACTTGGAGGGAAAGATCTGTCCTGGGCCCCCTCCTATGCTGTGTTCGTGGCAATTCTCCTGTATGTGTGCCTGCATCTAAATTTCCCCCTTTTATAAGGACACCAATTATGTCAGATTAGGTGCCCACTCTGCTCCGGTATGACCTCATCTTAACTACTTACATCTAGAATGACTTTATTTCCAATAAAGTCTCTGGGGGTTAGGACTTCAACATATGAATTTTTGGTGGGGGACACAATTCAACCCTTAATATCAATTGATACAAAATTGTATTTATATTTTATTTAGGGAGATTTCATGTATTTTATAATATTGAATTTTTCTTTAAAAATTTTTTTAGAATGTTTATTTATTTTTGAGACAGAGACACACAGAGAAAGAGAGAGACAGAGACAGAGGGCCAGCAGGGAAGAGGCAGAGAGAGAGGGAGACACAGAATCTGAAGCAGATTCCAGCCTCTGAGCTGTCAGCAGAGAGGCTGACTTGGGGCTTGAACCCACGAACCATGAGATCATGACCTGAGCTGAAGTCAGATGTTTAACTGACTGAGCCACCCAGGTGCCCCATTATCGAATTTTTCTAATCAGGTACAAGATCTATTGACCCGTGAACAACGCCGTTTGAACTGTGGGTCCACTTGTACATGGATTTTGTTCGATACAGTATAATACGGCAAATGTATTTTCTCTTCCTTATAATTTTCTTAGTATTCTTTTCTCCAGCTTACTTTATTGTAAAAATACAGTGTATAAGACCTATTACATACAAAATATATGTTAATCAACTGTTTATATTCTCAGTACGGCTTCTGGTCAACAGTGGGCTATGAGTAGTTACATTTTAGGGGAGTCAAAAGCTATACACTCGTTTTTCAAGTCTACGGGGGTTGGTGTCCCTACCCCCTGTATTGTTCAGGGGTCAATGGTATCTCTCTGTGTAAGACCTGTTTATAACTGTCAATTAAATTTATAGATTTATTGGGTTTGGGACACTTAGAAACTTGCAGTATTTGAAAAATAACATCAGAATAGGAATGTGGGGTAAACTGTGTTATGAATGGATGAGAATGGAGGGGGGTACCTTGCATATAGTTGGCATTCCATAAATATCTGTAGAGTGCATTTGCTGAATAACTAGAGAAAGAGTTAAAGAGTAAGGCAGAAAATTCAGTTTTGGAATGTGAAAGTTGTAGGAGATGTTGCTGGATATGGGGCTATTGACATATTTGAGTTAAGTCTAAAATTATCCCTTATCAGCAGGCTGAGGTTTTAATTTGATATTTCACTATGTGTGTATAGCTTACCATAGAAGCACAGGAGTTGAAATATTATTATGAGAAGTTTGCATAAAATAAGTCATCACTAAGGCCTCCTTTTATCTTCAGAAGTACAGGTGATTGAAAATTATTAATATTACACAGAAAAAATAAGAAATGTCCTCAAAAGGGTAAGTATTTTAAAACATTTATTTTTATGGTCAAAGGAAAATTCAAGTCTGTCTCCTATATCCTTTGCATTTCCAACTCCTGGGACTTTTTCTGCCTCCTGAGCCCTGTTCTTCCTGGTTAAGTGCTGGCTCAGGAATATGTGAGGATTGGCCTATTGTGTCAACACTCAGATTTTCATATTTCATCTCAAGTCCTATCGATGAAAGCAGAAATATTTTAAGTTTTGAAAGCTGAGCGATTTTTTTTTTTCCCATTTCACAGATCTGCAGTTCCTGGTTTCAGATAGTTGCTTTGAGGTTGCTACTTTATTACAGGCTTAGTTTAAACTACCTTCAGGGTGGCACTGCACATTCAATTACTGCATTGTTTCCTTTTTCTTCTTCTTCTTTTTATTCTGCGTGAAAATTGATCTCCTGAGCTGAGCTCCTACCTGCTCCCTCCTTTTACCTTTTGGGAAGGCTCTGCTGGTTTAAGGCTTATTTCTTATGAGAGTCTGCAGATTGTTACCTTGCTTCCTCATCAGCCCCAGGACAAGCTTTCTGGATAAACTCTTTTCTTCTTAGAATCAAACAATCCAGCCCCAGCTGGGCATTTTCTCTAGGCTCAAGCTCTAGTCCACAGTGCCTGACACCCGCCCCCTCCACCGCCCTGATGCAGAAAGAACTCACAAAAAGGCAGGTCATGCTTCTGCTACCAAGGCAACCAATGCCTGCCACTTATTAGCTCATTTTGAAGTTATTTCCTAGTTGTGAAGGTTAATTTGCATGACATTATCGACTAGTGGGGCTAAATGCTGCTGACCGGTCCTAATCCTCATTAGAAGGTTTTGCCTCACTTCCTTTCAGAACCCTTTGTCATAGCTCTGGTGCCTGGATTTCTCCATTGCGGATATGTGGAGTGTGCCCCCTGCCAATGGCAGCAGAGTCTCGAGACCTAAAAGTTCCTCTGTGTGAGGGGCGCATCAGCTTGTTATGCACTCTCAGTGTGAAAATATCTTTTGGCAGACTTGTAATTAGCTGTAAATCTAAAATACGGTGATATTTTCAAAAGTGCAGACTTGAGAACACACGATATAGATCGCTTTGGGCCACTGTGAACGCAAATTTTTTAACAACTCCTAACAATGGGCTACTTTAAAATTTTTTTAAATGTTTTTATTTATTTTTGAGAGAGAGACAGAGCATAAGTGGGGGAGGATCACAGAGAGAGGGAGACACAGAATCTGAAGCAGGCTTCAGGCTCTGAGCTGTCAGCACTCAGAGCCCGACATGGGGCTGGAACCCACGAACCGTGAGATCATGACCTGAGCCGAAGTTGACTCCTTAACCGACTGAGCCACCTAGGCACCCCAACAATGGGCTACTTTAGTTCTCACCATTGGAATGGATGAAGATGTCCAGAAGATGGTGGGAAAACACAAAATTGTGTGCAGGCAATGAAAAGGAACACACAGATGGCTTCTAAAGACATGATTAGGAATGTGAGGTCCCTTCTATTGGATGGTCACTGAAACAAAAATCCTAAAATCTTTAGCATCACATGATTTCTGAATCCCTTTTATGACTTCTGTACCAAGTAGATTTCTCTGTTCCACCGTAACTACCTTCGGGATCTGGAAAGTCACTGCTGTTTGGAGATGTTGTTCCATCTCTGACCATCTCCCACTTAGTTAGCTCTTTCTTATTGAAACTACCTTTCTAAAGTCTGTCATTGTGTCTGCTTATTATAGGGTTTTCCAATCATTTAAATTCCCTAGGCAGTATGTAACCATTTGCCTTTACTGTGTGGCTAGAAGAGTCAGTAGAAAGAATGATGTGCCCAAGCGAAGCCATGGGAGGCAGCCATCCAAGTAATGCTCAGATGGAATGTAAATTTGTCGACTGAACAGATTTTGAGAACTAATGACGTGTGGGGCATAGTGCTAGATAATGAGGACTTAGAGATCATCAGTGTTGTGCTGGCTTCCAGAGTTTCCAGTCTATCTGGAAAGGATGTGTATTTAATATATGGGGTGCCTGGGTGGCTTGGTCGGTTGGGCGTCCGACTTTCGCTTGGGTCATGATCTCGCGGTTCATGGGTTCGAGCCCCGCGTCGGGCTCTGTGCTGACTGCCAGCTCAGAGCCTGGAGCCTACTTCAGAGTCTGTGTCTCCCTCTCTCTCTGACCCTCCCCTGCTCACGCTGTCTCTCTCTCTCCTAGAAATAAATAAAACATTAAAAAAATTTTTTTAACAAATGATAGGCCCTTATTGTAGGCTGATGCTCTAGAAGGACTTCAGAAGTGAGAGGACTTCCCACCTCACATCTGGCAGCATTCATCTGTCAGGAGGACAAAGAGAAAATGGTATCTCTTTGTGTTTATTTACTTTGAACATTAGTTAAGATGGACATCTTATATATATTAGTTGGCATAAACATGTGTGTGTGTATCTTTTTTTCTTTAGTAAGATTTCTGTTTATGTTCTTTGTTCTTTTCTCTTTTAGTGTATTGTCTTATTTTATTGTTTTTATGACCTTTTTCTACATTAAAAATGTTAATACTCTTTAAGAATTTTAAGTTGAGTATTTATGTATTATGTAAAGCTTGTTTCTTAGAATGAATTGCCTGCCTGAGTGCCTCCACTCATACTGTTTCTCTGGAAAGAACATTCTTTCCTCTTCTACCCTTCTCTTTCTCCTCCACCTTTCTCTCCTTGTCCCACCTCCTCTAACACTCTTAACCTGGTCAACTCCTACTCAGCCTTCATAGCTAAGTTTCAATACTACTGCTTAGGATAGGCCTCCAGTCCTGTGCTCTCACCTCCTCTAAGTCAACACCTTCCCTTATTCTCTTCCATAACTGCCTACATGCTCCCTCATGCCCCGCCCCCACCTCCCCACCATTTGCAATTATATACATATTTAATGTTTTTACACAAGCCTCAGTGGAAACACCTTCAGGGGCTGGGATTGAATCTGTTTGGTAAATAAGGGAGTGAATAAATTAAACAGCCAAGTGATTCTCTTTGATCACTGTTTTATGAACTCAAACTTTAATTTCTATTTCATCAGGCGGTAAAGAACTTGTTTCAAGATTTCCCCTTGCATTCTGAAAAAAAAAAAAACTTTTATGTTTGCTAGATGACAATGAATGGAAATGGGATCTTTGTCGAATGGGTGGATGAGAGGGTGTGTGTGCATTTGGGAGGCAGACAGCTGCATATTTGGGAGTGGGTGTGGCCGGTTGTTCACGCTGTTTCAGAGATGCTGCCCCTGCTCCCGGTTTGTTTGCCATGTCAGCTCTGGGAGAAATCTGTGATGTTCAAACAGCATTCTGAGAGTGTCTTAAGGTGGTGGGTC
This sequence comes from Proteles cristata cristata, assembly GCA_017311185.1. Taxonomy (NCBI): domain Eukaryota; kingdom Metazoa; phylum Chordata; class Mammalia; order Carnivora; family Hyaenidae; genus Proteles; species Proteles cristata. The sequence goes on from JAESUZ010001605.1 coordinate 483,137, forward strand.
GTGGCAGTGCACATTTTACAGCTATTTCTAAAAGATAAAGCAGAGGCATGAGCTATGCAAGGCACGTCAACATTCACAGCAGGCTATTTTCTAGAGAGCACTTGTGAATCTGATCTGATTATCAGGCTATTTTCACACGTGGTAGGTGTTTTTTAAGGGCAGTCCCTTGCTCAGTGAAGAGAAAATGAGAAATCGAAATCCTGACCTTTTCTCATTCTGCATCAGATGCATTGATAGCACAGAAAATGTATTTTTAGGGTCTTATAGCTGTGTGTGTATGCACACAAACATGTGTGTACATGCGTGGATCATCGAATGTAATGCAAACTTGCTCCTTTGGTTAGTTGGGATTATTGAAATGGCTACTACAGATGCAGCCATAAAATGTACTATGTTTCTCTGTGGGTTTGACTGCTGTTAATATTTATGTGTAGTTTCTTTTCTAGAATACAGTTTCCCCAGATTAGAAGAAAAACAATAGCTGCCTATTCTGAAAGATGAAGAAGCGAGAGGCTGCTATCAATTATAGTGTTTGCAAGTATGGCTTTAGATAAGAGGATGACTTGTTGTTTATTGTATCAAACAATATTGTGAGCAAATTTTGGTTGACCACATCTGGGTGTGTTCCCCTTGACCCTTAAGGAGAGGTGTGAGCCAGAAGTGATGAGGTTGGAACCAGCCCACAGGGCAGGGAGGGCGGGGCTGGATTGCGTGGAGGGGAGAGAAATGCCGCCTGGATTGAACCTTATAAATGAGCGTGGGTATTTGGGGAAGACGTTGCTTCGGTCCAGCTGTGTGTAAGGTCAGCTGCACGTGATCTTTAGTTGTTTCTTCACATCAGCCTCTAAGGATCCGGCTTCAACTCAGCTCTTTTCAGGTGATTGGCATCCTCAATGTAGTCTTCTCTTAGATCAGTTTTACCCGTTGCCCAGAATGATTTTAAAAAAACACACAAACAGCCATCTTGCAGACACGCTGATGAGGACCTCTGCATTTGGTTGCTTTGACTCAGCAGCACACAGATACATTTAATGCTGAGTTTGGGGAATTAATCAAGCCCTAAATTGTTACTGCTGTGGCTGGTCTATAATGTCAGTAGTTTTGTTCATCATTTTGGCTATATTAACCTGTTGCTGAGGCTAGACTAGCTTCAGACAAGATATCTGATGGTAGTACCTTCTGACTTGATCCCAAACACATAGAAATGCCTTGTTTCTTTAGAGTGATTCATATAATTACTTAACTAGTTAGTGAGTTTATATCTCAACATTCCTTTATTTCCAATTTTATTTAGCTCTTGCGTCTGAGATACTTTTTTTTTTTTTTTTTGTCTGCATGGCAAAAAAAGAAGAATATCCGGGAAACAGCTAGATCAATATCTTTTATTACAGTAGTGGTTTTATCAATGGGTTTGGCCTACTGGTGTTTTATAAAACTTATGACTTAGTAGCAACATGAGCTTCATCAGCCATTATATTGAAACATGGTTAGATTTCTATTTCTCACACAGCTTATTAACTTTTGCTTTAGGGTTCATTCACATCATATCATCAATAGAGAAAACTGATTCCACAGGATTCTGTATTCCTGTAGTTTTTATCAATCTGTACCACTCTTTGATACAGTTTCTTATTCTCTTATTTTTGTTTGACTTTTTTTGGCGATGTTTCCTTGCTCAAAAAGGCAACCACACATTTCCTGGGTGCAGCAAGTAATATGCCTTGTCTTAAACAACCAATTAGTCTGTACTAGTTAATTATTTTAATAATAATTTTAATAATTTTAGCTAAACTCCGCTTTATTATCAGACTGGTCTAGATTTAAAACAATACTGTTTGACCTGGATCATCTTCTTTTATCAGTTTTGAGGGAGATATGCTAAGGCACAAGCAGGTAGAAGATACTGTGTTTATCAGTTAGCTATTGCTACGTAACAAACTGTCTGCTATAGTTATTATGCCTGCTTAACAAATTGCCCCCAAACTAAGTGACTGGAAACATTGACAAAATTTATTTCACTCACAAGCCTACAATTTGGTTAGAACTCTGCAGGGATAATTTGTCTCTGCTCCACTCAGCGTCAGCCACGTCAGCTCAAAGCTGGGGGCTGAAATTCTCGGCAGCTCACTGGCCCACACATCTAGTAGTTGATGCTGGAAGTCAGCTGAGACCTTAGCTGGGACAGCACCTTAGCACCTCCATGTGGTCTCTCTACATGATCTGGGCTCCCTCGCAATATGGGGGCTGGGTTTCAAGGGCAAGGACAGTATTCTACTGTGTAGGAAGGAGAGGCCACCTAGGCCCCTGTCACTGGCACTGAGACCGTCAGAGCCAGAGCACACAAAAGGAAAGTACCACTTGAAAACTGGGCATCGCACACGTAAAAACCCAGAATTCATGCACTGATTAGATACAGAGAAAATGCATGTGCGTTCTCTACAACAGGCTTGACAGACCAAATCTACTGGATTTGTTGAACATACAAACTCTCAAGTTAGACAAATTGTGAAATATTTTAACATCCCAACCATAAATTTTATCTTGCTTTCACAGTCATATTAATATTTTATGCTTACAATAAATTTGATTATCTTGTATTACAGGTATAGACAGGACGAAACCCGAGAGGGATTATGGATCTTGAGATTTTTACTTCCATGGCTAAGGAAGATTATGTGCATTTTAACCAAGTGCATCATACTGATTTGAGAGGTGATGTCATATTAATAAGAATTCACATGTATTGGGGCGCCTGGGTGGCTTAGTCGGTTAAGCGTCCGACTTTTGCTTAGGTCATGATCTCGCAGTTTGTGGGTTCGGGCCCCGCGTCGGACTCTGTGCTGACTGCCAGCTCAGAGCCTGGAGCCTGTTCAGTCTGTGACTCCCTCTCTCTCTGATCCTCCCCTGCTCACGCTCTCTCTCTCTCTCTCTCTCCTAGAAATAAATTTTAAAAAATAAAAAAATTAAAAAAAAAAGAATTCACATGTATTGAACACTTAGTATGTTCCAGGCACTGTTGGAAGCACTTTATATAAATAGCTTGCTTCATCTTTCAATAGTATTATGAGGCAGGTAGTTTTATTATCTTCATTTTAAAGGTGAAAAATAGAGGCCCAGGTAGTTAAACATAGACAGTTAGATATTTTGGCGATAGAATCCATGTCCCTAACTGTGGTGAAGGTGGAGACTTTGGACAAACCCTAGGCCTTGACTTCCATGTCTCCTGAGAAACCACACGATTCTGCGTCTCTGAAGAGTGATATAAATGAACTCAACAAATAGATGCAAATCATCTAAGAAGGATTTTAAAAGTCACTCTTAGATACTGATAGAAGATTTTAAACATTCCTTAAAACACCACCTTTTTTCTCAAGGACTTTACAACTTAGTAAAGATACTACAATAAGAATGTAACTGGAATAGAAGCCAAACAATGGAAAACTGAATGAGAAATTAAGGACATGGGGAGAAAGATGAGAGGAGTGGGCTTCAGATACAGTAGGCAATTAATAATTAGTTATGATGCTGAAACTAAATGGATTCAAGGAGGTCTTGAGAGGCCCCTGGGTGATAGAATGAGTGGAAAGACACTGATGGTGCATGTGAGGGAAACAGGAGAGAGGCATCTGGGATGTGGGTAAGGAGAAAGTAGGAGTCAGGACTGGAAAGATGAGTTACAGTCAGTTACAGAGAGTCTCTTTTGAAGATTTGGTTGAGGATGTGGAGCTTTTTCCTGAGACCATGGGGCATGCTTGACAGTATTAGACAGTGTTATGGAGTGGAAGGAACTGGAAAGAACTTCTGAGGCATGAGAAAGTCTCTTAGTTGCTGTTTGAGCTGCATAATTTACCCTCCAGGCCTCATTATCTTTAGTTGTAAAATGGGGATAAACACACTGGCCTCATAGGTTTTATAAGGAACAATGAGCTATGATATGTAAAATTCCCAATGTATTTATTTATTAAAAAAAAATTTTTTTTTTGAGAGAAAGCACATGCAAACACATACGTGAGTTGAGGAGGGGCAGAGAGAGGGAAAGAAAGAATCCCAATCAGGCTACTCACTGTCAGTGCAGAACCCGATGTGGAGTTGGAACCCACAAACCAAAAGATCATGATCTGAGCCAAAATCAAGAGTTGGTTACTTAACCGACTGAACCACCCAGGCACCCGCTAAAATTCCCAGTGTAATGTGTAACATACAAGCACTGTCTAAATGATGATTCCCGATGTACTTTCATATCATACATTATTTTGATGATGAAGACGATTATGGCTGGCCTCATGGTGGCCATTGTCAGGATGAATTGTAGAGTTGAAGAAACTCCAGTTGGTCTTCAGTCAGGAAAATAAAAACCATAGTAGGTGTTTCAATGAAGGGAATTTAATAGAGGGAATTGGTTATATAGATGGTTTAAGGGCTATGAAGCAAAATGGGACAGTGAAGCAACCCAGAGATTAGCAATGGCAGAAAGCTACCACTCCTCCTAGGGCTAAGGGACAGAGGGAGAAAATAGTGTTACCTGAGCTCAGAAATAGTGCTGCTCAATGGGAACTAGACCATGGTGAAGGCTGCCATTGGGAGCTGGCAGTGTAGAGGGAGGGGCTGGCTGCTGCTAGAGATGCTACCTGAGGTACAGCTCCCTGGCTTCTCTACTCCTTCTGCCCTTAGTCCTTCCCAAAGCCTCTCCCTGACTGAACTTACCTGGAAGATGGTTGTCAAGAGAGCAGGGGATTGGAAGTGCCCCATGATTTAAAGCAGAGAGTGGGTGTAGGCAGGAGAGAATAGTTCTGAGAGCAAACAAATGACTGGCACAGATGGAATTATAACTGGCTATGTCTGTGCTGTCCTGTGTGGTAGCTGCTAACCACACATGACTGTTTAAATTAAATTTGAAATTCAATTTCTCAGTCTCACTGGCTGCATTTCAAGTGCTTAAGAGTCACATGAACATGTCCATCATTGCAGAAAGTTCTGTTGGACATGCTGGTCTCTGTGCTGGCATGAAGGATGGATTAGGGTACTGTGCATGGAAAGATAGACTCAGATGTGAGAGGCAGTGAGGAGGTAAAATGAGCAGACATTATAAAATTATGGTGGAAATGAAGAGAAGACAGAAGTTTGTCTCTGTGATAAATACACTGGTAGTACTTTTAGAAGCAATGGGGAAACTGCTTTGAGAAGGAAGAGACTAAGCTTATTTTGGGCCATGGTGGGTTTGAAGATCCACTCAAGCTATATGTGTGAAGGTGTTTAGGCAACTGTGTGTTTGGATCTGATTAGAGATTGGGCTGGAAATATAAATTTGAAAGCTCTCATGGAAGTGATTTTTGAACTTTTAGGAAGAGAGCTACTCACTAAGGATTTGTGACTGTGTAAGGGTACAGGGACAAAGTAGACCATGTGGTCCAAGCCTTGACAAATCAAGAGATGATGACTCCATCTGATATTGTCAATAATGTGGCCCAGGCTGCATGGGAAGGTCATCAAAAAAGCAAACAAACAAACAAACAAAAAACCCCAAACAAGTAACAGGTTTAGGAAAATGGGGCAATTGGAGATCTTGATGGAAATGGAAGTCAGTTGAGTAGGTGGGAGGTTATTCTTTCAAGATTAAAAGGGACAGCAGGGAAGCAGATGCCACTGTTTGGAAACTTGAGTTTGTTCAGAAGATGCTGTGCAGTGTGGGGTGTGGATGAGGCTTGAGGTGAGGCAGACATGGATGGAGGGCCAAAAAGGAGATTCAAAGAAGTAAGTCCCTTTAGAAGGGACTTCAGTTTAGAAGTTGAAATCGCTGTGGATTTATCCATTAAATACATATTTGTGAACATTTACTGTGTGCCCAGTGCTGTGATAGGCACCAGGCATAAAGTATTAAAGATAGACCCCTGTCACTTCCAGGAAGGCATAGTCTACACTAGAGTAAGGATCTCCTGGTTGGGGAGTGGTTGTTAAAAATGTGGGTGCTGGCCCCACATCCAGAGAGTCTGAGAGATTTGGTGGTTGGAGGACAGAGGAAATGGGTGGGCTAAGACATTAGAACTGAGAGAGCAGAGGTAATTCTAGTTCTGAAGGGGGACCATCATATACTCATGTCAAGGCTACAAAGAACGTTAAGAAAGAGGAAGGAGAGAGACGGGCAGGTTCTGGACTCCATATTAAGGCAGGAAGGATGCTGAAGAGGCAGGTTTTTGTTTTGTTTTGTTTTGTTTTGTTTTTGGAAGAGTTTGGAGAATAAGCCAGTTGTAAAATTTTTTCTACCTGTACCTTTGAGCTCGTTTTTAAGAAAATCACATGTTTCAATCTACAGGATAGACTTAACATGACTCGACCATGGCATTCCAAAAATGAGATGGTTATTACTTTAGACTAGTGGTGAGGTTATGTCTATCACTAGCCAACTCTGGTCCATCTTTTGCGGTGGCCACCAGTGCCGATGGCCCGTGAGTGGCTTTGTCAGGCCACGTCCCACCTTACATTCCTGCTTGGTTGACTCTTTGGAAAGAACCATCTGCTTTGGTCACAAGTGCCCCTGCCCATCAGCCGTCTCTTGGTTCATTTGTGTGCCATTATGAGTGGCTGAGAAGGGTGCCCCTTAACCTTTTCCTTTTCTAGATAAGCCTTTTATTTCAGTTTGTATAGTCGACTGAAGTTCAGAACCAAAGTGATATGTATGGTGGCAAGGAAACACCTGCACACATGAGCTTCCCACAGTCCTTGCTTCCCCTGAGACCCAGGTGTGTAGCTGGCGCTGCACATTGGGCATTTGGAAATTGCTGGGGTTTTTTGGTTTTTCGTTCTCAAACACATCGTTTCTTTATTTTATTTTATTAAATGTTTGGGATTTTTAAAATTTTTTTAAGAGAGAGAGAGAGCATGTACACAGCCAGGGTGGGGCAGAGGGAGAGAGAAGACCTGAAGGAGGCTTCGCACTGGCAGCAGAGAGCACAATACAGGGCTCGAACTCATGGACTGTGAGATCATGACCTGAGCCAAAGTCTGACCTTGAGCTGACTGAGCCTCCCAGGCGCCCCCAGACACATCATTTCTGAGTGGCCATTTTGTTCCTAATTCCTTTCTATCTGTTTAATGGTCAAGATGCAGTAATCTGGTTTGTTTATGGTTTTGTTGGACTAGTAACAGCAAACAACTAGGTTGTGGTAACCACGTGCCAGAGCCTCTTCCAAACACCAGCGCTTCCTAAGCACCTACGAATTCACTGAGTCTTCACAAAAACATTCGAAGATAGGCGCTGTTGTTCTCTCTGATTTACAAGTGAGGAAACTGAGGCAGAATGTGTTGCAGTATAACTTGCCCACGGCTGGGTAGTGGATCGACAGGGTTTCGGACCCTGACAGCCTGGCTCTAGCCTCTTTGCTCTTGCAAATGTGTCCCTCATTCGAGGCCTAGATTCAATGCTAGATGGGTTATTTGCACTGATTTCTTTGCACAAAATGACCAAGGAGATTTTTGCTTCATTTGCTGGAGAGCTGTACAGTGAGTTACACAAGTTTTCTGCCTCTTGCTTAAGAAAAGAACAAAATAAAAACATGAAAGAAAATTACATATTTTTCTACTGAGGGACTGTGGTCCCATTTCACAGAACTGGTACTGCCTCCTATTACAAGTAGAGTCTTAGCTTACTGCTATACTCCCTTAAGATGTCTATGACACGCTTAGCACAAAAATAACAGGAAAGGCCTTACTGGGGTTGCTTCTAGGGCTAGTGCCTGATTTGTTAGGTTTGTGAAAGCTTGGCAATTTCTTAAGGGCTGGGAGGCCCTCAGCATAATCTGGATTTTTTTTTTTTTTTGATCACTTACAATTGTGAAAGCCATCAGCAAAACATTAGCCCAAATGGCATTTCCCCTTCACATCCTGTCCCTTTACTTTGCATGGAAATGATTACCTTAGTTTAAAAACATAAAGGAGAAAAGTCCTCCGACCTAAGTTAAGTTCCTAATGAAATGAACATGTGCAGACCATGGCCCTTCATCGGGGCTGAGACCATGATTGATTGTTCTGCAGGACTGTCTAAATCAGTAGCATGTTTTTGGACAGCTTGCAGAAGACCAGCCTCTTTAGCATTTTGGCCAGCGTTACCGAGGGGTCTGCTGCTTCAGGTCTGTGCAGTACTTTGTATGATAAATAATTATAAAGGGAACTGTCAGCTCGAGCATCTGGCTGATGGAAAGACTGACTTGAAAGGAAGCTGAACTTTGGGTGTATACAGCCCCAACATCTGGTGTGGGGACTTGATGGGTTTGGGAGGGGGGCAGGATGTTTGGCATCTGTGTATTAGGTCCTAGAATGTTCCTTTCAAGTTGATCGTTCTGGTCCCAGTTGACTTGTGTTCTCTGGGAAATAAAAAAGACAACTGCAAAAAGGATTAATTAGATTCCATTTCTCTGGGAAAAAAATCTTTATTGCTAACTTACAGTTTAAGATGAGAGCTTTCATTGGAAATATAACTTCTGATGGGTTTGACTTCTCTGCCTTGAGTAGTACAATCCAGGAAATGGCTCAAGAAAAAAAGAAGTTCGAGCATCGTAAAGGTAAAAAGATAGAAGGAGAGAGAAAAAGAATCCCACAGGAATCATGAGAGCATTTGGCATGGAGAAGCAGAAGTAATTCAAACACAAACTGGAAAAAAAAAAAACTCTCTGAATCACATAGGAAAGCATAAGTAAGTCATCAGTTTGTGCTGGATGCGTCCTGAAATTCTGAACTTTTGTACATTACATAAACTCAAAAGAGCACAAGTTTTATACCAGTGACCCAAAACCACAAAGTAATTTACTTTTATTAGCATTGGAGTAAATACCAGTGTTTTCTGGCTTGTGGCTTGGATATGAAACATAAAAGAGGAAAAGTCTGTTTGGATTTTTCCCCCCCAAAAACTAATACAGCTGGCAAAAGGCAACATTTTGCCTTACTTGTAATTGCCCGGAAATTTAAAATAGACCTTTTACTTTTTCAGAGTTTATATTGAAATTCCATCTTTACATGAAGTCAGTGAACACAGGTTTAATAGCACACATTGGTCTCTCATGCGTAGTTTATATTACGTGAAAGGCCAGAACAATTTTGAGCACCAACATGGCATAATTCCTAATCCTCTTGGGATGGGGCTTCTTGGAGAGAATCCAGGATCTTGAATATTGAATCCAGTATTGAACCAACCGAATATTGTCTTCTGCGCTACTGCAGTCATGTACTTCCTCGAAGGTCTCAGAGGGACTTACACACACAGAGAACCAGTTGAGAAAATTCATTGGTTTTTTTAAACTATCAAGTTCTTTTGAAACACCTCAAAGGCCCTCTGAAGAGCTTAGGCAGGGTGACTAAAGTGTCACCTGTTTAAGATCTAGACACAATTGAGTTTCTAGAGGTCATTTTTTCTCTTTATGATAAACTTGCATTTGTTATCAGTGGTAGCCTCGAACAGAAAGTGTGATGTCTGTTTGAAGGGCTCGGACAGAACAGGAGAAAACAAGAGCGTCTTCTTGGTTTTACCCTTGCTAGTCAATCTGTGACAAATGCCTCAAGTCTAGGGCATTTTGAGTTGGTAGAAATCTGCCATCATTGGTTAACTTCAGCACGGTTTCTGGTTAGGCGTCTACAACAAAGGCATGTCAGTGTTGCTCAGCATCTATTCCCGTTTCCCTTCTCCCAGTCCTTTCTCTTCACTGTGGGATCTTCCTCAAACACTAAGCTGACCTATTACCCTTTTTGCCTGACTCACCTTCAGATCATTCCATGGCTTCCCATTGTTTCCGGGCTTGGTTGACATTTCTTCAAGTGCCTTGCGAGACTTCGTGCCGGTCTTTTCCACCCACCTCTCTTCAGGTGTTCGACTCTGCTCACCTTGCTCCCTGAGCTCCTGATGGAGTACCCTTCTTTGCATGCCTCATGCTTGCCACGTTCCCTTCCTGCACAGGGCTGTGCACATGCCTCTTTCTGGAAGGTTCTTCCTTCTCTCTTTCCTTCTTGACCTTCTACTCATTCTTCTAATCTCAGCTCCGGAACCATTTTCTTGAGTAGATCAAATCTCCTCATCTCATGCTCACCTACAGCCGTGTGTTTTTCCCTTCTAGAACTGCCAGCCATTGTAACTACATGTCTGTAACTTAAGGCTGCCTTCTCCCCTCTCCCGTTCGCGTGCCTCATCACCTTTCTCGTCATAAGTATTTGTGGCATCAGTGAATATTCTGCAGGGTATAGCTATTCCTGGAACACAGTGACCAGAAGCATACCCATCTTCTTACAGAATTAAAAACTTTGCAGTGGTGGTGCCTCTCATCTTTTTGTGCTTACTAGGATCCCTGTCTGCTATTTGATGCACGTTCTGTATGTTCAGAACCTCAAACTTTCAAATTTTTCTTTGGGACATTCCTAGCAGCCTGGAGTCGAATTGAGCAGGCTGCTGCAAAATTAGAAGAGGGATTTCTCCAAGTTACATTCCCCACAGCCTTTCTCCTGCCTGTTTCTATGTTTTCATTCTCGGCAGAGTCCCCAAGCTTTGCTACCCATGTGCTGCCATTTGTTGCTCCCTGTTTGGATCTCTAAAATCTGTAAGCCAGTCTCCTGGAGTGGTTCCCACCTGCCCCCACATGTGTTCCCATCTGAGATGTCAGCTCAACGGGTTTCTAAACTGGTGGTGCCTTGGTAGTGATTCCCAAGTCCCTGCTGCCAGCATGCCAGTGAGTCCAAAATGTCCCTGGCCAAATGACCCTGCTAGAGACTCAGCTTGCCCTCAACTTTTGGACTCTGGACCTTGGGTTTGGGGGCACCTGGGTGGCTCAGTCGGCTAAGCGTCCGACTTCAGCTCAGGTCTTGATCTCACGGTTCGTGGGCTTGAGCCCTACATCGGGCTCTGTGCTGACAGCTAGCTCAGAGCCTGGAGCCTGCTTGAGATTCTGTATCTCCCTCTCTCTCTGACCCTCCCCTGCTCACGCTCTCTCTCTCTCTCTCTCTCTTTCTCTCTCTTTCTCAGAAAAAAATAAAATGTTATAAAAAGATTACCTGCTACCAGCGTGCCTTTCTACTACCTCTTCTGGAGCCCAGATTATAATTCCTGTTCCTCCAATGCTTCATTTCCATTCTTTTTGTTTCTAAATCCCTAACTAGTGTTTTATATTGACCCTACTCTTCTCTGCATTTGAAATTCTCCTTCCAAAGCCCAAATAATAGTTTTTTATCTACTTAGAAAATCTGAAGCCTTCTTCCCCTATAGAGCAGAGGTCAGCACACTGTGGCCCACTGCGTGGTTTTATAAATAAAGTTTTATTGGAACCACACCCATTCATTTATGCTTGTCCAAGATGGTTTTTACACTACCAAGGCAGAGTTGAGTAGCTGTGACAGAGACAGGATAGCTTGCAAAGCCTATTTATCTGTCTGAAAACCTTTGCATATCCCTGCTCTAGGTCAGTAGATTTCCACCCTCTCCACACATTAGAATGTTCTGGAAAGGCTTTTAAAGAACTGTCAGTGGCCAGGCCCTGCCCCAGAATGATTAAGTTAGAGTCTCTGGCTGGGGCTGCATTTCCAGGTGATTGTAATGTGCAATCAAAATGAGAAGTGCTACTAATAGGTTCCCCTTTCTTCCTTCTTGATTATTCACGAGCTCTGCTTCCTGCACCTCCCAAATTTATGACCATTATCAAGGCATAGAAACCATTCAGTTGCTTAGCCTCAGCTAAGAGAGTGAGTATGAATAGAGTGAACCCCGTGCTGCACATCATCTCAAAAGCTTCTCGCTGAAGGTCACTGCAAATTCCCAAGGAGATATAGTGCAGTTTTCTTTTCCTGTTAGTCTCCTACATAGCTTCCTGGTTTGTCTGTATACTCTTCCTTGGAATTTTGGACTTTTTTGTCTGTTCCTTATTGAGTTCCGGTGTTATCTTTCAGGTTGTTCAGTACATTTTTTTGTAACACTATGCCTTTTTGTAAAAATTCCTTGTTAATATTATTTTGTCATAAAATACAGATAACAAAATTTACCATTAACCGTCTTAAGTAGACAGTTTAATGGCATTAAGTGGATTCAGATGGTGCAACCATCACAGCCATTGATCTCTAGAACTCTTTTCATCCTGCAAGATGGAGACTTTGTGCTCATTATACAATAGCTTCTGATTACCCTCTACCCTGGTCTTTGTTAATCACCATCTACTTTCTGTCTCTCTGAATTTGACTGCCCTAGGCACCTCATATCAATGGGATCATACAGTATTTGTCTTTTTGTGACTGACTAATTTCACGTGGCATATGTGCTCAGTGCTCATTAGTGTTATGACACGTGACAGGATTTCCTTCCCTTTTCACCCTGAATAACATTCCATTGTATGTATAGATCACGTGCTGTTTATCCATTCATCTGTCAACTGGTACTTGGGTCATGTGGTGTCTACATGGGGTGTTTGTCTGATTGGTTGGGGGCCCCCAAATGTGGGCAATGATCAAGTGGAAGCCTGTGGTATATGGGAGGTGAAAGAATTCACCTGAGGCAGGAACAAAGGAGGTAGGAGTTTATTGAATATACTGCAGGGGGCGGTGGGCAGGACAGCAGGGGAGAGGCTGTCTGTCACGAGGGGTGGGTGAGGGCTGCTTTTAAAGAGGGAAGAAGAGGGGTGCCTGGGTGGCTCAGTCAGCTAAGTGTCCGGCTTTGGCTCATGTCATGATCTCATGGTTCATGGGTTCGAGCCCCACGTTGGGCTCTGTGCTGACAGCTCAGAACCTTGGAGCCTGTTTTGGATTCTGTGTCTCCCCCTCTCTCTGACTTCTCCCCTGCGCACGCTGTCTCTATCTCTCTCTCAAAAATAAATAAAACATTTTAAAAAATTAAAAAAAAATAAAGGGAGAAGATGAGGAAGTATGGCAACATGTAGAATCTCTTCTTTTTTTGGTAACTGCACCTAGTTTTGAGTAGCTCATTGATCAGTAAGGGCCTATGGATATTGTGAAGGGGGTCACCAGATGGGCTTGTGTGTATTCAGCAAGGTAGTCATTATGGCTCTTTCTACCTCCCATTGCTCAAGCCTATTTGTCTAAAAGCAACCTCTACACGTTGCTCCTGTCTTTTGGCTATTGTGAATAATGCTGCTATGAACATGAGTTTACAAGTATCTCTTCAAGTCTCTTACATTCCTTTTTAACTTGATATCTCTGATCCTGTCTACAAGGAATTTGAACCTGGCATGTGGTCCTTATTATTCTCACATTGGACATGGTGTCCTGGGAAGGTCAATGGCCACTAAGCATTGTACATCCTGCAGCTTTACCAGAAAACAGAATACCACCGTCATGTTTATAGGTAGCCCTGAGCCCAGAGGCCATGTAATATTTAGCAGTGTCCCTCACAGCGCAGTCGGAAAGACTGGCACGTGCTGGGCACCATTCACACAGTGTCACAAACCATTCTCCAAAGATGGGGCTTGCCTGGTGATTTTAAATATTTGGTAACCTTCATGTTTTCCTTTTGTTTTTCACGTGGTGGAAGTGCTGGCTTGTTAAGAGTCTGGTAGTTAACATGGGACATTTACAGGGCATACTCTGCACATTGACTTATATTTAAACATTTTTTTTTAAATGTTTATTTTTGAGAGACAGAGACAGAGCAGAAGAGAAAGAGAGGGAGACACAGAATCCGAAGCAGGTTCCAGGCTCTGAGCTGTCAGCACAGAGCCCAACGTGGGTCTTGAACCCATGAACCATGAGATCATGACCTGAGCTGAAGTCGGACGCTAAACCGACTGAGCCACCCAGGTACCCCTTGACTTCTATTTTTATAGGTCCATGGTCATTGGGGCACAGTTACAAAACCTAAACTGCTTTGAGAAGTACAAGTTTTTCTCTTAATTTTAAGTTTTTAAAATTTTGGATTTTTTCTTCTTCCTTTCTTCTTTTCCTCCCCTACCTTCCTTTCTCCCTTTTTCTCTCCCCTCCTGGGACCTCCCCTCGGCTGTCTCTCCCTTTCCTTCCTTCCTTCCATAATCATTTAGTGGCAAAACTCTGACCTGATCTGAAATGGCTTCAGGGTATTCATTATCTTTATTTACTCTATTTCATGTGAACATTCAACCTTTTTTTTTTTTTTTTTAATATTTTTATTTATTTCCAGGAGAGAGAGAGACAGCGTGAGCAGGGGAGGGTCAGAGAGAGAGGGAGTCACAGACTCTGAAACAGGATTCAGGCTCAGAGTCAGCACAGAGCCCGACGCGGGGCTCGAACCCATGAACCGCGAGATCATGACCTAAGCGAAAGTCGGACGCTCAACCGACTAAGCCACCCAGGTGCCCCAAACATTCAACCTTTTTAACCACAAAAATATTGTGTTTGATTACAGGGTACTTAGCTAGACTTCTTGGAGGTGTTACATAGGAGGCAGTACATACATTAAGTTACCATTCTAAAATCTAATACATTATAAATTCTCTTCAAGAGTTGGGGGCAAGGCTTATAGCCCTGCATATCAAGTATCTGTTTTTCTCTCATTCAGATAAGATCAAAGCTGGTGATGACATTCTAGCTCCCTTTTGGAGTCATGTTTACTTTTATACATTCTTTCTGTTATTTGGCCACCATAGCATGTGGGTAGCTGCTAAGATTTCTGACTCTGGGCTTTTGTCTGTTGGGAATGTGTGTGAAGCTCATTAGTGGAGAGATTCTTATTTTTAAGAAGTTACAAAGCTATCATACTACCCTTGGAAACCGAGGCAAGGTGTTTATCATAGTGATTTTCAAACCCTTCTCCCAAGAGACTCTATAGAGGATTTGTCATAATGGCTCCACTTAAATATAGTCAAATGGGCAGAATTCGCCATATTTGTAAGGCTGTCACAGGGTTCATCCTGTGAATCAGTTGGGCTGTAGACCATGATACCTCCTAGGAGGTGGAAAGTCAATATGTTGTGCCTCTTGGTAGTTGGACACTGGTATGTTTGAACCACCACCACAACTGAAATGAAGCCAAGTACATTTGAGTTGGCTGGCACGCTTCCACCTTTGCTGAGCTTACTTCCTTTCTGCAGAAAATAGGATCTTTTATATTACTCCAGAATATATAAGTGTGGTCACAACTCAAAACTCATACCGTGCTGTTTTTTTCCTGCCTCCTTCTTTAATTTAGTAATAGATCCCCCAAGTCTTTGTGAAGTATTGTTTTTCTGGCATGTCCCATTCATCAATGACTCCCGTGTACTTGTCAAAATGAGAGGTGAAGATGACTCTGAACATGAGCTGTGGGCCACACTTGCAGTTGTAGGCATATTTCATAGTATCCAAGGTGTGGCTGGCTACACACAGTCCACAGAAACTTTCGTTTTAGTTTTCATACCTCTTTTTGGATACTATCTTCACTGGTTTTGAAAAACTTGTAAAAATTCTTCTGGCTTTGGGTTTCTTCTGGCTTTCGGTTTAGAGTTTTTCAGAGAAATGAGGCTCATCTTTAAGCACATGTCCCAGGGTTGTGTGCTCTTGGATAACAGCCATGAAGCTGTACAGGTTCTTGAAGGAGAGCCAAAGTAGGGCGTGAGAGGGGGAGTGGACCATCAAATGGCAGCTTGTACATATTCACCACCCACATATCAGTTCACTTTCCACATTTTTCTTCCCTAAGCTTCCAATGCCATTCTTTTCCCCTTACCCTCAAGGGATGCCTTCTAAAAAGCAATCTGAAAAGATCTTCTAATCTTCTTACCATCAGACTTGTCATCTACCCTGCTCTGAACCCATTTACCCTGCTTTTCTTATGTTCCAATGAATGATCTCTCCATGCACGTCTGAAGCCAGACCTTCCCCTTGTGATCTGCATCCCTCCACATGTCCAAAAATTAACTCTTTGTTCCCTCAGTTGTCATCTCTCTCTTTTCTATATCACCGACTTCTTTTTTGCCACTGAGTCCTTCCTTTAGTATATGCCCTTTCTAAAGTACATGCCCATCTCTGCCTACTTCTCCAGATCTGCTCACTTGAAGAGTTGACTCTACTTTCCTTGCTTTATCTACTCCAGAGGATGTACATACTCACCATTCCACAGAAATTACTCATGCTAAGGTTACCTGTGTCCTTCATTGCCCAAATGCAACAGATAATCCAGTTCTCATCTTACACAACTTCTCAGTATCATTGGACCATTAATGACTCCTTCCCTCTTCAAACATTTTTTTCTCCCTTGGCTTCCAGACCATCCTCATCTGATAACTGACCTCCTAACTCATTAGCTATGCCTTCTGGTCCTCCTTTTCTGGATTCTCCCCTTTTTCTTGCCTTTTAATTGTTGGCTGGTCTCAGGGTTCAGTCCTTGGACCTCTCCTCTTGCACATGGTATGGATGATTTTATCTCATGGTCCACATCTAATCATGTATCTCTAGCTCTTTCTTTGCCTTTGAGCTCCACTGTGTCTAATTCTTTCCCCAATGTCTCCACTTGGATATCACACAGTCATCTCAACCTTAATAGGACTGAAATACTGTTCTTGGTTTTTGTTTCCAAAGCTCCTCCTATCCAAGCCTTCCCTATCTTAAGAACTTGTACTGCCATGCATTCCTGTTGCTCTAGGTCAAAATGTATAGATATTCCCGACTCTTCTCCTTTGCTGATATCTCATATTTGGCTAGTCCATCAGCAAACCTTTTAGCTTCTATCTTCAAAATAAGCCTGGCATCTGACCACTTCTCACCATCCCCTCAGCTACCATCCTAGTCCAAGTTACCATTTTTCTCAACCGGCTAATACAATTGTGTCCTCACAGACTTCCTGTCCCCAGTCTTGCCCATCTGTTTCTCCATGTCAGTCATCCATACAATGGCCAGAGTCACTTTGTAAAATGTTAATCAAATCATATCACTTCCCTGCTCAAAACTCTCTTTTCAGTGTCACTGCACAGCACCGGGAATAAGTTATAAGGTTATTATTATCTATAAGGCTATTAGCTGCCTCTCTGCTCTCATCCTGTTGCCTCGACACCGTTACTGGCTATATTTTGGCCAGAAATTCCATGCTCACACTGACCTGTGGGCCTTGAACTTGCATTTCTCTGCCTGGAATTCTTTTCTCACAGCAATGAGCATTCCTCACTACCTCCTTCATTCATGTCTCTGATTATGTGTCATTGCTTTGGAGAAGCCTTTTTAATCTAAAATATCTCAAGTAGCCATCCATTCTTTGCCACTTTTTATCCCCTTGTTTTACTCTATCTTTCTTCAGAGCCATTATCACTTCCTTATATTATATGTTATATTGTTTATTATCTTTCTTGTCTACTAGACAGTGCTATAAATTCAGAGACCACATTTCCAGGGTCTAGAATAATATCAGGTACAGAATATGTACTCTGTAAATAATTACTGAATACATTAATCTACTCAGGAACAGAGACGAAACATACAAGTATTAATGATAATTGTAGGTAAGTTACATGAAGAATTTTCATGTGCTTTCATATGCATAATCTCATTTGATCCTTACCTAGGATCAGTGCCATCATTTTCCCTAGTTTGCAGGTAAAGAAAGAGCTACAGTACAGATGTACCTTCCCCAAATCACAAAGAATTAGTGGTGAAGTCAGGATTTAAGGCCACATCTTCTGATTATAAACCCTGTCTATTTCATGTGTAAGAGACAGTAAATGCTTTGGGAGTTGAGAGAAATGTGGTTTACAAAGACATAAATAACCAGGTGCTGGTGGGTGCTTTGTATAAATCTTAGAATATTTGTATCTGGAGATTTGAACATGGGATTGGCTATAAGTAAGTAAAGACTAAAGACATTCTGGATATTGTGAATGACATGAGCAAATATAAAGAGGCATGGATATGTGTGACGAATTTACACAGGAATGGATTCATTCAGCAGATTTCTTTTTTATTATTATTATTATTTTTTTTTTTTTTACAAATAGTTTATTGTCAAATTAGTTTCCACATAACACCCAGTGCTCATCCCCACAAGTGTCCTCCTCCATGCCCATCCCTCCTCCCCCCCACATCCATCAGTCCTCAGTTTTTGTCAGCATTCAAGAGTCTCTCATGGTTTGCCTCTCTCCCTTTCCCCCACCATTTCCGCCCTTCTTCTCCCCCTTGGTCCTCCGTCAAGTTCCTCCTAATCCTCCTATACGTGCACACATATGATATTTGTCCTTCTCTGCCTGACTTATTTCGCTCAGCATAACACCCTCAAGGTCCATCCATGTTGCTACACATGGCCAGATTGCATTGTTTCTCATTTCCCTGTAGTATTCCATCGTATAGATAAACCACATCTTCTTGATCCATTCATCTGTTGATGGACACTTAAGCTCTTTCCATGTTTTAGCTATTGTGGAGAGTACCTCATTCAGCAGATTTCTTGATCAGCAGTCCAAGGAGTTAGGGCTTGAGCTTCAGGCTCAAGGAAACATTGGAAATATTTGAATCAAGACTGCCATATGCAGTCAGGCATTTTGAAGACCCCCCACCCCCAGCTTGGGTGGCAGTGCAAAGAGACACGGGTAGAGGGGATCGGAAGGGGAACAAGTAGGAGCAGTGGCCTGAGTTGGAAGGACTTTCTCTGAAAGAAAGAGAGGCAACTCTCAAAGGTAGGGGGAAAAAAGGTACTAATGTTAGGGAAGATTCTGGTAGCTCCCAAGATTTTGGAGTGTGATATTTTTTGTGTCTGAGGATGCCAATCTTTTCAAAGGAAGGCATTCTTTTGAGAATATAGTAGAAGACTAATCGAATCGGAGGGTAGGGATTTTGAGTTGTTAGTAGAAATCTTGAAGAGAGTTGGGATGCCTGGGTGGCTCAGTTGGTTAAGCATCTGACTCTTGATTTTGTCTCAGGTCGTAATCTCACAGTTTGTGAGTTTGAGCCCTGTGTTGGGCTCTGCGGTGACAGCACAGAGCCTGCTTGGGATTCTCTCTCTGCTCCTCGCCTGCTTATGCCCCCCCCCGACCACCCACAGCCCCAAATAAATAAATAAACTTAAAAAAAGAGAAATCTTGAAAAGAGTCATCATGTGAAAAATAAATTATATGACAGCAACAGTTAGATCTTAACTCAGACTGAGACACCTGTTTTGAGCTCCTATCATATATTAGATCTAACTTCTTAATAAGAAGATGTTTTTGTATTTTTTTGTTTTGCTTTTTAGACTGTGCTCATCACATTGTGGTGAAGTTAAACTACTATGCATCGTGACTTGAGGCAAAGTGAAAAGCTTTATTTTAGAAGCTGACTCACTTTGAACTGGTTTTTAATAAATGTTCTAGGATGGTAGAAAGATCTGGGTGGAACAGTGCTTAATATTTCAAAGTGAGCACTTGAAAATCTATTTCTGCTTCTTAGTAATAGGATCTCTGAAGTTCCAGAATTATTTTCGAACTGGTTCACTGGTTCTTGGAAGCCCTGCTGTCCGCGGTCTGTGGAACTGGAAAGGTTTTTGAAGTGATTGCTTTTGCACCTGGCATTCGATGGAAATTGTTTGGGAAATGACTTAGTCATATATCTAAGAAATATCTGGTGTTTATCCTCTTAGAGATTGGATTTAATGGCCAAAAAGTTTGGTTTGACCCTATGTATGACTCAGAGCTACTTAATTATTAAAATTACCCACTGCTGCATTCCTCAATTAAATTGAGGAATTTAAATTTAAATTTTATTTAAGCCAAACGTGTGTTTTGTGTTTCTAATTTGAAGCAGCCTGTGATCTATTTTAATGATTTACTGATTCCAGCTCTGTGTTTGTGTTCCAGCACTTTCCTTTCACTCTGCACACATCCCTCCTTTCTCTCTGCCCATCTGAGCTCACCCCCACTTTTCAGAAGACCTCTTTACCTTTCCATTTTCACTTGCCTTGTTTCACTTCTCTGAACATTTATATGCAAGTGCACTTGTAATTTTTCTTTCCTTAACTTTGCCCTAAACTGGATGCATATACGTATTTACGGATTAAAGGAATTAAATCTGCACAGAGAAAGCAAGTCTATGGGCACAGCATGCTCCATTAGTCCAGGTTTGTGTTTTTTTTTTCCTTAAGAGAAGCAGTTAAAACCCTTTGTTGTTGCTTAAATATCAGCACTTCTGATTTTTTAATTTTGGCAGATTTTTCAAATTTTTAAAAACCAAATGACTAGGTGATGCAGTATGATGAAAACCAAACAACATGTGTGAGGCCTCATTTAGTCCCCCAGGCCAGGAGTTAGCTAGCTCTGCAGAAAGCCAGAGTTTCCCATGGTCCCATTCACCAGAGACTTTTCGCAAAAAGAGGTCTTGGGTAGATGGATTGGCAAACGCTGTGTTACTCCCCACTGGAAGATGTCTGTGCACGTTAGCCTGTTACAATGTTTGAGCCTCTAGAAGCTCAAAGTTGAAAAAAAAAAATAGCATTAAAAACCACAGCGTTCCGCAAACTTACTTAACCGTGGAGCCTTTTTTCCACATCACATCCCGTAACATCCTGTGGAACTAGGATTCTGTAGGCCACCGGGAAATGCTTCTGTTAAGTATTTCCTCTCTTGGGTAGGCCAAAGAGTAAATGTGAAGGCCAAGCCCCACGAAATAATAATTTAATGCCCCTAAAGACATGATGTGAAGAACGAGTATTGTCTTGACATTTAAACTCCACCCCGTGCCATCAAAGGGCAACTCAATAAATTCTGGTGCGTAGATCTTCGAAGGACCTGCCAGTACCACGGTGGAGGAGGTGGGGGTGGAGAGGACACATGTGGGCTCTTTGCGGTGTGTTCTCTGAGCTGTTGGGTCAGTTCCCTGCCTTCCATCAGGTTAGTCATTGTGCACAGCGGCATATATGGGTCCCGTCACCGCCAACATGTTGCATAATGGATGAGGCTAAAGAGACCAAGGCAGCAGGTGTTCTGGCAATTAAAAGAAAAGAAGAAAGGACAGAGCTGTTGATTGTTGGAAACAGAGTTCATCGTCCCTCCTTCCTTCTACAGACAGCAGCTCTCTGTGTCCATCAGGGGCCAAATAGCAACTAGTCTGCTCTGCTCCTTCTGACTGCCTCCTGAGCAGTGTGGTCAAAGCTTTTGTTTGGGTAGTTTTTGTTCTTCAGTTGGAGGTGGGGTGTGTTTTTGTGCTCTGTAAGGGTGCTACATCCTGGTAAATGTCCACAAACTCATGGAGTTAAAAATTTTATCGCTGTCTGCGAGAATGGATCCAAGAACGGCTACTAGCTTTTCTCTCCTCTGAGAGGAGGAGATGTGTCTTCAAATGTGTCTTCAAATTTAGGACTAGAAAATGTGTGGACTTCCGAGGACCTGAGCTATATTCCACGTCTCAGAAATATTTCCTGCAGGGGAACAAAAGTAAAGTTTTTATATTTGGTTTCAAATGTTTGCAAAAGGCCTATTCTTTGGAGTATTGCCACTGCTCCAATTTTTAGGAATTTAGTAGAGAGCTTTTGCTTTGCTTTTTATTGCCTGACTGTAGCCAGTAAATTGGAAACAGCCATCTGAAGGGATAATAGAATTCTATTGTCATAATAGTTGCATGTTCTATAAGAGGTTGACTATTTACACAGAGGAGTATATGCAAGTTTAGAAGCATTTACATTTTTATATAGTCATATGCTTTGTTTTCAATTATTATTTGATAAATTTTCCAATATCGTAGATATTTAGAAGTTATAATACATTTGAAATATTGTAGTTAACTCTTAGCCTCGTCGTGTCTATGTGATATAGACAGCAAATTTGCAGTGGTATTTTGGAGCCAGCTTATATGGCTTAGGAGAGGAGACAGTGCATATCTGCTCCTCACTGTGTTCAGTGACATTAGGTTGAGCTTGAACTCGGCAGCGGTGGCAATTTTTACACCAGAGGGGCTGGCAAATGCCACACATCAGGGCTTCCTCCTCTATCCCCGTGAACCGATGGTTAAATGTTTAGCAGAATGGTATTGGCTCTAGGCCACCTTTGAGGACATCTTGATTATAAAAGGGGTTAAAAAAATTTTTTTAATGTTTTATTTATTTCTGAGTGAGTGAGATAGCGCGAGCAGGGGAGGGTCAGAGAGAGAGGGAGACACAGAATCTGAAACAGGCTCCAGGCTCTGAGCTGTCAGCACAGAGCCCGACACAGGGATTGAACCCACGAACTGCGAGATCATGACCTGAGCTGAAGTCGGATGCTTAACTGACTGAACCACCCAGGTGCCCCAAGAGGTTTTTAAAACATAATCCAGGACCTCTTGGAACACAGCACAAGTTCTAACAATAACAGAGTTACCTTTTAAACCTTTTGTTTGTTTGTTTGTTTCTTCCACTCCTCCCTGTTTTGGTTAATGTTTTTATAGATGATGTTTGGGCAGAAGTTCCCATTGTTGCTTTCGTTTCATTTTTGGTTAAATATGGCTCTCACCTATTGGGTTTGTAAAGAATAGTCTTCTTTTTTTTTTTTTTCTCGAATTTCCCTACAGTAGTCCTGTGTTACTCTATTTTCTTACAGTTCTTTGTAACACCCTGAAGACAGGACTCCTTCCTTGTTGATATGCACATTATTTGTGCAGGAAGAGGTAAGGAGAGCTAAATACACAGCCTGAGCAACGTTTGCTTCCGTTGATGCCAAGATGGCAGCTGTGTCCTCAGTCTGAGGCCGCCATTACACTGAGATGTCTTGAGGCCCCGTGATGAATGGCATTTTAGTGGGCTGGCATTACCACCTGCTGTCTTCATCACAAATCAGCCAAAAGAACAGATTTCCTGCCATAATACATTATTTGTAAGTTTAAAGAACCGAAGGAAGATAGACAAAGAAATATTTTGTTGTAGAAATGCCCAGCGGTCTTAAATGAGGCATCTTGTCTTCCTTCCTTCTTGTCTCCTCCATTCCCCATTAATGGATATTTATTTTTCATTCCTTAGGGAGTCAAGTTGTGTATAGGTTTATTTCATTTTGGATTCTTTGGATATTTGTGATGATTCTTTGCATACAGAGATAAAAATCCAGTGACATCATGGGTTGTTATTTTCTTATCCCCATGGCAGTGAGTGAATTGGTAGTAAACACACAGACATTTTGACGTTTTTCTGGATTTGGGGGCTTATTTTCTTATGCCATAGTTTAAGGGAATGAAGGTGGCACAGACAATGGGAAGCCAGATCTTTATTTACAACTCAACTGATAATAGGGGAAAATTGCAGAGATACAGACATATTTAGGAAGCATAGTGTGCTGTGTAGGAACACGGGTTAGGAGCCAGTCCGCCCAGCATAGAGTCTGGACTCCGCCACCCACCAGCCATATGAAATTGGACAAATTACTTACTGGTTACTTCAGTTTCTTCACCTGGATAACAAGGATAATAATAGTACTTATATCTGATAGCCCCTTGAGCAATTTTATATAAACGCAGAAATACACCTGAGGGTAGAATATATGAGCTTGGGTCCAGACAGTAGCTTTGTGTTTATTAGGAAAACATGACTTTTCCTTGAGAGTTGTTGTGGTTTGATAAAGAGAGTCCAGGCTGGTTCTTAGCCTCAACTTGTCTCCTCAGCTGGCCATTTCTGTCCAGGGCACAGCCTGTGTAACCAGCCATGGCAGCTTGACTACACACTGGGGGACTGAGGAGTAAATGAGTCAGGTATGGTTCAGTAAAAGATACTGTTCAATTTCAAGGTGAGAGGATAAGGTGGAAGAGGGTTCAGAAAGCCTATAGATTTGTGCAGGGCTGTCTTAGATTTAGAAAAGTGAAGTGATTTGCCAAAAGCTGTTGGAACTGTGACTAGAACCTAGTTGTCTTGACTTTTGGCCTCCTCCCGAAGCTGAGTAGGTGTCTCTAGACAACTGTGTGATGCAAACAAAAGTACCATTGATAGAAGATGGGGGTGAGGGGCACTGTGGCCCTTCCCAACACCAGGAGCCTGCCTAGAGCCAGCCCCAGGGCAAACTCACAGAAGATGATGTAGCCTTTATTTTCCAAAGGTAAACAGTCCATTGGCTTCTTTGTCTGATGTCCAAATATGTGTTTTAAAATATACTATGCAGGGAGGATGTGTAGGTCCCAGCCACCATTTTAATAGTGGACTTGAGGAATATTATTATATGGAGCTGTGCTTCATTTGAGTGAAACACCTTTGAAAGCGGTATTTTCCCACTCCAAAATTCTCTGAGTAAAACCAAATGGAAAATGGCTTTCTTTACTAAACAGAGAAAGAAGAAATGAGGTTGAATCATGATGGCAGTCGGCCTATGTGTTCCCTTTTAAATTTTTTTAAATTGTAGGGGCACCTAGGTGGCTCAGTCAGTTAAGCGTCCAACAGTCCATTTCAGTTCAGATCATGATCTCATAGTTTTCATGAGTTCGAGCCCCGCTTTGGGCTCTGTGTTGTCAGTGCAGAGCCTGCTTGAGATTCTCTCTCTCCGTCTCTTTCTCTCCCTCTTCCCCGCTCACACAGTCTTTGTCTCTCTCAAGATAGATAGATAAATAAATAAATAAATAAATAAAATTAAAATATTTTAAATTGTAAAATATAACATAATTATAGAAAACCCCATGAAACAAGCACAGAACTCAGTTAATAATTGACAGTGAACAGCCTTAGAATCACTGTGTCAAGAAGTAGATGCAAATCAAGGAGTAGAATTCTGTCAGCTGGGAAGTCCTTCCTGGGCTCTCACCCAGCAAGATGACTCTTCGCATTTTATATTGGTCACTGCCTCGCTTTCCTTCATAGTTTTATTGCCCAAGCCATGCAAACTTTTCAAAGGACAGGCTGTTTAGAATGTGATTATCCCATCTGTATAGTGAGCATTTCATCATTTTGGAAAGTATAATTAACATATAATGATATCTTAGTTTCAAGTGTGCAACATATTGATTGGACATTTCTATACATTACTCACAATAAGTATGCTCATCATGAGTGTGGTCACCATCTGTCACTATACAACATTATCACAGCATTATTGATTCTATTCCTTATGCCGTGGTTTTCACCTCCGTGACTTATTTATTTTATAGCTAGAAGTTAGTATCTCTTAATCCCCTTTATTTATTTCACCCACCTCCCCTACTCTGCTCTCCACTGGTAACCATCAGTTTGTTCTCTGTATTTAAGAGTCTGGGTTTTCTTTTCTGTTTGTTTGTGGTTCATTTGTTTGTTTTTTTTATATTTCACATGTAAGTGAAATCATATGGTATTTGTCTTTCTCTGTCTGACTTCTTTCACTTAGCATAATGCCCTCTAGGTCCATCCATGTTGTCACAAAGGGCAAGATCTCATTCTTTTTCACCATGTTTTATTTTCATTTAGTAATCTAATAGCTTGTTTGGGTGGATTGTAGTAGTTTTCTAACTTGACTTAGATGCCTTTTTAAATGCCAAGTACTGGTGAAGTACAGCAGTTTTGTGGTTACTTTGGATTCTTAGCTAAAACGTATTCATGTATTAGAATATCAAATAGTGAAATTGATCAGTTCTCTACACAGCTTTACAACTGTCATAGGACTGTGTGTACTTGGCAGAGCCTCTAGTTCTAGTTCTTTTCCCCAAATCAGGAAGCCAAGGAACTTGACCTCTCTTTCCTTTCCTTCCTCACTGCTGACGTCATTGATTTGGTGGCTGGCAAGTGCCATTTCTGTGTAGTGAGCCAGTGAGAGTGTGGGTTGAATATGAATGAAATGACCAATAGTGAACTGGTAACTGTCATCAGTGAGGAGATAAGAGAAAGTGCTCCAGGAAAATAAATGAATGAATGAGTGAATGAATGAATGAATGAACGAACGAACGAATGAATGAATAAATGAATAAATGAATGAATGGAGGAAGCACTGGTCAGATTGTTGACCTGAGTGTTCTGTGGGCACTGCTTAATGACTTTCAGTCCTAGTCACAGAGAACATTTTATCATGAATATTTTGTTTGTTTGTTTGTTTAAATGTTTTTTACTTATTTCTAGGAAAGAGAGAGAGAGACAGCATGAGCAGGGGAGGGTCAGAGAGAGAGGGAGTCACAGACTCTGAAACAGGCTCCAGGCTCTGAGCTGGCAGTCAGCACAGAGCCCAACGCGGGGCTCGAACCCACAAGCTGCGAGATCATGACCTAAGCTAAAGTCGGATGCTTAACTGACTATGCCACTCAGGCGCCCCCCCTTTTTTTTTTTTAATGTTTTTTTATCATGAATATTTTGAAACATTTGAGAGAAAGAAAAAGGAAGGAAGAAAGGGATGAAGGAAGGAAGGGGGGAGGGAAGATAGATTGGTTCAAAGAAACCCATATAATTACATCTAGTCTCAATGATTGCACACATATTCTGTATTACTTTTTATACATACATACACACATACTTTCGCACATACCCCAAGTATTTTTTCAACCACTTCAAAATAAATTGCAAGCATCAAAGCTCTTTCCCTCTAAATACTTTAGTGTGCATCTCCAAAGTGTAATAACATTCTCCTCCATAACAGCAGGCCATTAATAAATGTCAGTTTTAATAAAGTAAAGTAATGCCCTAGTATTATCAAATCACTGGTATGTATTCAGATTTCCCTGGTTGTGCCCAGAATGTCTTCTGTAAAGTTTCTTTTAAATTAGCATTCCCTTTAGGATGCCTGGGTAGCTTAGTCGGTTGGGTATCCAACTTTGACTCAGGTCACTATCTCGCCATCTGTGTGTTCAAGCCCCGTGTAAGTTTCGGATTCTGTGACTCCCTTTCTCTCTGCCCCTCCCCTGCTCACACTCTGTCTCTTTCTCAAAAATGAATGAACATTAAAATAATTCATAAACTAGGATTTCCTTAAAGAGCAAATAATGCAATCAGTTATCCTTTAAGTCTATTATTTTATAATAGCAACCCTCCCTTTTCTTCATGACACTGGCTTTCGAAGGTAAATTTTCTTATAAAATGTATCATATTCCAGATTCACACAATTATTTTCTCATGGTCTCATTTAGCCCAAACAATGTGTATAGGAGGTTACACGCTGACTTCCCCGTGTGATTTTGTACCCAGCACCTACAAACCCAGATCCATCTAACAACAGCTGATGTGCTTCAGCTGTACTAACTTTCTTCCAAATACTTTCTCTGAACAAATATTGCAATCCACTTAAATTGTGGATTTTTTTCCTCCTTAGATATAAAGCTTGGAGGAAAAAAGTAATAGAGCTTCCAATCAGCATTAACTATCCTACTAGATGGTTTCTACTTACAATTTGTAACCTCTAACAACCTCATAAAACAGGCTCCTGCAACTATCTTTTCAAGGCAAAAGAGCAAGCTCTGGGGAATGAAGCCATTTGTCCAGTGTCACGTAACTCCTAAGTGTCAGACCTGAAATTTGGACCCAGATTTGCCTAATTCAGAGGTTTTATGCTTTACTGTGCTGAGGACTAGATGACAGGTAGGTACACTGATTTGCCAAAATTAGCCTAGAACTGAAGTATTTATTTAAGGAACAAAACATGATACCCAGGTAAAAATAACACTGGTTGAAGAAGACCTCTGCTCCTTGAAATGGAGACAACATACATAGCCCAGAAGCACTCCACTGGCCATGTTCGTTCTGGACTCTTCTTTTTCTTTGCTCTCAAATTAGTTGCTAACACTCTGCATTCTGTGAAAGCTCACTCTGAATGTTGACTTCCTTTGCAGCTTCTGTTCTGTGTCTTTGTACGGCAAGAATGACTTGAGGATGTGCGAACACAGCCACTGCTAAACCCACTCACATGTTCCTGGACTGACCCATTTTCTGTGTCTAGAGCATACCGTGGCTAGATCAGAGGATTTAATGCTCCCAGGGTGCTTTTGCGTATTGCCTGTATTCTTAATTAGAGGGTTTTTTGTTTTTTTTTTTTTATTTTTTAGTGGAGTCTGTCAATCTGTGGCTATAAACAGTGCCTTCTGGTTTTCTGATGACACGATGAAAATATAAATGGATTCTGCAGATTGCATTTTATTATCCTCAGTATTAAGCACTCAGATCTAGTGCTGGAGAGGATCATGGTCTGATAATGTTGATTAAATAATCTCAGGCCTGGATTTCTGTGCTGTTTCTTTGCCAACTCAAACTGAATGGATGTAAGAAGCTATTATTAAAGGGAGTACAGCAGTGTAAGTGCCACAGGAGGGCCTTCAGAAGGCAGTGTGGTGGGGCCGTGAGACCCTGGCCTGGGGGAAGGAAGGCCTGATTCTAGGCTCATCCTTGCTGGTAGCTAGCTGTATGGTATTGAACAAGTCACCTGGTTTGCAGGACATTAGTTTTCTCATATGTAAAATGAAGGGGTTGTGTATATGACTTGGACTTATTCTGGTCTGATGAGAAGGGGCACGGGATGGATCTATAGAAAGATTCCTGGGTGCTGCATGGGAGGTGGCTTGCAGAGGGGCCTCAGTGGGAGCAGAGAGACCATGGCAGTGGCTGCTGCTGTTTTCTTGAGGAGATGCCCTGGAGGCTTGGGCTAGTGTGGTGGTGCAGAGACAGAGGGGGAAGGAGCAGGCATAAAGTACATTTGGAGGGAGAGACATTGTCCTTCTTGATGGTTTGAATACATCTCTGTATTCTTAGGGATGGGAGATGGTGGTGCCTTCCCTTGATATGGAAAAGACAAGAAGCAGAACAGGTTGGATCAGGGGACACACGTCACAAATTTTCTTTTGATCGTGTTCATTAGGTACCCAAGTGGAGATGTCAAGTAAGAAATTGGAGGTTTGAAGTCAAACTTCAAGGGAGAAGGGTCAGTGCCCCCTATGAAAGTGTGTGAGTTAGGGGCGCCTGGGTGGCTTAGTCGGTTAAGCGTCCGACTTTCACTTAGGTCGTGATCTCGCGGTTCGTGGGTTCGAGCCCCACGTCGGGCTCTGTGCTGACAGCCAGCTCGGAGCCTGGAGCCTGTTTCAGTCTGTGACACCCTCTCTCTCTGGCCCTCCCCTGCTCACGCTGTCTCTCTCTCTCTCTCTCTCTGTCCTAGAAATAAATAAAAATAAAAAAAATAAAAAAAAGAAAGTGTGTGAGTTAGGATATGCAAGATATTTAAAGACATTTAAAGTTGGGGTATTTAAACTCATAACAATTTATGAGTTATTGCGTATGACATATTTAAAAGCCTGGGACTACCCAGGGAAGGGGAGTGTGGGGCTAGAGAGAGGGAAAAAAAGGCAGAGTGAAGAAAAGAGAAGAACCACGTTGTACAGGTAGGAAATGAATGAGGTAGGCATATGTAAGGCAACAGTGAGGGGGTATTTACTGAATGAGTTAGAAAGAAAAGCAGGACTGTCTGGTTATGGGGAAGCCTAGAAGATGCCAGTGGTCCAAACAGGGGGGAGTGGTTGACTGCCATGGTGCTGGGGCCTTGATGCACATCAGCTGAGCACATATCTCAGCGAATCAGACACTATGGTGATACTAGAATCTCAGAGGAGAACCAGTAAAGCATGGCATCATTTAAGATCGAGGGGAAAGACCTGTAAAGAGTATTGAAGAAAGAGAAATCAATGATGACGTCTAATTCTAGTATTGTTGCCAATACTAACAATGAGATTTACCAAACTCTTGCTGTGGGTCAGGTACTGTGGGAAGGGTTTGACATACACTAATTCATTTATTTTTCCTGCAAACCTTTGGAGTAGGTACAAGTATCATTTCGTAAGTAGGGGAGCTGAGGATTGATAGAAGTTCATTAATCTATTTAGGATTTAGCTTGTGTTTCTGGAGCTCAGGGTCAGACTCATGAGTCTTAACTCAACCCTCTAAGAATTTTCAGTGGCTTAAAAGTGGACAGTTTGTAGGCGCCTGAGCTATGATGATAAGGGCAGTGGGTCCTGGGTACTCATACAGGGAACTTGGACTGTGAAAGGAAGGAGAAAAACAGGAGAGTTAATGGGGCTAGATTGAATTAGCGTTCTTAGGAGAAGAGGGAACTCATGCTGCCAACAGGGAGGTAAAGAATGCTGTGGACCAAGGGGTAAGGTAAGCACCTGGGGGTGGGAGGGGATGGCATCCAGAGCCTTGATAGAGGAAAGAGAAGGTATATTTCTTCCTTTTAAGGAAAGGATGAAAATGTAGGTGTAGGTACAGTATATAAAGAGATGTGGGGGGGCGGGGGCTGGGGGCAGTGGTCCTAAGGGAGGCCTGGCCAGATAGTTTCCATCACACTGTGATCCCAAAAGCGAAGTCATTCTATATCAAATGGGAGTGGTAGAGTCTGCAAGGAAGTAATTGAGTGCAACAAGCGTAATGTCATTTTGGGACTGTCTCTTTGGGAATGGAGAGTTAGTGGGAAATGGGGAGGATGATTGCCAAGGAACTGCGTCCTTGCCTCCATCTTCTGGGGTATCTCTTGTTTCAAGATCGAGTTCAACCCATAGTTCTGACACGTAGATCCTTTACGTCTGGGCCATGCTCACTCTGGCACCTCATGTCCTACCACCCTATGCCTCCCCAGCCACCTCCCTTCTGTGATCAGCTCTAGAACTTTTCCTCTTTGCTCAAAGAAACCCATCCAGGTCTTCGTGTCTGCCTGGAGTGCCCACTTCATCGTCGGACTTTGGAAAACCCCTTTTATGCTTCAGGACCAATTGAAATGTCAGCTCCTCAGAGGTTTTCCTTGACTGTCGTAGGCACAGAGAGTTCATTCCTTTGCTCAGACAATGCACAGAATTGTGTTTAGGAACCTGAACCCTGCAGTCACACTACCTGGGGTTCAATCCCAGCTCTACTATTTAGTAGCTTTGTGTCCTTGAGCAAGTTACTTAACCTCTCTGTGTCTAGGTTTCCTTGACTTTAAAATGGAAATAATAGTCCTAGGCTCCACCTCACTGGGTTGTGATGAAGATTAAATAAAATCAAGTTTGGCAAGCATTTAGAACAGAGAGGGCATACCATATGGTAGTTAGTATATGAATGTGAACTGTTATCCTTCAACTATTCCTTCAGTTGTGTAATTTGTGTTAATTGCTTCCTCTCTGCTCTTGTAGATCTGTGTTCATATTCCCCTTCCAACACCTACTGTACTGTTTGATCTTTCCCCTTGGATTATGGACTTTTACTGGGTAGGGCACAGATCTTGCTATTTTGGTTTCACACACACACACCTATTACATTGCCTGGCATGAAATAAGTATTCAACAGATGCTTGACTGGTTGCAGTATGACTTACGATTGATTGTTTATGAAGAGTTCCCATAGAAACTTGATTTGATTTTTCTAGCAACCCCACAAAGGACACAGAAATAGCAGCGGATTTATTTCTCAGTAAATGTGAAAATAAGAGCAATTCTGTACTGCTTTATTTTACAGTTTAGGCGAGAAAATTTGCAGAAATGTCCTTCTAATTAAATAAGTCAAATATGATGAGAAGGGAAGGGAGCATAATAAGCCACAAATAATCTTCTTCAGTAAATTTTAAAGAGGTATTATTTTTCATTTACTGTTTATAGTAGGATATCACTACCTTATGAAAGCATACCTCTTTTTTATTATTTCAACAAATGTTTATCGAGTACCTACTGTGAGCCAAGTACTCTTCTAGGCACAGAGTATACAAAAGTGAAGAGAATAAATAAAATTTCCCACTCTCACCCAACTGGATGGAGTTGGACAATAAACAAAATAATAATGTAATATGAAATGTAACTGTTTTTGTACAATTTAGAGAAAATGTCCATGTTTTTTCCAAAGTTAAGTCAAACCTAATTAAATTTTGTATTTTCTTCAATTGCTTGAATCCAGGGACCATTATTTTGTCAGCCAATAGAATCTCCTCTTGAGATCATTGTAATAGGGCTTCCAACATTTATTTAAAATCCTCTTCATTGGGGCACCTGGGTGGCTCAGTTGGTTGAGCATCAGACTTCGGTTCAGGTCATGATCTCATGGTTTGTGAGTTCAAGCCCTGCATCAGGCTCGCTGCTCTCAGTGCAGAGCCCACTTTGGACCTGTCCCTGTCTCTCTGCCTCTCCCTTGCTCATGTTCTCTCTTTCTCAAAAATAAATAAAAAACATTAATGAAAATTAAAATTGTCTTCAGACCTATAGTTTATTAGTGGACTTCAGTTTACCTACCAGATTGCTTTAAAAAAAACAAACACTGAAGATTATGAAAACATTTGTGAAATACAGTTTATATAAATGGTAATGGTCAGTCTGAACGACTGATTCTTGGCAATCTTTGACTATTCATGGCAATTAATAATGGTGGTAACAAAGGAATTATCAATGTGTAGCATTTTGATATATAACGTGTTATATTATAAACACGTCATAAAAATATTACTGTAAAGTTCTGTGGTTTTTTATTAGGCTTTTTTTTTTTTTTGAGTCCTCTTTATTTCAGTTAGCTGAATGGTTTAGAGTAGTGCCATTCACATGAACAGACTCAGAAACAAAATTGCATTTTAGATCAATGAGAGGGAAATCAAATACAGATGAGCTTACCTAATAATTATATGCATAAAATACTGTGATGACACATTGTGATGTCCTCTTGCTTATGCCTTTGGTTTAATCGCTGAGGTAGATGAAAGTGTTTCTTTTCCTTTAAAACAATCAATGTTCTGGTAAGTTATCCATTTACTGAGTACTTTAATCTGACACTTATAGCATGTCCCTCCATTGCTGTAAATAGCAAATCTTTTGGTCAGTAATGAAAGTGAATTAATCCTGAACCATAAAGCAGGAAAGAAACCTGTTATGGGGCTTTCCTGAAAGACACACAGGACATAGATGCTGATATAACTGCCACCATAAGTATTTCTGAGGATCTCTTTCAACGGGGAGATGTTCATTATGGCCACCCTTGAAATCATGGTGGTGTCCAGTGGTTTGGTCCATGTGCTCCTATTAGTTTTTTTATTGCTTGCTTGCTTGCTTGTTTTTCTGGTGAATACCTTGAGGGAGCTGAAGGAAGTTTGCTTTTTACTATGAGTAAGATGGGGAGGTATTGAGGGGTTTTAATGGAGTAGTGGCATGATCTAACCTGGCTGCTCTGTTGAGAATAGATGGAAGGGAGACAAGGATAGAAGCAGCGAGGCCAGTTAAGGGACTGATCCAGGTATAAGACAATGGTGGCTTGGAGTCGGTAGGTGGTAGAATGGAAGCAGTGAGAAGTGGTTGGATTCATGCTAAGTTTTGAAGGGAAAATCACCAGAATTTGTTGGTGGGTGTGATTGGTGTGAAAGATAGAGGTCAAGCATGGCTAAACTGAACAACTGCAAGGGTGAAGCTGCAAGGATTAATTGATTGGATGGGTGAGGATGGGGGGCGTGGAGCAGGATTTGGGGGAAATGATAAAGTGCTCTTGACATTTCAAGCAGCTCTTCCACTGCTCGTCCTGGGATGCTCCTGAACCTCGACTCTCTCACCACTCCATGTCCCAGGTCCCCATTGCAGGTTCTCTTTAGGAAGTTTACTAGATCTTCCCATCTTGCTCTGTGTCCTTGGAAAGTCATAAGGAGCTCATGGCTTGGCCAAAACCTTGTCTGAGAGGTTACTGAGAGTCCTTAGTCAGTTGAAATCCAGGTGGGAAGGTTAGCGAAGAGTTTGGGTGGTTACTGTTCACTTACCTTGCTCATGGACTGTTGGTAATGGTGGCTGATTCTTGGCAGCCATATTGTTCTTTATAGCAATGGCTTATGCTGTCATGAAGGGAACAGTAATTAGCGGTCTTTAGAGTTAAAATAAATGTGTGGCATTGTCAGCACGTGATGAAGATGTTGCTGAGAGGGGTTGTTGAGACAATTCATCCCAAATCCTGATTCCAGTTGAAGGCCCTCCATTTCTGATTCTGAACTGTCGGCTTACTTTTGTATACTAGTTGAGGGCTTTGTAAATTTTACTTTGCATATGAATCACAGGGGGATCTTTTTTGGATGCTGGTTCTGATTAAGTAGATCTTGTAGGGATGGGAGGACTGATAGCCTGTATTTCTAATGGTAATTCCAGGTAAAGATGGTACTGCCGCTAGTCTAAGGACCTAACTCTTCAGTGGCATGGTCCTTGTTGAATTTCTGGGGTCTATTCCATTGATGACCCTCCCCACAAAGATCTAGACACTTCTATACTAAGTAACTTGGGCTTGGAAGAAAGGGAGGCATTAAGGTCAGTGGAGAGCAGTGAGAAAGTTATGCTGGGAATAACTTTGTGTCCTATAGACACAGGACCAGGGATGGAAGCAGAAAAACAGAGGCAGAAATGATCACCTTCTTCCATATGTGTGGTGTTTGTTCCCACCTCCGGAAGTGACAGTCTAGGAAATTGAATTTAATCAGGCCACACCTTGGAGGATGTGGATTAGCAGGTTGACTTGGGACTGTTAAATCAAATCTACTTGCAGTGTTTCACTGTCTACACATCATGCACAATATAATTTTAAATACCACATGGGCATTTTAGGTGGCCCATGGACCACCAATGTTTTCTTATAATCTTAGTTGTCCTGTTACCTTCTATTTATGGTATGAGTTTCAATATCTGCTCTCCTCTGCAGCCTGTGAGCCTTCTGCATGCGGTGACAATGTCCCATTTGTGTTTCTGTCTCTAGGCCCTGCCCATCATCATGGCTCAATAAATGGAAAGGGGCCTGGGTTATCTTGGCCAGAGAGTCTGTAATAGACGTAGGTAAATTCTGTTGGGTTTCATTGTTAGTTAGTACCATTTGTGCTAGAACATAATAATTTTAACAAAAATGTAAAGACCTGGGGAAAAATGTTTTCAGAATCTTCTAATGACTTCTCAGTGAATAGAAGTCAATTTTATAGATAGTATTAGTGGTGTTTAGAGAATATAAATGAGAACTAATAGATTCAGGAAGAAAATGCTAAAATATTTAAAATCTGTGTTTAAAATTTTAGCTTTGTAAAGGACATCTTTCCTAATTTATTTTAGGAAAAATGTTGGATATTTGCAAACTGTAAATACAAACTAATTTTTATCCATTTTCTCACCATCCCTTAAATAAGAATGAGAAGATATTAACAAAGGACTTCTTTCTCTCCCTCCCTCCCTCCTTCCTTCCTTCCTTCCTTCCTTCCTTCCTTCCTTCCTTCCTCTTTTCTTCAGGCATACATTTTATTGGCTTGTGATTTGCCTTTCTAGTGGGACTGGAAATGAGAATGTTTTATAATACAACATTAACTATGGCTTACAAGGAAGAGTTGCGATCACTTAGTTTCCTTAGACTACTCTTTTTTTTTTTTTAATTTTTAATGTTTTATTTATTTCTGAGAGAGAGCGTAATCAGGGGAGGGTCAGAGACAGAGGGAGATACAGAATCTGAAACAGGCTCCAGACTCTGAGCTAGCTGTCAGCACAGAGCCTGATGCGGGGCTCAAACCCACGAACCGTGAGATCATGACCTGAGCCGAAGTTGGATGCTTAACTGACTGAGTTACCCAGGCACCCCAGACTACTCGTTAGAAAACAAACAACAGGGGCACCTGGGTGGCTCAGTCGGTTAAGTGTCCAACTTCAGCTCAGGTCATGATCTGTAGTTGTGGATTCGAGCCCCATGTTGGGCTTTGTGCTATGAGCTTGGAGCCTGGAGCCTGCTTTGGATTCTGTTCTCCCTCTCTCTCTCTGCCCCTCCCCTGCTTGTGCCCTGTCTCTTTTTCTTTCTCTTTCAAAAATAAACATTAAATTTTTTAAAAAAATTAAAAACAAACAACAAACAATCTTGTTTGGCTTTTCTGATGATTAGTAATTTGTATTGGTTGTAGAAAGTTTTAGGAAAAAAGGGAAAATTTAAAGAAGAAAATAAAAATAATACCTGCTTTCCATCATGAAGAGGTAACATGTTGGCATATTTTCTGTGTGTGTGTGTGTGTGTTGTTATAATATTCTTGTCTGGTTTTGGAATCAGGGTAATGCTGGCCTCATAGAATGAATTGGGAAGTATGCTTTCCTCTTCAGTTCTTTGGAATAGTTTGTGTAGAATTGCATTATTTTTTTTTCGTATATATTTGTTGTAATTTACCAGGTAAACCTTCTGAGCCTGACATTTTCTTTTGGGAAAGTTACCTATTTCTTTGTTGAATGAACCTGGTTGAATGAACTAGAAATTTGTCTAGTTCATCTAAGTTGGTAAATATACTAATATAAATTTGTTTGTAATATTCCCTGTTATTCTTTTAATGTCTTTAAGATCTATAATGATGTCATCTGTGTCATTCCTGAAGTTGGTAATTTGTGTCTTTCTTTTTTTGGCTAAAAACCAAAGGTTGTCAGTTTTATTAACCAGAGATTTATCAACCTGGCTAAAGTCTTCTCAATTTTATTGGTCTCAAGTAAATAACTTTTCATTTCGTTGATTTTTTTTCTCTATTGCTTTTTGGTTTTCTGTTTGATTGATTTTAACTGATACAGTTTTTTCCTTTTTTTCTACCTAATTGAGTTTAATTTGCTTAAGGTAGAAGCAAAATTTATTGATTTGAGATTTTTTTTTATGATATTGGTGTTTTGTGCTGTCCATTTCCGCAAAATACTGCTTTAGTGTCTTTGTCATATTCTTTCACTACAAAATATATTTTAACTTATTTTTGTTTCTTCTTTGATCAGTGGGTTGTTTAACATTTGTGTTACTTAGTTTAAAGTTATTTGGGGATTTTTTTCCAGAGATATTTCTGTTGCCAATTTCAAATTTAATTCCACTCTGGTCAGATGACATGCTTTTTTAAGAACTGAAGTTTGAGGAGACTTGTTTAGAAACCCAGAAATTGGTCTATCTCAATACTTTCATTGTGAACTTAGGAAGAAAGATATGTATTCTGCTCTTGTAGGGTGAAGTATTGTTGACATGTCAGTTAAGTCAATTTGGTTGACAGTGTTGTTCAAGTCTTCTATATCCTTACTGATTTTTTGTCTTCTTACCTTATCAGTTATGGAAGACAGATAATATATTTCTGGCTGTAATTGTGAATTTGTCTATTTCTCCTCACAGACCTGTTTTGACTTATGTATTTTGAAATTTTTATTAAATGTAAAAATTTTTAGGATTTTTATGTCTTCCTGATGAGCTAAACCCTTTGTCATCATGAAATGACTTTCGCTGTCCTTGTATTATTATTTGTTCTAAAACTTTCTTTGTCTGATATTAATACATAGCTTTTTAAAATTAGCATTAGCCTTTATTATCTTTTTCTATTCTTCTATTTTTAATCTACTATGTCTTTATCTTTAAAGTGCATTTCTCCTAGGCACCACATAGTTTGGTTTTGCTCCCCCCCCATATGAAAATCTCTGTCTTTTAATTGGGGATATTTAGGCCATTTATATTTAATGCACTTATTGATATGGGTAGGTATAAGTCTACAGTATTGTTATTTACCTTTTATTCCATACGTTTTGTATTCTCTTTTCCTCTTTTTTCTTTTTGTCTTTTTTGTTAAGAATATTTTTTTATGATTCCCTTTTATTTCCTTTCTAAGCTTATTAACTATACCTTTTTATTTTGCTGCTTTAAAGGTTGCTTTAGGGTTTTTAGTATGCATATTTACCTGGCATACTCTAGATATTCAATATATACTGTTGAGTGACAAATAAGTACCCTAGGTGCCTATGGCAAAGGGCTGCTGAAAGCCAGAGGCATGAAGAATGGTCACTAATCTTGTGTGTCATTCCTTTCCAGCTTTTATTTTTCTGTTTCACACCAAGTTAGTATGGATGTTGGCTTTAATATTCCTGTCTTGATGTTTGTCTCTTGAGGATAGGTGCCTGTATCCTCCCCAACATCCCCCCTCTAATACTTTAACAAATAGATACTTTATCCTTAGGTGGTGCTTTCTGCAGGCTTTTTTGAAAGTGTGTGGATTGATGCTGTGGCCTTGACTTATCATGGACAAGCCCCAAAAGTAACACCCTTATCAGGAAGAACAGACAATTTAAGGAACTGGGTAGGAAAAGGCTTCAAAATAATGGTCTAAATTTAGGATTAGCTGATCTCAGCAAACGACACATGAAAAGGAAATTCAGATCTAACAGATTTTCTCCATTCTTGGAATGCCACCAGTTATTTCAAGCCTATTAAATATTTTTTAAAAATCATTGAACTTCCTGATTAAAAAAGAAAAATTTATGTTCTCTCCCTCTTTTTATTTTTTCCAGCAAGTAACCGGCAGAAGTTTTGGTGATAAAGATTTTCGGACAGGGTTAGAAAATGGAATCCTTCTCTGCGAGTAAGTATAGCCTATTATTCAACTGGTTTTACTAAAAAAAAAAAAAATCATAAATACTATTCAGTTCATCTGTAAAACTTTGTATTTTGTTTTGCATTTATTCATAGTTTGATTCTGAAATTTAAAAAAATCACTAGGCTAGGCAGTACACCTAAGTAGGTGAGGGAGTTTTAGTGTACAATAAGGAGAAAGCGATGGGAACTGTGGTATTTCTACTTAGATAAAGAAGTATCTGGTAGCTGCTACTCAGCTCCAAC
Source organism: Proteles cristata cristata (assembly GCA_017311185.1). Lineage (NCBI taxonomy): Eukaryota > Metazoa > Chordata > Mammalia > Carnivora > Hyaenidae > Proteles > Proteles cristata. The sequence goes on from JAESUZ010001605.1 coordinate 521,502, forward strand.
CAATATTTATAATGTAGGAATCTGGGCCCAGGTAATTGGGAGGATGTGGGCCCATTTGTAGTAAAAGTAGCAGCTTTTCTCCCCTTTATCCCCCAAACAAAAGCAATTTGTGCCATGTGAAACAAATGCATCTAATTACTTACAATATCTTAAAACATGGCAGTTAATGTTCCTCACTGGGCTTGCTCCCCTGACGCATTTTGAACTTACTTAATTTACGCTACTGGCAAATTTCAAATGTGAATAATCACTGCAATGTGTAATTTTTATGCTTTGAACCTCGGTTTTATCATAGAGCACAGCTATGATAATGGTTTCAAGAGCTTTCTGTGAAGTGGCCCTACACAAAATAAACTAGAGCCGTAACACTTAGAGGTGGATGAACATACACTTTAAGGTCTCAAATTTTGTATTTCATAGGTTTTATCATTCGGATACTGGTTTTTGTTCCATTGAGGTGAAATGTACACACAGGAAAAGCACAACTCCAGATATACAACCTGATGGATTTTGAGAAGTGTGTACATGCATGTAGCCTACACCCTGTCAAGATATAGGAAGCAAATTCCCTCTTGTCCCTTCCCAATCCATCTCAACCACCTCTAGAGAAACATTGTTCTCATTTCTATCACTATAGCATTTATTTGCCTTATATCTTGAACTTTGTGTAAGTGAAATGACATAGAATGCACTTTTATTTTGGCGACCTCCAGAATATTGCTTGGTACCTACCAGTGTAGTTGAAGGACTTCAGGTTTTGGAACCTGAGAACTAGAAATGCAAGTCTCACTGTAGCCCTTGAATCATTTACCTCACTGGGCCTCAATTTTTTCTCTCTAAAATGGTAACAAAAAAGTTAACAACTCTTGCCTACTTCATAAGCTTTTTGTGACTTTCAACGAGATAACATGGATGAGGTACTTTGAAAAATTACATTTGCTATACAAATGTTGACGATTAGGCAGCACTTTTCAACACACTTCCTGCCAGCACTTTTTTCCCTGCTTCCCACTGTCCTTTTTTCCTCAAAGAGAAATTTACATGCCCTGATTGCTGTTTCCATGCATTCCTTCCTGGGGAGCCTCTTCTCTCTTCTCATACTTTACTTCCCTCATTGCTTCTCCTCCCTTTTTTAAATCTAAATCTGAGCTCATCTCTTACATAAGCCATACTTAGTTTAGCGTCTCACCAGAGACAAACCCAGGCAGGCTCCAAACACTTCCCTTGTGTTTTAACTCCAGCTTCTCCAGTGATGCTGGGCTTAGCCCTCTCCTGAATACAGACTAGCCACAATCTGATCTAATTTATGTGCATCGTGCTATTTTAACTGTTGAAATGTGTCTTTGGTACCAATTTTTGTTTAGCTAACATTTGCTCCAAAGATTCTTGTAGGCATCCATCTCTCCGCTATATTCCTGTAAATAAATCTGTCAAGGAGTAGTATTGCTTGCCAGACTTTGGATTGAGAAGGCTCATCTGAAGCTGATGCTCTGGGTCTGGAGACATTTGCATGCATAGAACTTGCTTCTTAACTGGATGAAGATGTTGAGTTAGAGGATGAGTTCTGTCATGTGAGCAGTGGCACCATCCATTGGCCTTTTACAGATACATTAATGAATGTTGGAGTTGTTTAGGCGTGGAGGGATGGGGCTTGGGTCTAGGCCATGGTTAAGAAATACTATGGTTAGCCAAGATAGAGGCCCAGATTATAGCCAGGGGCCTTCTTAAGTTATAAAGGGTTTGGACTGTTGACAGCCAAGAGTGAAGCTGAGTGAACTGGCCAACACAGAGGCTTGGACAAGTGTTACTGAACGGCATGTAGGCCAGAACTCAAGATAAGTCAGTTATTGTCCAAGTCTCCTACCCACAGAAGATTAGACCCATTGATATATTTGGAGGAGTCTGAAGACCAGGGTCAAGTCTTGGCTTCCCTGTGGGATTCCAACCTGGAGCTCCAGCAGAGTTTGCTAAGGTGGAATGAACTGCATCAAAAGAGTCAGTAGCATGAGTCTCAGTCAGAGCCCTTGAGGAAAAGCTGGGTCAGCGGCTGGAGAAACCAGATACAAACAAATTTCTGAGTCCAGGAGCCACAGAGCAATGAGAAACAAAAGCACGGCCCAACAACTGAATGCACTGAAGGTTGAGAGCAATGGAGGAAGATTTTCCCCTCGTCTTTGGTCAGGGCAAGGGCATGGCTAGATTCTATCTGAGCTGAAGCATACCGGGCTGCTGAGATCAGCAAGTCTGTTTTCTGGGACTTGTATCCAGAGACCCATCTCGCAAGAAGGGGGACTTACACTGTGGGGATGGTTGACGGCAAGGACCAAAAGGTAGAAAACTCAGTTTGGAGGGTCTCAGGAAAGTGTCAGCTCCCAGACAGTGGATCCACACAGGTTTTAAACACCTGTTTTTGGAGAGTAGATGAGAATGTGTAAGGGTGTGCCACTTTCTAGAACCAGAGTAGTTTTGTGGATGCTGATTTAAAGCTTTCTAACTCAAAATTTCCACTCATGTAGCAACATTTAACAATGTAAGAACTCCCTATAATCTCAAATTTCGAAAACTAGCAATTCAGCTCTTCTGAGACTGAGGCTTTCATAATATACAGCCCTCTTTTTAAAAATTGTTGGGCTTTTCAACTTCATATTATTCAAAACAGAAGCCCAGTTGGTGTCTTGTAATAGTGTAATGACCCCAGTTGAAAAATACATGAACAGCATCCATGAATGATTCCTTTTGTTCAACAAACTCTCGTCTTTTTGTCTGAGTTAGATCAGCTCTAAATGGTGGTTGCAACTGGAAAGACATGCTCTTTGTTCACTAAACATTTCCTGACGTTGTTTATGAGTCTGAAAAAAAAGTCATAGTTCTCATCAAGCAAAGGGCATTCTTCTATGCCTGGGGTCTGATTTTCCTTCTTACCAAACTTTCATATGGCTTGTAAGGACTATTTTCATACCCATTTTACAGAGGAATTAAGAGTGACGCTGAGGATTCAATAACTTGGTGAAGGTTATACAGATAAGAAAGCTTTACATTTGAAAGTCTGATTCCTTAGCTTTTGCTCTGAATGACTGTCCTGTGCCTGCAGTTGGGATTTTAGTGGGAGAGAAAAGCAAGAGGTTTGGAGGTTAGTGATGGTGGCATGGAATTGGCGCCAGAAAGCATTGAGTGGTACAGAGGATAACCACTGGGTCTCAGCTGGATGGAGTGTGAAGAACTGCATGAGGTTGGTGCTCTTGGGATGTAAGCATCAAGGACCTGGTGGTCTTTCTTAAGATAAGAAGGCAAGTCCCATAAAAGTGAAAGCATGAGAGAGCTAACAGGTGAAGGAGGCTGTAGTCTGTAGAGGATGTAGGGATTTCAGCTTTCGTAGGTAGAGCCGTCAAACCAGATAGAGACAAAGGCGGAGGTGTGGATGTGGACTAAAGACTACAGAGACAAGGGAGAAAAGACTGGCGCCTACAGGCAGCATATAAGGTGGAAATGGAGTAATGTCAGAGTCACCCTGGGAGCTCTTTTACTTTGCCTGTCAAGTGCAGTACCCATGGCTTTGCATAGGCTGCCCCCATACGCAGTACTACTTCGGCAAAAAATGCGTAACTTGTAGTAATAGCAAGTACAAACTAGACTCTGCACGTGCCAAGTAGAATTCTAGTACATGTTTTTTTGCTGTAATAATTTCTCTCTTCCTCTATGGTTTTTGCCAACTGTGTGTACTTGATGTTTGGAGGTTAAACGATCAAATGATGTGAATCCTCTACGGAGCAGTAAATAAAATGTCTGGGGTCAAAATGTGACCGGGTGACAAATGTGTGACCAGTGTCATGCTGTTAGAAATGTTAACCAAGTACTGCATTATGTCCTTGAGGACTTCAGGGTTTAAAAGGAAGGCTGCAAATAACCATTCCCTAAGGAAGACCCTCCCAGAACAGCGTTGTTGATGACTGTCATCTACTTCCCTGTACCTAGATCAGACTGTTTTGAAATAATTCCAGAAAGGAAAGTTTCTGGCTTGTTTTCCTGACTATGACTTTATTATTCAGTTAGAACTCTATGGAATTCTGTCTATATCAGGGGTAGGCAAATTATGGTCCTTGGCCTGTTTTTGTACTGGCTTTCTCACTAAGAATGGTTTTTATGTTTTAAAAGGGCTGTAAATGAAATAAGACAAAAGTTCGTATATGGCTCATAGAGCCTAGAATGTTAACTATTTGGTCCTTTACAGAAAGTTTGTCAGCTCATAAGGACTATTGGATAAATTTTGGATGTAATTGTTTACCCACATAAAGTTAAGAGTTTGGGCAGTGAGTTTGGGCAGTGCAAGAATGCTATTTAGGTAAATAAAATAATTTTTTTTTTAATGTTTTATTTATTTCTAGGAGAGAGAGAGAGACAGTGTGAGCAGGGGAGGGTCAGAGAGAGAGGGAGTCACAGACTGAAGCAGGCTCCAGGCTCCGAGCTGGCAGTCAGCACAGAGCCCGACACGGGGCTCGAACCCACGAACCGCGAGCTCATGACCTAAGCGAAAGTCGGACGCTTAACCGACTAAGCCACCCAGGCGCCCCAAATAAAATAATTTTTAGAAAAGATTTTCTCAGGGCATTTTTTTAAGTTTATTTTGAGAGAGACAGAGACAGCGTGAGTGGGGGAGGGATGGTAGTGGTGGGGAGACAGCACAGAGTCCTATGTGGGGCTTGCATCCACAAACAGTGAGATGTTGACCTGAGCTGAAACCAAGAATCAGACACTTGACAGACTGAGCCACCCAGGCTCCCCTTTCAGGACTTTTTAGAAGTCCTTCTTCCGGGGCGCCTGGGTGGCTTAGTCGGTTGAGCGTCTGACTTTCGCTTAGGTCATGATCTCGCGGTTCGTGGGTTCGAGCCCCGCGTCGGGCTCTGTGCTGACTGCCAGCTCAGAACCTGGAGCCTGTTTCAGTCTGTGACTCCCTCTCTCTCTGACCCTCCCCTGTTCACGCTGTTTCTCTCTCTCTCCTAGAAATAAATAAAGAAAAAAAAAAAAAGAAGTCCTTCTTCCACCCAACTTTTTATTTTGAAAAATTTCAAGCTTATAGAAAAGTTACAAGGGTAATATAAAGATGATACGTATAGTCTGCAACTAGATGCAAATGGTTCAGGAAAAAAGAGGCATATGCAGGAAAAGATCAAGTAAGTATGGCAAAATGATAAGATAGTTAGCCCTTGAACAACATAGTTTGAATTGTGTGGGTCTACTTACATTTTGATTTTGTTGATAAATACAGTACTGTAAGTGTATTTTCTTTTCCTTATGATTTTCTTAATAGCGTTTTCTTTTCCTGAGCTTACTTTATTGTAAGAAATAGTATATAATACATATAACTTACAAAATATATATTAACTGACTATGTTATCAGCAAGGCTTCTGGGCAACAGCAGGCTAATAGTAGTTAAGTTTTGGGCAAGTCAAAAGTTATACATGAATTTTCAACTGTGCAGACGGGGTTGGTGCCCTGAACCCCCATGTTTTTCAGGGGAACCAAAGTGGCATCTAGTTACGGGGTGTATGCTCTCCTATCTTCTCTGTTATTTGATTTCTCACCCTCCCTCACCCCTTTTACTTTCTTCTTTGTTACCACCCAACGAAACACATTTAACAAAAGCCAGTTCCAATGCTTTTGTGAGATGGTATGGTGGAAAGTGAATGGACTGGGGAACACTTAGGTTGAATCCTAGGAAACTGTATTAACAGACTGAAAACAGCCAGGAAGTGTGGTTTCATATGGTTCAACATAGTTAACAGCTTACATCCTTGGTTTGTCTCCTATGTGTCCTCAAGCAAGTTACCTAACCTTCTTAGAGCCCCAGTTTCCTTAGCTATAAAAACCAATATAATTGTACCTAGTTAATAGAGTTGCTCTCAGGTTACATGAATTGATGATATGGATAAATCTCTTTGTTTAGTGCTTGGAACGTAGCAGACCCTTAAATATTAACTTGTCTCCCTTCATCTATGGTATGGGGAAATCACTACCTCATAAGTCCCTGAGAGATTCCAGGAAGAGAATACTGTAAAACACTCAGCGGTGTCTGGTGCTCGCTTGGCACTCTGGACCACTAGCTGTTCTCATTATTATTGTTGGAAATAGGCCCAAAGTCAATTATGAATATAACATAGTCAGTGCAACTCTATGTCACTGTGCACCCATCGGCTCTTTCTCTAGGACAGCCAACAAGCCACAGGATGAACAAGCTGGGATTTTACTTTCCAGCTTCTCTTGCCTAGCCTGTGATCAAAAGCTGGGCAAGAAAGTTTGGGTCCCTTACAAACTTGACCATCTGTGAATAATGAGCTTTGGCTGGCAGAGCTTGAGGCCTAGAGTGATTGTTTTGAAAACAGTAACCTCGACCTCCGTGGTGATGTCATTTCCTCTCACTCTCTCCAGCCTGGTTTCTTTCTCTGGGAAAGCTGTTCCAGAACCCTCCAGGCAGAGTTAATAGGTTCCCACCTGGCTTCTAAGGACCTGTACCACCTTCGTGCTAGCATGTATCACAGTGTTTCTACCTCTTTGTTCCACATCTACTTCCTGTACCAGAGTGAAAGCTTCCTGAAGACCTCTTCTGTTTATCTTTGTATTTCCTTCATGGGACACTGGTCTGGCACATAACTTGTCTATTACAGGCACCTGTTGCATAAACTGAGTCCAGTAGTAAGGTTGCTAGCTAGACTACCTCATCAACAGTGATCTTGACTTTCTCCTAGTCTTAGCTGTCATTGTTGGTATCGTCCTCTGTCTCTGTGCCCCCTCCTCCCCCCTCTTCTTTTTCCTCTTTTCCTCTTTCCTCCTCTGCCTTCCCCCTTCCCTTCACACACACACACACACACACACACACACACACACACACACACTTTTACATAAAGAGTAGTGCCATCCCTGAAGACTGGAGACCAAAGCAAAGAAATATCTCCTTTTAGTATAAGATCCTCCACTATAGGTTCAGAGTTATAGAGGTCAACTTAGGGATTTTGTTCTGCAGACACATTTTCATGGAATGCAAAGTCTGAGTATGTCTGTTTGCAAACAAGTGACCAATAGAGAATGTCTTAGTGTATTTTTGTCTTGGTTCTTATGTTGGTGAAATAATTTTCTGAAGATAAGAAATCTGTTGGCAAACACTTGTTTATATTACCACTGATGAATGAGCTGCTTATTCTAAGAAGGAAGGCTTGTCCTGGATCCTTGTCCTGATTCCAGCGTGAGATGTGGTGTGCCACAGATATGTAATAGCCTTCTAGGACAGGTTGGAAGTTGACGGTGTGATTTTGCATGGAGACATTTTGTCATATGGAGGATTTGTTAGATCTTGGCCATGTTCTGCACAGTCCCAAGGGAGGAACTGAGGGACATGAAAAGAGAATGGAAGATGTGATTCCTGATCTTCAAGAGTTTTTTCATGTTTTGGGGGCTTGAACACCCTCACAAAATAGTTAAGTGATCGTGTAAACCAACATATGAGTAAATGCAAGTGACCAAGATTTTTTTAAAAATGTTTTATTTATTTCTAGGAGAGAGAGAGAGGGAGAGACAGCGTGAGCAGGGGAGGGTCAGAGAGAGAGGGAGTCACAGACCGAAACAGGCTCCAGGCTCTGAGTTGGCAGTCAGCACAGAGCCCGACGCGGGGCTTGAACCCACGAACCGTGAGATCGTGACCTAAGCGAAAGTCGGACGCGTAACCGACTAAGCCACCCAGGGGCCCCATAAGTGACCAAGATTTAATAAGAAGTTAAACAAAGGAAGATTGTTATAATTTGGGAGATCATTATTGGACAGATGCTACATCAAGTGAATATTACTTAATGAAGTAGTCTGAAGGAAAGAGAAGAGAGTCCTACATAGAGACAAGAGAAGGCAAGGTTTGAGGTCAGGAAGGATTATGCTATGTTTGGTATACATAGAAGAGATCTGCCTGACAGAAGGAAGGGTTTCTCTTCCTTCATTCAAGGAACATTTTGAAGAACCCACTTACAAGTATGGTAAGTTACTAGAAAGTCTAGTACACTATACAATAAAATGATGTAACAGGGATGCCCTGATCAGATCTGGAATCTAAATCCTGACTCTGTATGGGTATAAATCTCAGGTTCTCTTGTAGAAGACATCAAGGTAGAGATCTGAATGTAGAGTAGAGATAAGCCAGGGAATGGGGAGGGGAGATGGAAATAGGGAGGAAGCATTTCTAGACTGAAAGAGTAACACGTCTGAGGTCTCTAAGTATATTGGAGGAATTACAAGAAGACTCATTTGGCAAAAAATACAGGAAATGGGGGATAATGGTGTGAGATGAGAGTAGATGGAGAGGAGGAAGAGGCAGGGGAAAGATTGCTCAGGGCTTTGGAAACCATGGAAGGATTTTTGGTTTTGACTTCTAGAACAATGGAAATAAGAAGAATTCTGTAGAAATCATAGGACTTGGTAGGGTAGAGGCTATAGATAAATGAAAGAAATGGCTACAAAATAGCTAGTGTTTCAGTTATTAATGGCAAGTGGAGTAGGGCCTCTGGTGCACACTGAAGAGGAGCCTCTATTTGTTGGGAGAGGTCATGATTTCAGTTCTGGCAGGGTGAGTTTGAGATATAGATAGCCTCCCTAAGGGACATTCCTGCAGACTGTTGGCAACAGGAGTCTGGAGCCTAGAGATGAGGCAATGGATTTAACTTTTTCAAATATGATTTGCCAGCCATTGTTGGACATAAAGGCCAAGCCGAAATATACAACAATCTCTCTGCAGGGTAGATCACATCAAGAGAGAATAGCAGAACAAGGTCTCAGTTTGAGAAAGCTTCACCTCTGGATCAGGGGTGAGAGAAAGGGAAGCTCACAAAGGGGTATCAGAGAGATGAGAAGAAACCCAGGAAAGTGTCATGTCTTGGAAACCAAGGAAACTAAGAAGACTTTTAAGAGACTGGTGGTCACCTATATTACATGGCCCCAGCAGAGGTCACCTTGCACAAGACCTCAGAAAAGGTCTGCCTTGATGATAGAGGGAGGCACTGGAGACCTTTGTCAATTAATAGCTGTCTCTGGGAACTGCCCCACCAGTGATCATGATTCCACATTTATTGTAAGTCTAGCTCATTCTGTTGCATCATTTCAACAGGCTCTTGGTAGAGACCTTATCTAATGTAAAGTATGCATGTAACATTTTCCTTAACTATTAAAAAAGAAAACGTATTCATCTGGCCTAATGGCTTCTTTGTAGAGCGACTATATAATATAGTTTATCATGCAATCGAGATGGTTTTGAGTACGAGGGGGTGTTAGCCAGCTGAGACACTAGAACAACAAAGAAATCTGAGACTGTCCTCAGCAAACGGGGATGTGTGGTCACCCTACTTGTTGGCGACTCCAGACTGATGCCTTCTAATCACCACTGCTTTGATCAGTATCTGCAAACCCAAACCTTATTTAATCCTCACAGCAACCCTGGTAGGTGAACAACCTGGGTCAGCTCTTCCCGCCTCCCTTTGTAATGAAGAGATGGAGACCCAGAATGGTAAAGCCAAGTGTGTCTTCGCATTCTTTGTCTGGAGCTCTTTCTCTAACCCAGATGCTCACTCAAATCTCAGCAAACTTGGGTCCTTTTGCCTTTACTGATTTTAGCCTTAGCAGGCTGGTAAGAATTTGATAGGCCTTCTGTGTAGGGTTCTCCTTTGTCTTTCGGCCATATCACAGTTGGCTTCACTGACTTGGCCAGTCTCCCACTCTTTGGCACCAAGGCTCATTAAGCTTTTAAGTTCAAGTAAGGACATTTCAACCCACTCTTTTTTTTTTTTTTTTAAGTTCTCCAGTGAAAAGCTGCTTTTTGTTCAAAGATTGGCTTGGCTTAGGTGGGGACTTAAGCAAGAACTGAATATCCCAACAGCCTTCTGTTAGGAAAGAAGAAAACAGATGAAAAACTTAGAAGGAGAGTCTATAAGGTTCATGATGAGCATAATGAACTCCCAGAGTTGTCTTTTTCCTTCTTGAATTCTCATGAAATAAACAGCCCTTGGTTCCTACTCAAAAGAGGGATTCTTAGAGCAGTTGGGGGGGTGGGGGTGAAGTCGGTGTTACTGTCTCCATTCAGACTGTGCCTTGGCATCAATTACAGGAGTCTGCTGGGTGGGGGAGGGGGAAATGTATGTACATTTGAAACACTCTCAAGCTTATCCATCTTTACAAATGTTTTGTCCATTAAAATTATATAATCCTGGTCACAACTTCGTTTTTCTTAATACATAGTCTTACATGACCTAAACTCAGTAGGGCAATTCTACATGTGTCTTGATGCTGCCAAAAACTGTGGTTGAAATACAGTTATCATTCAGGAACCACTCCTTTCAAAATGTGGTAATCTCTTTTACCCTGTCAATCTGTACCTTAAAAAAGTATTAAACTTCTGCTCAATTAAATCACAGGCTTAATCTCCTTACTCCTGAACAAATTTATTCCACATTTCTTGGAATGATCAACTGACTAAAAATCATATAACAACAGGTTTAAGTATGGGCTGCTTGTGTGGCAGAGGGGAATCAGGCCCACCTCATTGCCTGCCTTTGGAGTTACATGCTGGATTAGGCTTTGCTTGTATTTGAGAGGATTTAGTAGCTCCCTAATTGTATTTCCATAATAATCCATTTTTTTTTTTATTGTCTCTACTGTGCTGTCAGTCTGGGTGGGCTGACTTCCCACAATGAAGTGTGCAAAATTCTTGCCTCAAGCATGCCATTCTAAATGTTTCCTTTGGTAACCCACAGAAGAGGACCTTTTAAATAGCCCACCAAGGGCCCAGTTTATAAGTGATTTATTTTTAAAGTTAACTATGCAGAAATAGAGTTCCCTCTTTATGGTATAGAAAAGAAGAAAGAGTGAATGACACGACAGATAGAAAGTTAGGACTTCATGGCTGAGCGATTAGCTCTAGTGCTTGCCTTTCCTTATACCACTGTAGGGTCTACCATAAGGCCAATATTCCCAAACATGGCTTCATCAGGCCTGGTCCCCTTCCCACAAAATAGGACGTGATTCAAGTTCCTTTGCCTAGAACCCAGTGTCTCTCACTGGCTGGGTGCAGTGATTCTATTTGGCTTATCTTTACCATCCCTTTGCACTGGCCACAGAGAATTATTGTATTTATGATTTTCTTTGTGCTTCTCCATCTCTGTGCCTTTGCTGCATTTCATTCCAGCCACCTGGGGTATTCACTTCCTGTCCATTTCCATCTCCCTAAATCCTAAACCCACACGTTGGGCATCTTTTCCTCCACTGAGATAGCCCCCTCGCTGCAGCCTGGATTCAGTGCTTCCTTCCTCTTAGCACCCATGATGGTGACAACTGTATACCCTGGGCTGGAGACAACCCTGATTTCAAGTGCTCTCTCTCTCTCTCTTGTTTCTGGTTTGAAAAGTGTTTTGGCTGTGCCTAGAGCAGATAATTTGTCTTACACAGGGCGCTACTCACGAGATTGTATGTTTTAACTTTCTATTAGTGAGATAGTAACAGTGACTCAGCTCTCTTTTTATATGGAATGATGCTTGCATGTGTAGGAATGTAAAAAGCACTTTGGAGGAAGAGTGGGAAGAAGGAAGATTACTCCAAAATTCACATTTTCAAAGTATTAACTGACCAATGTGTATTAAAAACATGCTGTATTAGCTGAGAATGAATTGTAGACCTAAGTGTAAGAGCTAAAACTAGAAAATTTTTAGAATAAAACATAGGAGTATATCTTTGTGACTTTGGGTTAGGCAATGGTTTCCTTCATATAACATCAAAAGTAAAAGTGACAAAAGAAAAAGTGGATAAATTGGTCTATGTCAAGACTAAAAGGTTTTGTCCTGCAAACAATACTATTTCCCAAATCACAGAATGGGAGAAAATAAGATTATATTTGCAAATCATATATCTGAGAAGGGACTTGTATCTAGAATATATAAAGAACTCATAACTCAATAATAAAAGAATCATCTAATAAAAATGGGCAAAGATGTCTGAATAGACATTTCTCCAAAAAAGATATAAAAATAGCCAAGAAGCACATGAAAAGATGCTCAACATCACTAATCTTTTGTGAAATGCAGATCAAATCTGTAAGATGCCAGCTCACAGCCACTGGAATGGCAAAATTAGAAAGGAAGGGAACAAGTGTGGTATGAATGTGGAGGAACTGGAACCTTCATCTACTGCTGGTGGTAATATAAAATGGTACTGCCACTTTGGTAAGTGATTTGGTAGTTCCTCAAAAGGTTACACTTTAAATTATCTTATGACCCAGTAATAATGTTTCTAGATACATATCTAAGATAAATGAAAACACATTTCATTTATCCAAACAAAAATTTGTGTACAACTGTTTCTGACATTCATAATAGCCACATGTTGAAAACAACCCAGATGCCATCAACTGATGAATGGATAGATAAAATATGGTATATTCATATAATTCAATATTGTTTGGCCATAGAAAGAAATTAGCTACCAATGCATGTTAAAACATGAATGAACCAATATGATTATGCTGAATGAAAGAAACCAGTCACAAAAGACTACATTTTATATAATCCTATTTATAGGAAATACCCAGAATAGGGAAATCTATAGAGACAGACAGTAGATTAGTGGTTGCCTAGGACTGGGGATTGTGTGTGGGTGGGATGGGAGTTAAAGCCAATAGGGAAGAAGTTTCTTTTGGGGGAAAGATAGTTAAAATTAGTCTGCAGAGATGGTTGCACGATCCTGTCAATGTACCAAAAAAATTGGATTCTACGCATTCAATGGGTGAGATATCTCAAGCTCTTAAAACACACACACACGAAATGCACACCCATACAGTCACTCACAGTGGAATTTAAAATTTTTGCTTCATGATGTTTCAAATGCTGTCTAATATCACTTTACTCAGCAAACAAACATTGATGCTCTACCAAGATCTAATCCTTCCAGTGGAGATTGGGTTGCAGAGAGAACTAACCCTTTGCCTGATGGGGATGTTGGACAATTTCTGTGATGTGTGATAAGTAAGGAAGCCAAAGAGTATTGGGATCTAGAGGGGGAGATATAATCTCTACCTCGGATGTGGTTGAAGAAGAGGTAACATGTAAGCTGGGTTTTGAAGGATGAGGATGAGTTTTCCAGACCACAAAGGTGAGGGGTGGCCTGTGGTAATGGCAAGTCAAACAGAGGCAGCAGTAAGTGCTTGAAATGCTCAGTAACACGAAGGGGCTTTGAGTGCTCAGGGAAGAAACTGTGGCCAGAGTCTAGGACAAATTCAAGGTGGGGCAGACTGGAGATGAAGGGTGGGTATCAGGTCAGTTTTCAGAAGACCTTGAGTAACATGTTAGGGAGTTTCAGTAGCATGCAGCAAGCAGTAGGCAGCCAACATGGTCTGGATAAAGGAGCGATGGGATTATGTTTGTTTTTTAGGAAATGACATCTGGTGATGGTAGAGACACTTGCTTACTTTCTGCTGTGCACCAAACACAAATATTTGAATAAAATGCTTTGCATCCCAAGGAGAAGCAGAGATGTTTCTTACACTTGTCTTTCTATGTCCATCCTTAGTTTACAACTCATATATGTATACTGTGTTCCCAAAGTTCTCTTCCAAGTCACCATTTAGAGCCTGGAAGTTTCCCTGTAGAACTAATGTTCTTCACAGTTTTCTGTAACTCCTACCACATCTGAAAGAGTGACGGGCCCACTGTAGACCCCAATTTCTGAGGGTGTCTGGGCATAGCTCAGCTCCTGGTGTGGGGTAAGCATCTGATAACAGTATGTGGAATGGATAGGAAATCAACTCAGAATTCTAACAAGCCATGTTAGGGGCTGACCTCCCCTTTCTAAAATAGCAAAGGGTCTCTTCAGCTCTTGGCTTCCCCCCCTATCACCCTCAGGGTGGCAAGAGGTAGGGAGACAGGAGCAAGAAGTAAAGAATTAGCCAGAACCTGGCAGGAAGGCAGGGCCAGAGGCAGCTGTGAGCACAACTGCAGTGTAGACAAAGCTGCAGTTTGTCTTTGGAGCTTTTTACTGCCTTTCATTTGTCGGCATCCCTCCTTCCTTCCTCCCTATCCCCAACTTTGGAGTCGACGCCCAGAGCCATAGTCTCTCTAAAAGAACTGACATTATCTCATTCCCTTCCTTTCTGTTTTTTCATCTCCTCCAACTCTCAGCCTCCTTCTAGCTACAGGCAGGATGCTTGGGAGGAGCGGTGATGGATGTATCAGATTTCCATCTATGGGGAGGCTGGGGTCAAAACCTGCATGGAGATGGTAATATCAACGGCCACTTATCAAATGTATACTACACACAAGGCTAGTGCCAAGTGTATTACATGCAGTATTTCACACTCTCATGCCATGACTAATGGGTATTATTGTCCCTGTTTTACAGAGGAAAAAACTGAGGCTCAAGGATATTGAATACTTAAATAACTTGTCTAGCAAGTTGCAGAGTTGGGATTTGAACCCATGCCTTTTTGTCTCTGGAGGCTACTCTGACTCTCGGAATTTTGAGTGGCAATCTGTAACTCTGGGTTTTGAGCACTTCTTTCTGAAGTGTGGAGAGCAAGGGCTGTCTGTTTATCCTGTTCAGGTCTGGCTACAGAAGCTTTCAGAGATAAATCACAGCAATTTCATGTTCCCAGTTTTCTTTCCACCATCCTGACAGTAAGCCCAGCAATACCAGGTTTTAGTTATGCAAAAGGAATACTAATTACTATCATTTATCCATAATTACTACATAGCACGATCGTGATCACACGTATCATTGCCTGTGTCAGGGTAACTTTAGTTTCCAGTTTATTTGGTTATACTGAATTCTGTTCATGTATTGCCAGCTTTTGCAGTTCATTGATCACACGTGTCATCTTAAACTTGTGCCTTATAAAATCAAGGAGGATCTTGCGAGGGGGACACAGTGGGGAAGGCAGTTTGGTGAGGGGGGGGGAGCTTGACTACCAGGTGAAGGCATTTGGAGGGTGTCCCGTGGGCACTCAAGAGCCTAGAAATCACTGGGGGAGGAGAGCAGCATGTCCAAAGCCAAGATTTAGAAGGGGTCAGTTTGGATGTGGTGAGCAGGTTGATCCAGATAGCAGAGATGAGTAGCTGGAGATTATTTACTGAAGTGCAGAAAGTGAGACATCATAGGAAAGTTCTCTTCTCAGATTTAGAAACGTGAGTTTGTACTCCTAACTACATTTACAAGCCTTAACCTTAGATGTGTGCCTGGTGGCAGTTTCTGTATCTAGATTGATTTATTGATTTTTCAGCCTCTTCTAGTCCAAAAATCCCATAATTTCCTGACAGCAGGAATGGCCATAAAAAGGTTGGACTGTGGGAGAGACTGATAATGAATCAAAAGGAATCCAAGATACTCAGATAATTGCTATAGTTTCTCTTCCATGAGTGTAATTATTTCATTAGTGTTAGTTTTTTAGTATTGAGTATGGAGTGATATGTAAGAGATTTCCCCTAGCAAATGCAGTGGAAAAAACGAATCCATTTGTTTACAGTGCATCGAGTACTAGTTCATCCCCTCCTAGCTGCCCTCCCAGAGAGCCCTAGAGGAAAGGATGTGCCCAAGTGTTCAATTTCTCATTTTAGGACAGGATTTTCTTGGGTACAGTTTGGCAAAGTGGGGCCCCTTTTTACAGGAGAAAGACCTATCTGTGATGGGTAGGGTAATGCTGGGTGCTGTGATCTCAGTGGTTTAAAACCATGGAAATGTACTTCGCTTGTATAGCCCCATTCTGGCAACAGGGAAGAGTGGAGATGATTTCACTTCCAGCAGTGGTTCAGGGATCTCAACTGATAGAGACTCCATCCTTAGCACCTGACTTCTTTCTCAGGTCTTCCTCGGTGTCAACATCTAACCCATAAATAGCGGAGGAGAGGGAGAATGGAGCATTACCTGGGAGAAGTTTTAGGGACAGGCCTAGGTGTGGTATATACCACTCTGTCTACACCCTATTGGCCAGAACTCTGTTGTATGGCTACAGAAAATTGCAGAGGAGGGTGGAAATATAGCCAAGGTGGAAAACGTGTGCTCAGGAGGGAAAGGAGACAAGTTTGGTGGGTTGTGTCTGCCACACGAGGTGTGTTAGAATAAAGCCAGCGTTGCTGGGCTGAACAATTTACAGAGTCAGTCCCAACTTCTTGGAACTCTAAGACAAAGACCTTCTAAAGCCCTCACCGTCTCTTCTTTAAGTATGTTCAAGGCAGGTGGCTTAAATAGACCTATCCTTCACACATTCTGGACGATGCATAGTATCCCTTAAACATTTGGTAGATACTAATGATGGCAATTTACATTCCATCACTGTTTTGTTCATATGAAACTCTTGTTTGGTTCAAGTTTCACTTTTCCCTATAGGTTAGTCCATTTTCCTTGACCTCAGAGGTTTATTAACTTTTATCCTTCTGCTGAGGCAACTCTAAAAAGAACTCTTTAAAAATGACATCTGTAACAGGTTTATGGTCAAGGTTAAATTGATCTCATGCTTAGGTTCAAAAATAGTTGCCATGTTAGATTAAATGAAAGTGCATACACCTTCATTCACAATGCATAGTCAAACCCAGAAAGTGATCAAGGAAACCACGTAGAAAAACACTATTGAGCCAAATTAAAAAGGACACAAAGTAGGTAATTTTGTGATCATAGCTGCCTGTTGCAGCTGTACAAACCAAGCTAATGAGATGGTGATGTAATCTCTTGTTGCAAAGAATAAAGTGCTTTCCCATGAGATTAAGCATGAACTTCCCAACCCTGTGCTCAAGGTCTAGATAGCTCCTCTACTCTCCCCCAAACTCTAGCATCATTATTAGATGTGAACTTATGAATTGAATGATTTGTAAGGTAAAATTTTTGCAATTTAAAAAAAATCTCGCCTTTAATGTTTATGTTACAGTTCAATAACAAACTTCTCATTGGTCTAATTCCTAATGTCTGGACAATCTTGTAATGTATCCTTTGTAGCTATTCCTCAGTGTTACGTCCCTTGCAGAGCTATTATATTGGCACCTGGAAGAATCAGAATGAACCAGAGTGAAGCAGAGATTTGAGGTTTTTCCTTTTAATCACAGATAGGAACAGATTTCTTCAGTTTGTGTTTTATAACCATGAAGCAATGACTGAGAGATTGCCACAAGCTGGATATTAGGTGTTACAAAGAATTAATAAATGCAGCCTGTGGTCTAATCAGAACATCAGCATAATCCCTAGATGTCTCAACAGTTGTTTCTTTAAGAAATCTAATCTTTAATTTTTTAAAAGCTATATTCATAGAATCTGTGCAGAGCAAGTGTTTAATTCATCTTCTCAAAAACTCAAGATGGCCGTGCAGTAGTTTGTGTGACAATGAACCACATATAAGCATAGTTCTGGTCCTCCAGTGGGCTTTAAATCTGTGAGTGAGCATGCCCCATGAGGAAACAACCTGGGGTCTGTCCTATTTTCCTTTTTATCCCTATACCCCACTCTGGGCCAGAACATCATGCGTGCTCCATAAATATTTGTTGAATACGTAAAGGAACATATGGAATATCCTTCCTTGAAATAGGTCACTGTGTGTTTCAGATTTAGAAGTTGAGTTTAGTAGACACCATTTAATTTCCATCATATAAGAAACACATGTATTTTTGTTTACCTTTAATATCATTAACTTTTTCATAATTGAAGATCATCCAAGATCATGACTTGCCTTCCCGTTTCTAGTCATTTCTTACCACACATATATTAGGTAAGCTATACACGTTTGTCAAGTTGATTCATTTATGTAAGATTTTTGTCCAAATGTGGCCAGAAAAAAGAAAACAAGTAAAACTTAGTCTTTGGCTGCTGGCTAATGGAAAAATTGAAACTAAGATGACATGAACTTACTTAGTCAAAAGAGGTAGCTTAGTATATCAAATGAGTATGAGTATGCAAATTTCCATTTACCGAATGCTGGCAACATGCATTGTCCCACTGGCTCCTCACTGCAAACCTGGATGGAAAGTGAAGTTTCCAAAATCCCATTCTGATCAAGGGACCTACCAAAGGCACAGGGCTAATGAGTGTTGAGTTTAGCTTTTAAAACCTAGACTACTTATTCCAAATTCACTACACCTTCCTATTAGTTAAATGTTAAGGGTTTGTTCTCTCGCTTTCTGTCTCCTTCATTGTGTGTGTGTGTGTGTGCACGCACGCGTGTGTGTGCATGAGTGTGTGTGGGGGTTGAGTTGTACTTTGAGGGTATGTACTATAGCCAGACTTTCTAAAGCACTAAGTTTCAGTATAAAATGACTAGCCCAAGACGTGAAGGCTGTGCTTGCTATGCTGCAGACCAGCTGTGCAAGACCAAAGGAAGGTCTTCGCCTTTGTCTGGGGCTCAGTCTTTTCTACTACAGACATGGTGGAACGAATCCCTAAGCTGTCTCTACAGGGCAGGATGGTGGGAGATGGTGCAGCTCGGAAGGTTCATGAATATAAAAATACCATCATCTCTGTAAAGAATGTCATCAATAAGTGTTGATTGAAAATATTTATATTTTAATGTACATAGGAAGGTAATCGTGGTTTTTAATAAAATTGCCTGTGAATATCCTTGGCTCTTACTCATAACTTTATATTTGGACTTCCCATCTGTCTCCTGATATGCACAAGAAACATCCCCAGTTTAATGCAAAATACAAGATAAGCAGGTGTTGGGCATTCCTGCAATGTAAATTCAGTGTAATCTTCTATTGTTGTGTACTGTAAACTGTGTACAGAACAAGTGCAATGTTTATGTTAGAAAATACAGCTGCCTTGATCTTGAATGTATTCCAATTATTTAAGAGTACTTAGGCATTTTATTTTTTAATTTGTAGTTAAACATCTTGACAGAGACATAGTTTTTTCTTGCTCTTTTAATTAAGGTCCAGCATCATATCATAGTTGTTGTTTGACATCATGTGACAGGAAAGATTTCTGCCTTATAATTCTACAAAGGATGGATGTAATGAAGTATTTAAGACTTTGAAAAACATAAACCTGGATAAGAAAGGGGTTGGTGAGCATTGTTACTTAAATTATTAATACAAAGGTGCCTCTTTAAAGGAGGATTTTTAATTTATAAATTCTTTGTTGGGGTGTTTGTTATTCTTTCTGCTTTGGCTGATCAGCAACAAAGCTCGGGGATTTCGTAGCAATGGCATTTCATTTCATGAGAAAAATCTAAAAGCATTAAAGATGCTTGATCTAAAATGCTATGAAATGAATTAGTATAAAATAAATGCTTATACACAAATGTAGAGAGCTTATTATGCACCAGGCTCTGTGCTAGAGCCTTACATATTTTGCCACCTTCATGCCTCAGTGACACCTATGCAATTGGTGTTACGGCACTTCTGTATTATAGTCAAGGAAACAGAAGTTATTAGATTTGCCCTAAGTAATGCCCCTAGTGAACGGCTGAGCTGGGCTTTGGATTCGTCAGTCTGACTCCAGAGCCAGTGCTCTCCTCCCACCCCCCACCCCCCACCCTCCGCCAGTTCCATGTCTGTCTGCAGTCAACAGCTATTAAAAAAGGGCATAGCTCTGGGGCGCCTGGGTGACTTAGTCGGTTAAGCGTCCGACTTTCGCTTAGGTCATGATCTCGCGGTTCGTGGGTTCGAGCCCCGCGTCGGGCTCTGTGCTGACTGCCAGCTCAGAGCCTGGAGCCTATTTCAGAGTCTGTATCTCCCTCTCTCTCTGACCCTCCCCTGCTCACACTGTCTCTCTCTCTCTCCTAGAAATAAATAAAACATTTAAAAAAAAAAAAAAGGGCATAGCTCCACTTGTATTGATAAGGCATACTCTCAAAAGTACATTGTTCAACCTCCAAGGAATACTGGTTAAGTGGCAAAGCAGGGCGTAGGACAGTGGGTACAACATGCTACATCTGTTCTTTTTTTAAAAAAAAAGTATACCTTTCTTTGCAAGGTCTTTAAGGTTACCTTTAGGGAATAGTCTGGGACTCTGTGAGACTGAGGTCACCGTGAGACTTACATTTTATTGTGTGTCCTTTTGAGTTATCATTACTGTGCACAGAAAACGTTTTAAAATCCAGCGTAAAAATGACACTGTTAAGAACTAGTGAGAACAACTCTTAACATATCTTAAGAGTTTCATATATTTAAAAACTCTGCTTCGGAGACATCATATCTCTCTGTTTATTTTAAACCATAAGAAATGGGACATTAACACTGCCCAGAGAGTGTGCTGATCCAGGAAATTTGGGTGCTGGGCCTGGTTATACCACTAATCAGCTCTGGAGAAGTTACTCCTTCGTTGTCATCAGGCTTCAATTTTGTAAGCTGTAAAACGAGGAGAGAACAAGTTGTCCTCTGACATGAAAAACCAATAATTCCAAAATAAGTGATAAAGAAACTTTTTAAAAAAGATTAGATTCATGGTTAAAACTAAGTGGGTTCATGAAAAGAGTGCCATCTTGACTCTCCGTGGTCAAAGAGGCACGTGGCTACTCTGAGTGGTACCTGTCGGTGGCAGCGTGTTAGAATTGCAGTGAAAGTTAACAAGAACAGGCAGTTGGTCCTCAGTGCAAAACCGGCATCCTTTCTGTCATAACTACTGGAGAGATATTTCTCAGTTCATTAATACATAGTGTGTCAGAGTCAAATATAGGTTGTGTTCAAGACTACCGTTTCAGTGAATCTTTTGTTATTGATTTGTAGAGATCTATCAAGCATAGGTTCTTCAGAATTTTCTATAATTTTGGATTCCATGAATTGTAACAGAAGTTGACAGACTTAGTCTGTAAAGAGCCAAATAGGAACAATTGTATGCATTGTGGGCCATATGTTCTCTGTCATAGTAACTCAACTCTGCTGTCACAAAAGCAACAGTACAGTGGATAGTACATGAATGAAGAGGTATGGCTGTGCTCCAGTAAAGCTTTTTTTATTTTTAAATTTTTAAAATTAAGTTTATTTATTTATTTTGCGAGAGAGTGAATAGCGGAGGGGCAGAGAGAAAGGGAGAGAGAGAATTTCAAGCAGGCTCCGTGCTGACAGCACAGAGCCCAGTGTGAGGCTCCAGCTCACAAACCGTGAGATTATGACCTGAGCCGAAACCAAGAGTTGGATGCTTAACCACCCTAGGCACCCTGAAAACTTCATTTGCAAAACGGGCACTGGGACATATTTGGCCCATGGATCATAGTTTGCTGCCCTGGAGTTGTAATAAGCTTTCCCTTTGCACTGCATCCTGAGATAAGTTACCTGATGGCCTCTTCTCTAATTCCTGAGCGTGGGAATAAATGCTCCCATTCCACCTCCCCTTACCTTCAATTATTTCTTTCTGAATAACCTAGTTTGCAGATGCAACCCTCCACCACACACCCTGGTGCCAACCCTATTTTCATTTTACAGGTTGCCTTCCTTATTTCTTTTTATTCCGAACTATTTTCTGAAGACAAGTAGTTGTAGTTATAGTTATTTCTTTTGCATTCCTTTGCTTATAGTACCATTTTTACGTGATTTCAACCTTTACCCCCCAAAATGTTTTGTTCACATATCTTCTGGACCTAGGGAATTGTGGTGAGCCTTATTTAGAATCTTTAAGACATGACTGGTTAACCTCTGGCTAACCATATTCTTCCCTTTCTTAAGTGAAGATCACCCACATTTAAAAAGCCACTCTCAAGGAGCAAAAGGGTCTGGGCGTAGAATTAGTCTTGGCAAATTATCTGCAAAGACAGATGTTGGTCTCTGAACTTAATGCATTCCTGGAGAGACCCCTGCCTTGGCCAGGAGAATTGAGAACAGGCTTTGCCTGTAGGAATAGTTGGCTTCGGTTCTAGACAGTTCCCTCCCAACCCTATTCCAGTTCGTATCCTTGTCCCTTCCCTTGATACAGCTCCCCGTCTCCATCCCTTCTTCTCTCCCAACATTTCTCAGTTCTAAAACTTCACCTGCTCTGGACAAACTTGATGCAGGCAAAGCTTTTCACTTGTACGCATGAAGGCTCATAGATTATTGAGATTTACTACGTGCTTTAAATTCACTACTTTTCCTACTCAGCAATGTGGCTATAGCCCCGGATAAAGGTGATTTGTGCGATCCATCTTGCTTTATGTCTCACTTGACATTCTGCCTTTTTCGTGACAGGTTGCTGAATGCTATAAAGCCAGGACTTGTTAAAAAGATCAATAGATTGCCTACCCCCATTGCGGGATTGGTAAGTATCCAGAATTGAGATTTATTTTGCAATATTCCTTTGCTCTAACCTAAGGGTCATGACAGTGCCATTTTCTACAGTTCTCCCCTGCAGTACATATTCCACTTGAATGAGAACGCATTGAATCCATTAAACCAAGAGGTCACTTAAAAATGAAAGATCGCAGTTAGGCTTAAATGGCATCTTGATATTTGTTTGTCTTTTTCCCATGAGTGACAAGAACCTTCATTCTTAAAGAGGTAAATTTGTTTTGAGAGGATGATAATTAGGTTGATCCCAGGGGAGGAACGGGATTGTAATGATAGTTTTCTCATTTCAGTGTTTCTCTGCATTCCCCTAGAAGGAAGGGGTGAGGGGGGAAGGAAAGAGAAATTCATGATTAACAAGCAGCACTTCCATCATAAACTGCTGTTTTCAACCTTAAAACCTACTAGTGTTTAAATACCGTATTTGTAGACCAACTCTTCTAAACACATAATGGACACTAAGGTGATCCTTATGTCATCTGGAGAATTATTTAAGCAAAGCCCTTGCCCTTCTGAACCTGTCCACTTAAACAGACAAAATTCACATGTTCACACGTGATCAGAAGCAGGTTTTTATGCATTGATAGGTTTCATAATTCTTGGCAACTAATCTTAATTATCTAGTTGATGTTGCCCTTGATGTAAAAAGGGGGGAGAGGTGGAATATCAAGAAGACAAACATACCTTAGTTTCGGAAGGAACATGCACACATACACATGTGCACAAAAACTGAGGATATATGTGGCCTGGTAAGGACTCACTGTGTCTATTGTGACCTCCTTCTCTGCATGTGGTTTTGCAGAAAGCAATTTGAGAAATGTCAAGAATTTAGGCAGCCTCCTACATAGACCTTACTGATTGTTGTTGAAAAATTTCTTAGCCATATCAGGATGACTAGTTGAAATTAGATGTATCCCCTCCCCCCAAAAAATTGTGTTTGAGAATATGTGAGGGTCTTGGCACCTGACTTCAGCAAGTTGAACAAAGTTGATTTTTTTAAATCATAATAATTGCTATTTCTGTGGATGCATTTTATTTCCAATCCTAGTTAGTCGTAAGCCGGTGATTAGTCATTAAAAATCCTTCTAATTTTGTTTACCAGAATCATGTAGCCAAGTAAGTTAATAAAAAGATAGATATAGTCAGACAAATTTGGAAAGAGTGGATTTGAATAATTTTATAAAATAAGTAATCCATATATCTGTATTATATATTGTATATAGTAATATGTACATATATTACTTTTAAACTTTTTTTTAAGTCCATTTCTTCCAAATGTTAAGGTCATATCTTAATGATACTGACACATATCTGTGTGGCCCCAAGCCTGTGGCATCTCCCAACCTTGGAACTCTGGGATTTAATGTTATAGGAACAAAACGTGTAGCCGGAAGTCAAGGGAGATCCCAACACAATAATAGAAGCAAGCAGCCCAGAGTCCAGAAAGCCAAGGAGAGAAGGGTTTTGAAGCCTTAATTCAAATGTGAATCATAAATAATTTTAGTGAAATTAAGCATTTAGGACATGTGCATTGATCTGTACATCATTTCTTATCACAGAACAATGTTGTTCTCTACACGGTGCCTCTGCTTGGAGCGGGCAGGAGTTTGAGTCGCGAAAACGAGGGGCTCTGGTTGCTTTCCTCCCATTTGTGTCCTTGACTTTTATTTCTCCCCTTTCCATTTTCATTCGAATTTCCTTTCTACTCTATCCTTTCCATCGTTTTTCCTCTTTCTTACCCTTTTCCAAATAATACTTCCTCACTTATCTTCATTCTTCATCACTTATATCTTCTTTACCAATTTGTTACTGTGATACTGTCACTTACAATAAGAAATAAATATTTGGTCTTTGTCCGCTTCTGGCACAGAGCTCCTAAAACCCTTTGAACTTCCGAAGCAGCAGCGGGAAGATCTTTGTGGTAATATTTGGTCTTTTGTCATTGGTTCCTGAAATAGATCCAGTTCCTAAAGTTTGAAGGAGTATCTTGTTATTCATACAAGCCCCCTTGACCACACCTGAGTTTATGTTAATGAGGTGACTTTTGGAAAGCCCCAAGGGGTGTGGGGGGAGCTGGTTGCCAGGGGAACTAATCAGGTGATTAGAGGGCCGGAACTTTCAGCCCCAACCCCCAGACTTCAGTGAGGGGAGGGGGGCTGGTGATTGGCCAATGGCCAAAGAAGCCTCCATAAAACCCACAAAGGACAGAGGTTTGGAAAGCTTCCAGGCTGGGGAGCCCATGGGGATTTGGGGAGAGCGGTGGTCCCAGAACACATGGAAGCCCTTTCCCACATATTTTGCCCCACGTACTTTTTCATGGGGCTGTTTATCATTTATAATATCTTTACAATAATCTGGTAAATGTACATACATATTTGTATCATTTATAATATCTTTATAATAAACTGGTAAATGTACATACATATTTGAGTTCTGTGAGCCCCTCTAGCAAATTCATCAAGCCCAAGAAAGGGGTCATGGGAACCTCAGATGTATAGCCTGTCGGTCAGAAGCACAGGTAACAACCTGGCTTTGGGACTGGCATCTGAAGTCGGGACAGGAGAAAGTCTTACAGGACTGAGCCCTTAGCCTGTGGGATCTGATGCACTCCAGGTAAATAGTGTCAGAATTGAGAGAATTGCTTGATGGTGTTGAAAAAACACACAACAGAGTTATCCTTAGTCCAAAAAAGTACTTATCTAAGTATAGTTAATTGCTCACCATTCATTAATGATTCCTGGAATGACAAATCTACTCAATCCCTTTTCCTCTCTTTCCAATTACCTTCAAAACAACATTGTCAAAAACTAGGGTGGTAGTTGGAGTCCTGGTAAGAAACAAAACAGCCACCCTTCTCTCCTCCATCCCTCCATTCTATTAATGTCCTTCTAGGTTCTCTCTTCAAACCTACAGTCTACTGTCTTTCTGTCCCCACATTCTTGTCTGTCTCCATGACTCCAGCTCTTCATAGCAATGACCCAAATCATCATTGCTCACTACTTGTTTTTCTTCTGAACTCTGGACCTCTTGTTCTGTTTATTGGACAGCTCCATCCCAGTGTCCTACCAGCACAACTTCACAGATTCAGATTAGACTTAAATGACCACTCCCACTCACTGATCCCCAATGCCAGTAAAGACATCATAGACATGTGCATGCCTGGTTCAGCTCTCAAAAGAATTTGGCAACTTTCTCCAGTTAGTTCACTTGTCTGTGTCTCCTTGGCCACCAGACAAGGCCTAGAGTGGGCCTCATCTTTTGCCTGGATTATTACAATCAACCCATAATTTCTCAACTATTATTCACTTTCATGTATGATGCCTTTGCTCATGATACTTCTTATGAATATAATGCTTTCCCCCTGGATTCTTGACATAATCTTGTTTATTTATCAAGAACCAGTGAAAAACCACTTCCTTTGTGAAAACTTTAATGTTCATGGTGCATATAATCTTATTATAGAATACAGTTACCATTTCTTGGTTTAGGAAAAATGACAATATATTAGAGAGATAAAAGGTAACTGTTGAAATATACTTTGGGGAGTAAGATTTTGAATAACTGTTGTTAGCAGTTTGAAATAGGAGATGTGTAAATGGTCTAGTATTCATGCTAAGATATTGTAGCCTTAAACAGTTATTTGGCCATAATCAAACTTACCAATACGTATAATGGGTACAAATGATGTAAGGTGTCTTAGTGATGCACTAAGAAGTCACAGCATCACATAGATAGAGTGTATGCCAGAATATTTGGCCCAAATCCAAACTCTGAGGATACAATCAGACAAGTCCAATTTGAGGAGACCTAGTGTGAAAACACCTCTCATCGCCCAAAAGCTGGAGAAATGGTTACAGATGACAGGTGACTTCAGAGATATGCCAAAGGACATGTGATCCTTGACTGAGAAGGAGCCACTGTGCTCGACATTTTGAGGACAATTGGGGCAATTTGAGTGTAGATTGAATATTGGATAACAATATTCTCTCAGTATTGAACATCCTGAATATGCCAACAGTATTGTCAAAGATACTGGTGTAATTAGGGGAATGAATTCTCTTGATGGCAGGAAGCATATTTAGGGATGAAGTGTCCCAACGTGTACATTAATTCTCAAAGTGTTCAGCAAAAAGAAGTCAACGTGTGCAATATATAATTTTATATATACATGCACTAGACAGAGAGACACAAAGAGAGGAAGGGAAATGTGGCAAAATATTGGATCTAGAGAAAGGGTATACAGTTTTCAGGGTACTGTTTGTGCAACTTTTTGGTAGGCTAGAAAATTTGCAGTACAGAGTTGGAGATTAAAGGACATGAATTCTCTTTTCTTGAGGGACTCACTGGGGTCTTGAATAAGCAGTAGATTTGAAAATGGCAAAGGCCATCGTGGTATAGCAGAGATGCAGTCTTTTGTGTGGGCATACTCTTCATGCAACATTTTCTTCTTCTTTTATTTGCTACAGGAAAGAGCAGACAGAGCCCCTCAAGTGCACCTATAGACTTCTAGGCTAGTTTGAACTTAGTCAGGGGGTTGACAGGTCACTGACCATCTAGTAAGCAAGAAGTCTTCAGTAGCGGGGGCCATGGAGATCTAAGAAGCATGGCAAGAGGGCTTTTCATATGGGCAACCCATGCCCATGTGTCTTAATGGCCTGGTGTTGAGAAGACTCCATTAAGATAGACCAACTGCTTGACTTGAAGATAAATAGAAAAGTATGTTTCCACATAGCAATCCCAAATTATAAACACGTGCAGATTTACAAAGGCACGAATAGGTGTATTTGAGCCCCTGCGTTGAGCTGTGGTTACAAAGAATTCAGGGGTGAAGGTGTTAAAACAAAGTAGTTGAAAATGATTTCCTGGCAAGAATGCAAAGACCCGGATCCGGGTCTGGGTTTCTTCTGCAACGATTGCTGACATACGAAGCCGCGTGGTGACTGCCTGCAGATGCGTGCATTCTTTTCTAGGTGTTAGTGATCCTGTTAGCGATCGCCAGAGAGAAGGACCTCAAGTTTAGGTCTTGGCATACCAAAGGCTTTATAAAACGCTGCCCTGTAGTCTGCCAGGTTGTGCAATCGAGCCACATCCTGAAACTCAATTTAATGGTCATTAGAGAGTGTGCTAAATTGTGTTTCATCCCAGAAACAGGCTTTGTGCAAGAGATACAAATGCATGCAATCCTTGCTAACAATAGGAATTTGGGGATTAAGCTTTTTCCTTGCCCAGATTTTAATTGTTACAGCCATTGTGTATGTTGGGGGGGTGGTGTGTACACGTGTGAAGTATAATTGGAAAGAGATGATATTTGGGGATTCTGCCCCCCGGGTGCTGAACCTTTCTAGAGCTGTCATGAAATATTTGCTTGATCTTGCATGTGAATCCATGAGGATGAAAGTGATCTGAGAAAAAGGGAATTTTACAGCTGGAAGGGCATCTTAGAGATGTTTGTTTTACAGATGAGGACATGTGGGACTATAAAGGGGAACTATTTGCCCGAGATCCCAGAAAGAGTAAATGCCACAATGGACCCAGACTCCAGGCTACCCTCCTCCTTGGTTGTGTTACTCATAAATGCTCCCAGAAAGAGGGGAAAGCAAAGACTCGCTTTTTTATAAAGTTCATCTCTCTTTTTTTCTTTTTTCCTTTTGGCCACTACCATCGAAATATCTTCCCAAGCTCTATAAAAGGCTTTGTACTTCATGGAACGTCTCTTAGCCTGATGAATGCTGGAAATTCGACTTTAGCTGGAGTTCAGTAGAATATAGCAGAAATGAAACTAGTTGAATTACCCTACCATTTAGTTACCCTGGCCCGCTCAAAAATTTATTCTTTAGAAAAAGGATGTATTTTTCTTTAATCAAAAGATAATATTTCAAATAGACTTAGAGCAGAGCTTCCTGAAATGGATAAAAATGTAAATTTCTATCAACTCTGTGTACTTTAGGAAGATTTCAAAGGGTATCTGCTTTATTTTATGAAACTGATACCAGAACAGTTGATGTTTCCTTGTTCGGGGGAGGTCAGAACAGGGGGAAGATGAAAAGGCAGTCGAGATTTCCACCTTATGAGAAGATTAAAAATATTATTCAGGACAAAAGGCAAACACATGGAGCCGTTGAAAACTGAGTAGCGGTTGTGAAAGCCCTTACACAAACTTAATAATTTTAGGAAGACGACAATGCCATAAATTTGAGTCCCAGGTGTTTTGGTGTGTGTCTGCCAAGAATTTCCTGCAAATTCTACCTGGAGGTTAGCTCTTGTGTGCCTCAGCTCACCCCCTGCAGTGTTTGATACTTTAGGTTTATACTCCACAACTGCCTTTGGAATTCCTCAAGCAGTTCCCTTCTCTTCAACAGTCTGTCTCATAGTTGTCCCCAGGGGAAGTTGATCCAAGTTGTGTTCTCTGCCTCTGTTTCTCCTCTGGTTAAAGTTAACTTCTTAGGCCAGGAGGACGGTAGAACAGGCACAGAGGGAGGCCAGAGGTGTAAGTGACCAGAGTGATCACCATCATACATGAACTACCTAGCATTTGTCAGGTCTGGTGCTAGATTCTCCTTAATCTTTACAATTGCCCTGCACTGTAGTTACTGCTGTATCTTTATGTTTCTCAGGAAACAAAGGTGCAAAGGAGTAAGCTACCAGCTTTCCAATAAAGAAGAGGCAGAATTGAAATTTGGATCCCAGTTTTCCCACCTCCAGAGGCCGTACCTTGTCTACTGTGTTGCACTATGTCCTTTAGGCCTTACACTATGTCACTGAACCTCAGCACTCCTGAACATCGCTTTTACAGATGACAGCCTCTAAGGAGATTGCATATGTTTTTAGAAGACAATCTCTTATCCCATTCACATAAGATTTATTAACTTTACCACATTGAGACAGTGGCCTGTTTTAAATGTAGTATTTCTACCCATCTATAAAATCAATCTCCATGTGGCCACACCTCAAGCATCATAGTTAAACAAGCGCTAGTTCAATGAGTGATGAAATAATAGGGAACATTAGAAATCTTTGCTGAAATCTTCCAAAAGAAAGTCATAGAGTGGTTTCATTTATAACATGCAGCAAAATTTCTAAAACACTCTCCCCTCTATTTTTCACTCTTAACACACACACACACACACCCTTGCCAGCTTGCTTCAAATCTCTCTCCATCTCCAATTACCTAAAATCTTCCAAAGTCACACTGTACTAGGTCTTGTCTGTCTTGCTTCTAATCCCTTTCTCTGTCACTAATAACCCTCAGCCTTTTCTAGTGCAAGGCAATCACTACACTCAGCTCCTTTCAACTCCCCCTTCACACATGGTTCTGATTCCGGATAACAAAGACTCGGTAAGAAGCAGACTGAGAATTCTCCTTCATGGCCAGGGGAGGAGGAGGGACTTGGAACACTCCCACTCCGTGTTTCTCCTGCCTTTCTGGTAGTTGCACGGTATGATGAGGGGTCTCTGGAGGTGGTCTTGCTCTACTTTAGGGGACAAGTAAAAGCTGGTAGGTGAGTGATGTCCTGTGCGAAGGAGGTATTTTCGCTGAAAAGGAATGAATAGACCTTGCGAAGAATCTCAGCCAAAATTGAAATGAATGACACACTTTCCTTTATCCTCCTCCCTGGCACAGTGAGAGAAACCTCAGTTGTTTCCCATTCCACACACAGAAGGAGAGCTCAATTTGCTGCTTTTGAGTTTGGTGCCAAAGTAGGGATTGTGGTTAGCATTTTAGTAGATTTGGACATAACAGAACACAGGCTGTAGAAAAAACAACAACAAAGTGCATGGAGTCTTTGGTACTCAATCCTGCATTCAGTTGAATGATGGAATACGAACCTGGAGAGTGCTTAGTGTATTTCATGCCCCCTCACCCCCAAGTCAGTAGGGCATTGCTAGTTGTAACAGCTTCCACAGGTAGCTTCTAAAAGTACAGATTTTCTCATGTCCCTTATCCTCTCAAATGACTTTCTATGGCTGCGCACTGCATTTGGAGTAGAAACCAAATACCTCAGAAAGTCATTTTGGCTTTCCCTGAGGTGAGGTAACATTCTAGGTTTATTTCCCATTGAATATCTGACGTAGGAACCAGAACTACAGTTCATTGGTGACCTAAACCAAAAGACTTGACCACGTAGTGAATACAACACGAAAATGTGACCATCAATGAGAACCATTCTCCAGTGAGTTCGACAGAGTGAAAGGTAACTTTGATTACTACCAATGTGATTGAATCCAGCCAATAAGTTAGTCCCCTTGTACATGTTCTTTGAGTACTTTGGAAGATTCAGTAGAGATTTTTTGTCCTTTCCATTCTTCCTGTGTTTACCGTCTACCTTCTGATTTTCTTATTTGGTGAGTATATTAGTTATCCATTACCATGTAACAAATGACCCCCAGACTTAGGGGCTTAACACAACATTTATTATCTCATACTTCCTGTGAATCAAGACACTGGGCACGGCTTTGCTGGGTCCCTGGTTCAGGGTCTCTCAGGAGGCTACAGTCAAGGAGTTGGCCAATGTCATGTCAAGACTTGACTAGGGAAGGCTCTGCTTCTAAGTTCACTCATGTGGATATTGGCAGGATTCAAGTCCTTGCAGGATGTTGGCCAAAGCCATCCTCAGTTCCTTGCCATGTGGGCCTGTTCACATACAACAGCTCACAATGTGGCAACTTGCTTCATTAGAGTGAGCAAACAAGAAGAACCAGAGAGAGAGAGAACAAACAAGATGGAAGTCACAGTCCTTTGAGACTTATCTCAGAAGTGACGTTTTATCACTTCTGCCATATTCTACTAATTAAAAGCAAGTAACAGAAATAAGATAAAATAAAAACAAGTCACTAGTCCAGCCCACATTCAGGGGGAGGAGGTTATACAGGACCTGTATATAGGAGGAAGGGTCACTGGGAACTACTCAGAAGCGGCCTGCCACACTGAGTGAAACAGTATGTTAATTGAGAAATTTGGCCATAGATTTTTTATTTTCCTGAAAATGCATCTTTTATTGTTACAGAACTTTAAAGATAATACAGTTTTCCATGAACCACGTCTCTTGAGTGACATCTAACGTCTGTCTTCCATTTTCTTCTGCACACATACACCAAAGAGAGATGGTGTGTTCTCTTTTGCTTTCCAAGTAAAAAAATCTACTTATGACTCAAGACATAATCCTGCCTTTCAGGAGATCACCTCCTGGGAGACAAATACACAAATAAGGTCTAATAAACATAGGCTATGAAATGTTAATGAAATAGAATATTCAAGGAAGAAGAAAAGGAGAAAAATTCTATTTGAGATGAAGAACTTTGGAAGCTGTGGGATCTGAATTGGGCATCTGCAAATAGTGAGGAGCACTGGAGTTGGGGGAAACACATTCTAGAATCTGGGGATGGAATGAGGAAGGCTCTGAGCCACTGGAGCCTGGGTCTTGTCTGTGAGGAGCTCATATTTTTGCCTATGGCTGCGGCTGGAGCCTCAAGATCCCTGAGAGAAATCAATGCTAGGGAAAGCAGACAAGAAATAGTAAGTGGAGACCAGAAATGCCAATGCAGGTGTTTGCCCATGTTTTGTATGCAGTCAGAGCCACTGAAAACAAAGGAATCTTGTATTCCAGACAACTCTGGTGGCTATGGGGAAAGCAGATTGTGGAAAGAGACCATCAGCAAAAGTCAGTCAGGAGGCAAGTAGTACAAATAAGAGATGATGAGGACCTAAATCTTTAGAAACAGTGGGAGTGGAGGTGAGGAGACAGGATTTACGTTTCTGCGTTTTCCCCCCCAATAGAATATACCATCAATTATAAGACATACCATTTTTTAAAAGTATGACTAATTGAAAAAAAAAAAGCTACCGATTAAATTATGGCATAGCGCTAAGACACCAGCAATGGAAAGATGTGTCTTTATTTCAGAGGTTTATAAAAAAACGAACTTTATAGAATTGGTAAAATATGATAAATAATCTCGGGAAGATGACATCTACATTTTGGACTTGAACAACTTGGAGGATAGTGATGCCATTAATAGGGACCATGAGAGCAAGTGATGAGGGGTGGGTTCCAAGAGAAAAGATGAATTCTCTTTTGGACATATTGAGTTGGCTATATCTAAGAGATATTCATTCATGTGCAGATGTCTGGCAGATAACTAGAAATGTTGGTTTGGAACTCAAGGAAAAAGTCATAAAAAAATTGGATGAGGTTAATGAATGGACTATTTTGAAGTTAAATCCTTAGGCTTACAAATATTTGAAGACAAGTTATTTCTTTTTCTAAAGCCACAAGCTTTGAAGTTTTCCACCCCAAATTATAGTCTTATCTTTGGAGCGTGTGAGCTACATTGGGAGGAAGGAGACACATTGAAATTAGTTTGAGACCACAGGCGGAGCCCTTAGCAATCGTATTTAGATACAAAAATCATGACAGATCGTGACTTAGAAAGATCTTTGTGTAACTGACTATTCATTGAAGTATAATGTTCTACCAATCCCGTGCCCTCTAGCCTCTTTTGTATTCCACGATACTTACCTCTTAACACTGGGTAGGCAGGTCAGTTTGCTAGGGCTCCCGTGGCAAAGTACTGCTGCCTGGGGGACTTAAATAACAGAAATTAACTCTCTCACAGTTCCGGAGGCTGGAAATCTAAGACGTAAGGGTTGCTTCCTTATGAGCCTTCTCCCCTCTGCTTGCAGACAGCCATCTTCGTATGGCCTCTCCTGTGTCTTCATATGGTCTCCCTTCTGTGTGTGTGTGTGTGTGTGTGTGTGTGTGTCGGTGCCCTAATCTCTTCTCATATGGACACCAATTATATTGGATTAGGACCCACCCTAATGACTGAATTTAATTCCTCTTTAAATACCTTTCTGCAAATACAGTCACATTTCTGAGTTACCGGAGGGCTTCTGACTTTAACATGTAAGTAGGGAATGGGGTTACACAGTCCAGCCCCTAACAGTGAGCAAGCCAGCTGACCACTTAAATTCTTGTTCACATATGTTATGAATGCCTAGACTTGCGGGCTAAAACCCTCTTCACGCACCACAAATTATTTTTCCAAGCTTGTTTCCATAATTATTTTATGTCTCTGCCGAGGTGGAAGGTTATATATAGTCGTGCTATAAAACTTTTTTTTCTAGCTTTTTTCCCCCTTCCTGTCCCTGAAAAAAAAACAAAAACCCAAACCAAAAAAGCCATTCTTTGAAGAAAGAAACCACTTGCTCTCCCTTATCTTTCATGAGACAGCATTTAGTAGTTTGTGACATTACATCAGTTCCTCACTTTTTCCCCCTCAAGAACAGACCTTCAGTTAGGAGCTGTGAGGAAAAAATACATAATAGCAGGAAATCCATATTTCAGTCTAAGCTTTACTTCTTTTTTTTTTATAGTTATAGTTTACCTCAAGAAGAAATTTCTGTAGAGTTAAGTTTTAGCTTGTACTCCAAATCTGGAAGGGTAGGGATTCTGTTGTTTCACAACAGGAAAAAATTTCACCTGATATCTGCACACATTGCATGAAAGGCTGAGACCGTGCTGGGTTGAACCAGGACTTCTCTTAAAATGTGCCATAATCTGAGAGTGTTTTTGTAGGAAGTTTGTCTTGGCAAACATTTCAAAAGAACTTGCTAGACACCTCTCCTGTAATTAGCTGGCTTCCTGCTGGAATCTTAGGTCTCCCCTCACCTCAGTCGGTGCAAAAATTAGCCTCCCTCCCCGTCATTCTCTCGCCAGTATAAAATATTATATTTTGGAGTCCATCGGTTGATATATAATTTATCATTTATTAGTAATTGTTGATGTTTAACTTTGTTGAGTTTAAAGTTTTCATTTGATTAAATATTTTCCCTGTTTATTAAAAAACAAGATGATGGGTGCCTGGGTGGCTCAGTCGTTAAACCGTCTGACTGGCTCAGGTCATGATCTCAGGGTTCGTGAGTTCAAGCCTCACATAGGACTCTGTGCTGACAGCTCAGAGCTTGAAGCCTGCTTCAGATTCTCGGTCTCCCCATCTCTTCCCTTCCTCCACTTGCACATGCACACTCTCTCTCCTTCTATCTCAAAAATAAATAAAAATGTTAAAAAAAAAAAAAGATGACTGACGTGATGTTATGAGAATGACACTCACCTCAGCCATCATCTTCCTCCCTGAAACCCATTATCCTAGGCTAACCATGAAAGAAATATCACACAAACCCAAAATAAGTACTAAATACCTGAATAGTGCTCCTCTTAACTGTCGAGGGCATCAAAAACTAGGAAGGTCTGAGAAACAAGGGAAGTCCAGGGGAAGTGAAGGAGATAGGATAACTTTCCAAGATGGGATCTTAAAAAAGAAAAAGCACATTAGGGGAAAGGCTAATGAAATCCAAACAAAACATGGAGTCTAGTTAACAGTAGCATACCAATGTTCGTTCGTTCATTAGCCGTGTGGAACGTGTGGTGTAGCAATGTCAAGTGCAGGGTGTGGATTATGCTGGAACTCTCTGTACTATCTCTGCAATTTTCTGTGAATCTAAAAAATGTACTGAAGTAAAAAGTTTACTTAAAAAATAGAATAAAGATAAAATAGAGCATAATGCACAGAAACTATAAAATAGGCAAAGAAACACAGAAGTTATTAATAAATCTTGAATGTCAGCCTGCCACTTGATGTATTGGTATCAATAAATGGCAGGATACCAGTGAGTCAGTTGGCATATCCATCGAATAAACTTTTACAAATGATGAATTGGTTGTAAACAGTACATTTTATGACATTTGAAAATTCCAAATGGTCGATCCACACACGAGCTTTCTGTTCACATATTTCATGATCCCTGTTTTTAGAATCTGCACAAAGAAATATTTCATGTCCTTTAGGGAGGTTTAATAAAAAACAACAGGTGGGAAATGGGTTTTGCAGTAGCACGAACAGTCATAACCATAAATACTAGTACCTCAGAATTATACCAGCAGAGGATCGTAAACACATTAATCATGCAACAGTGCAAAAATTCCATTCTCAGATGTCATCTCAATTTCAGGCACAAAGATTAAATGCCTACATTTAAATTCAAAACACCAAGTAGATATGATGATTCTTTATTTTCATGGGGATTCATGGAGTGAGTTCACCAGTTTCCTCATCTATAAAATGGGGTTGATAAATCTCATCTCAGTATTGTGGGATTACGTGAGATGATATATGTAAAACGCCGCATCTGATGGATGGCACATAGTAGGTTTTCAACAGATTGTATCCGTGCTTATTACTTAGTATGTTTGTGACTATTACGATGGCTTTGGAATTTCAGAACCAGAAGCTATTGAGAGAGATATTTTTGAAACACCATCATTGTACAAATGAAGAAACAGAACCAGAAGGCAGTGACTTGCCTGGGGTCATGCAGCTACTTTGTTCCAGAGTCACGACTTGAACTCTAGCTCCTCGAGTCCTGTTGGGTGCCTGTCCCAAATCCACATGGACTGAGGGTACCGGGTGCCTCCTGTGCCCCAGCGGCTGTCTCAGAGTTGTCCTGCAGAATTGCATGTGGGCATCTCCACCTCGTGGGGATCCTGTTCCCCTTCCTCAGAGAGAGCAGAATTCTCCGCCTCCCTCCCCAATAGGTGTGGCAGTCACGCTCCCTTCCAGTAAGTTCCCGGTTCCCTGCATCAGCACTTTAGGCTGCTGCAGCCTGCTACTGGGCAGAGCCGGGGTTGCTGTGTTGAGGACAGTTTGGGGAGAGGGAGTGCAAAGGAATGTGGCAGCTGCTGTGCTGGGGCTGACTGTTGGAGCTCCGAGGAGAGGAGAGGGGCCCGCCCATCTCCCCGGGTGGGCACGCTGG
This sequence comes from Proteles cristata cristata, assembly GCA_017311185.1. Classification (NCBI taxonomy): domain Eukaryota; kingdom Metazoa; phylum Chordata; class Mammalia; order Carnivora; family Hyaenidae; genus Proteles; species Proteles cristata. The sequence continues at coordinate 557,551 of JAESUZ010001605.1, forward strand.
AGTTTCATACGGAATATGAGGACCGGTGGGGGTAAGTAGAATCCACCAAGTATACATGTTTATGGGTGTCCATGAGGGAAGAAAAGGAGTTATTTCGACTTTAACACTTGGTTAGAAAAAAGTTCCTGTTTATACACTGACAGTGTGGCTAAAATAACACACTTTCCTATAGGGTTCACCTTGTCCCTTGAGATTTCTAGTACCTGTTGTTTTTAATTCCTTTTGATTCTCTAAGGAAACTTTGTTTTTTTTTCTTTTTGGGTATGCTATGGCACTTAGTTTCATCAAAAGAAAGAGGATTTTTAGGGATTTTGTGAATTAAAAGCACCTCTGTTGCATCTTAAAGATAGATTCCAGCAGCCCCGGTCCTCACCAGCACTGGGTGTCATGGGTCCAACATGGCTGCATACATCTGAGGTGCGCTTTCACCTGAGCCCCGTCCCACATTCTGTTCCTGTCTCCACTGACCCCTGGCTTTCTAAAAATTTCCATTTCTTCAAATGAGGAGGGAAAGAACGGGGAAAATTAGGGAGGGAGTCTGAAGAGACACTGAATCTGGGTTCAAGGGCTGCTTCTCCCAACCCAGCTCTCCTAGAACCTTGTCCTTCAAAGTCCGTGTTTATTACCTGCCGAGGAAGGACTGAAGGTTATTTCTGGGCAATTCTCTAATAAAATCCCTTCAGACCTGTCTGAAAGCTAACGGCTTCATGGCACTGGTTATCTAGGGGAAGGAAATTTTCCTTACTCAAATTTATGAGGCTGGGTTGAAAACCAAGCTGCAACAGAGCCTAGCGAATCCCCATGGCAAAATGATTCATCTTTGTAGAGTCGGAAAATCTATTTTTATCACCTTTATTCAGCCAGCGCCTCATTTTTATTCCCTCACTGAACGGCTGCTATTTCCTTCATGGTGCTGAATAAACCAAATGTCTCAGGAGTCTGAAATTTCCCTTCGGGTTGTTCCCAGCCTGGCTGATTCAGCAGCCCCCCCAGGGGAAGGGGACTGCTCTGCAGCGCACGGCTGGGTCCTGGGCAATGTGAAGGTCAGACAAAGCAGAGGCTGCACGTGTCAGCAGCCTCCCTTTTATTCCGAGATTCTGCCTGGGGTACGTGCCACTCTGCCTCCTGCCTTTTGTGTTAGGTGTGTACAGAGTCACCCTTCTAGCCTAGAAGACCTTTCCGAGGGTGGGCAGAAGGGGCAAGGACACACCACTCTGTCTGGCTGGCCTTTTTGACTATTAAGCAGAGCACAGAAAGGCTGCCAACACACCTTCTCAATCGAATAGCATAAGGGGACTTCCAGACACCATTTTATTCATTTCTTTATTTCCATTCAATGTCTGTGCCATTCCAGGCTGCTGCATATCGCCAGTGGCTCTTGCTAGAATTCCACACAGTGCTGACAGGAGTCATGACTTTTCTATAAGGAATTTTAGGAGATTAAGACAAGGAAGAAGACTGGTTCTTACTGAATTTCCTAGTCTAATAGATTCTGAATGCTTACCGTTTGAGAGAGATGGCAAATGGCAACGAGAAAAGCAGCAGGAATGTTGACTCTGACATAAAAACTGTTCATGGCTGTTGGGGGTATTTTCAGCATCCAGTATGTAATAGGCACTCAATAAATGTTTTATTGAATGGATGGCCAGGATATAATTCCTCCCAGCCCTGGGTTAGTTTTCTTGACAGCTGGTTTTCAGAAGGAGGCATTGTAGTGTGGTGACAAGGAGCTGGAGGTGATTCTGGAATTAGATGGCCTAAATTCAAATCCTGGATTCACAATCTTGCTGTGGGCTCATTGGCAGGTTCCTGAATCATTTGAGGCCTCTGTTTCCTTGTCTGTAAAATGGGAATAAATTAGCAACTGCCTTATATGGTTTTCATGAAGATTAAATAAGTTAGTACAGGTAAAGAGCCTTAATTTTTTTTTCCTGTGTTGTGGTTCCAGATATGAAGAGGAGGAAAAGCAAAGGAGGGGAAAGAGGAGGAGGACTGGCTATTGGGATGAATTTGGGAACTTTTGAGATTTTGACCCTGTCTTTTGAGTTTAGTAATTCTCTTAAACCATGATTTCAGTGATTTACAAACCCGCCTTTGTTTAGTTTAGAGAATAATCTGAGAATAAAAGAATAAAGTGGAATTTAAGGGGAGAAAAGATTACTTCTGATCTCTCAACAAATAGTTATTGAGCTCCCACTCCATGCCAGGTACTAAACTAAACATGGGCTATTCAGTGTTGAAACAAGCAGCCACAGATGCTGTGGTCTAGACTCTGTCGGGCACTAAGAATTCATTGGCTCAGTGAATATAGCTGCAATGTCCCTTTTTCTCTATTAAAAAGGTATGTTGACCTGAAAGAATGATACCTTCAAGCTTAACTCCCAACAAAGAGTAAGGGGTAAGGAAATAGGGAGAGACATATGTGTGTGGAGTGGTGTATGAAGCCCAATTCTACAGCGAATGGTAGGTAGGCATGGGGGCTGGACTGACCCATGAAACTGGCGGGAAATCCAACGCAGTGGTTTGTATAATCAAGCTCTGAAATGTGAAAGAACACAGGTAAGTAGTGAAAGAATTAAAGAACCAAAGCAGTTGTTATAATGGTAGGAAATAAGAGCCATTAGGCCCTAAGAGTCTCCAAGTTCAACTTTGAGGGTATAGATTGGAGAGGACTAGATTTCTTCAAGGTCCCCCTCCCTGTTCAGCTCCTGGTTATTGCCATGGCCGGTGGGCTTCTGTTTGGTCCTTTTCAGAGTCTGGAGCTTCCGATCTCTTCAAAATTCAAGGATATATGGGAGATACTTATCTCCATCTGGTTTTGGCAGTCTGCAGAACATTCTGATATTTTAATCTGGAGAATCCCCCCCCCCTTTATTTTTTTTTTTTAACTTTGGAGAACTTCAATAACGATCCATACCAGCCCTTTTAAAACAGTCCCACAACTTTGCCGGATCTGTGTTTGAGTGACAGTTGTATCCTTAGATGTCTTACAGCCCAGAGCTGGTAAGTCACTAGTGTGATTTGTGGAATGGAGTAATTAACGATATCTCATTCTACTTTCATTCTGGCAGCTGGATCAATTCCTGGGGTCTCTGTTTTCCGTAAACAGTCATTTCTTCCACAGCAGCCATCTGTGGAGCTTATGAAATGACTGAGACATGTTTTACATGGCTTGGCTGTATTCAGATCACTCTATTTGGTTCCCGTGTAAGTTTTGGCAGTGATTTCCACAGCGTTTTTGTGGGTGGTACTGGAGAATGAGTTTGGTAAACAGCCCCCTGGCTGTTTGTTGGCCGGGTCCCTATAAATACCATAAAGGGTACAACTTAGATACTGAGGTTCCCCTGCCCTTCCTAGAGCTGACCCCAGGACTGACATCTGAAAGGCTGACCTGAGTCACAGTGTAATATGAGCGGCAGCCAGGAGTTGGCCTGCGTTTGCTGCCTTATTCTCGGCTACTCTGTGCTGGAGTGGAGTTCTGACTGCATCAAGTTTCCTTTCCTCCTCTTACTGCACGTCCTAGGATTTTCACCCCAGCCCTGAGTCTGCTGGGATCTTTTTTTGACAAACTTTCATTTCATCTTCCTCTTTTCTGTTTGAATTTTCATGGCCAGAATAACTAACCAACCTTGTAAGTTCCCAATTTGTTGATTTTATCCAGACTACTGCTGCTACATTTTGCTACATTTTGCTTTTAGGAATATGGAAAAGCCTATGAAATTCTCAGATACACACACACACACACACACACACACACACACACACACACACACACATATATATATGTACACATATACATGTATATGGATATATATCCATATATGTGGATAGGGAGAGATGTATGTGTATATATATCCATGAATATTCATGAATAAATATGGATATATATTCTATGGATACAGGTGTGTGTGTGTGTGTGTGTGTGTAGTTTGTTTTCTGAGAAGGTAGTTATCTATTCTCAAACTATTCAAACAAGGTAATTGAAGGCTAAAAATTTAAATAAATTAAATTAGCAGTAAAAACCAGTAGGAAGAAAAGAAATACCTGAGAGAAAAAGTTGATAAGTGAACTTGTAAAACAGAAAGGGGTGGGGGGGCGGGGAAAGGAATGAGAAAACTGATTGGCTGACAGCTGAGCACCCTTTTTTTTCCTGACTTTTTTTTTGCTCTTAAATAGCCCATGCTACCTATTTCCAGAAATTGGTCTACTTTCCCTATTTCTCTTTTGATCCATTACTGTAAAACAAATATTTGTAAGGTTTCTTGCCACATAGGTATTTCAGTTGTGTCCAAAAATCTCTCTGTAGCTTACATTTTATGATACTGTGAGCAGACCCAACCACGGCATTTTCTTATGTCAGTGCAACTATTAACAGTAGGAGAGAAAATCTCACTGTTTATATGGATGAACTCTAATACAGCGAAAAGAAGGACTAAACAATTGTAAAACATTCTTCCTATTCCTGTTAAAGAATTCATTTGTTTTGCTGTAGACAAAACTGACTACCAGATAGAATGGCCAAAGGATCAGTTGACTGTCAAATAATTAACAGTCCTGTCTTTGGAACCATCAGCATGTTTCTGGTAAATGGCATGTTGATTTGATGAAAGCGAAAACTAGTGACTTGTGAGGGAAGGTAACCCATGGAATTGTGTCTAAGAGATACAAGTGTTACTTCTGCTGAGTCCAGCACTTCCTTCCCCACTGAGAAGTATTTGTTCCTAAGACAACTGGTGTCCTTCAAGCACAGAATATCTAACTCAGCTAAAAGCATGTAATTTTTACTATAAACATACATATTGTATATTTTATGTATTTTAATAGAAATATTTTAACCTATGTTCAAGGATTTAAATGTAAAAATATAAAACACATCGAATAGGGTTAGTATGGTATTAGGGACGTCGATGAGCTACAGCATGGATGGTGTTTTGTCCCTACAAGAACCTGAATTTTATACAGTTGGATTTTTCATGAAATTTACTCAAATAAAACAACAGACCAGGTTTAATATATGCCAGTTAACCTTTAGATCCATTCTGTCCCCAACTGAAGCTTTCTTCTTTTTCTTTGAGCACAGGGATCAAGCTATCTACCAGAGAGCTGGAGTACTATCTAGTAGACTCAAGTGTATCCTTGTGACCATTCTGTCTGCCTTATGAGCAGGGTTAGTTGGACAGCAGATGAAGGAGTGTTGTCACCATCTCAATTTTTCTGTCCATGTCTGAGCTCTCCCTGCAGGCTTCTGAACCCCAGAGGAGTGCTACGCTCTGGGGTCCTGATGTCTTGGCTAGGTTTCTGAATAAAAAACAAAGGCATCCTGTGTCATACTTTTTATAGAGAGCATATGGTGTATATTTATTTTGTGATAGGTTTTTATCACTTTGTAGAAAGATGTTACTGTATCTGAAGTGAATGATCATTCTTCCCAACATTTCACAGATTCTAGTTGTTTTTTTCACACTGGTGATGGATTTAGGGGGCACGTCAACAAGACCGCCATGGAAATATTTCATCTCCAGACGTTTGCTCCTATCTTTTTATCTGAAATTCAGTCTTTTTGCCCATGGACATGCTTTCCTGAAGCAAATAACATGGTGAACTCTTGGTCTTCTGTTTCTAACTCCACACCACACCCCCCGCCCGCCTCAACTCCAACCCGTGATTATGCTGGATGCTTACTGTGTTATGCTTTGGCTTGTAATGGGCCAGCTGAAAGATAAACTGCTATTAAATAAATCTATGACCCTTTTGAAAACAAATAGAGCTGTTGAAAGAGTTTAAGAACATAGTGACTCCTTGAAAGATTGTCAACATTCTTGAACCCTTTGACTAAAAATGAATTGTGTGCGTGCGTGTGCGTGTGTGTGTGTACTAAAATTTATAAAAAAGAACCTCAGTAGCAAGATATTGAAGCCTTTTGTGTTCTTAACCTTGCAATGTTTTTCTTGGCAGGACTTGAAGAAAACTTAACTGTCATCTATTTTCTGCTCCTGTTGAGGGGAGGAGCTGGGTTGTGCGACTCTGGGGTGGCAGGGAGAAGCCTGCAGAGGAGAGAGAGGCCCAGGTGCCACTGGGGGCCAAGTGCTTACCTACTTATCCTATTGCCTTCACCCTGTTCCCCAAGGCTGAGTCTTTCTTTCCTTTTTATCTTTTCTCATGTGTCTCCACTGATGTGGGGCTGGAGCGCTGGATTTTACCCTGGACCACACGCATCCCCTTTTGCCACCAGATTACTCTCTAGACACTAGACCAGTCTACTGCCATTAGGGTGGTTATGCTTCCTTAGGAGCCTCATTTGTCTGCGCCAGGGCAGCCGATGACGACCGCGCAAGCTTTGCTATCATGGGTTTAGCTCTCTGCGGGACTCTGTGGAACTCAAATACCTCTTGGGTATTTGATCTAAACTCTGGCTACCAAGTAACAAAGATGCAGTAATTTGAATTGGTCTCTCTCTCCTCTTCTGTCTCTCTTGCTTCCATCCTGAAAACAACTGCTCTGAACTAGCAGATGCCTACTGGGACTTCAGTGTCATAGGACAGGATACTTCACTCCTTTGTGTAACTTCAGGGTTACTGCCAATATAGAGGGGGAAACAGATTTTGTTCATCATCCTGAGTTGCAGTGTGATGTAAGCTGGAATGCTAAGAGCAACATAGAGATATTTTTAGCAAAATGAAGTATTTTGATGCATATCTCTCACCTGAAATTTTTCCCAGATTTGCTATTTGTACCCTCTTAGCAGCCTCACAAAGGGGTATTGTATTTGAGTCGGAAGAGAAAAATATTTTTATTTCCTGCCCTTGACGCTTAGTAGAATTGATAAAAAGCATCAAGGCTCTTTGAGTTCTGTATTTCTCCCACCCACACCCCCACACACAAAACATTATGTAAGACAGAACGTGAGTACTTTTTTCCTGTTTGTCAGTATGAAGGGAGAGTTACTTTGGAAAGTGGTAGGCAAATCATCAGCAGGAATAGAAAACAAAGAGTTTTGCTAAGAAAATCATAGAAAGAGTGATTGGACAGCTACCATGTCATCTGGCTCTAGATTTAACATTGCCCTTGACTGATGGCTTTGGCTTTCCCTCTGCAGGTTAGTTCAAAGGTTTCTGGACTCGCATATATTCCTGAAAAAAAAAAAAAAACTATTACAACTCGAGCTGTAGGGTGTTGGACCTACATTGTTTTATTAAATGGTTATTTAATCAGTAAATGAGTGATAGTCTCTTATGGTTGATCAGAAAATATTCATGAAAAAAGTCATGGGTTTGACTTTTCAAAAAGTTAAATAAACACAGAGTTCAGGTACTTAAGAAGACAGAATGATGCATTTAGTCCAGAATATCCATTTCATTTCATATTTATTTGGCATTTTCATTTTTTGGACCATGGTTTAGATGGCCCAACTCTTCTGTTGGTTAATTTTGCCAGTAAAAAGTATTAACAAAGGACTGAATACTTTACAAAAAAATAAATTATTCCTGCTGGGCCTACTGATTTCATCCATTCACCAAGATTTTCCAGACTTTGCAAATAGATTTATAAGCAGACATCTTGTGACATATTATTGTCAATGCATAGAAGACAGCCTTCTATGGAGAGTAGAAACAAACCCTTGCCTTTCTCTATTTTTTTTTAATAAAAAAAATTCCCGGGAGACATTGTCTACATTGTTTCATTACACTTGTCTGTCTGTGGAATGAAATCATTGTGTTGACTGTTTTTATTTCTCAGTTTTCCCATTGTTTGCTCCCTTTTAACACCCCTTATTTGATTTCTGTACTCCTAGGTCTTTCGGGCATTTTCAGTGCACTCTTTCCTTGCCTGATTTAATGTTCCACCAGCACAGCATTCCAGGCAATGAACGGATCACTTCCCCTGTGATAGATCATGGCACTAAAATATTACTGGCTTTTAGTGCAGCTGGAGCAAAACTTGCTCTCCTGGGTCAGCTCCACTTTTCCTCTACTCAATTCCATGTTCTGTTAGCCACAGAAATGCCAGGGGTTTCCCTCCCAACTCCCCCAACCCCCACAGAAATTTCGTAAGGTCTTCACTATATTTATACTTACCTGTCATCCTGGGCCTTTAATACTGAGAGAGACAAAGATTTACAAATGGATTTTTTTCTTTGCACTATCTCTTTCCTGTCATCACTATTTTTTATTTCATTGAGGTAAAGGTGGCATGTAATATTGTATTAACTTCAGGTGTGGAATGTACCGATTCATTATTTGTATATATTACGAATGATCACCACAAGTCTAGTCATCTGTCACTATACATGGTTACAGAATTTTTTTTTCCTATTACGGTAACTTGTAAGATCTATACTCTTAGCAACTTTCAAATATGCAATACAGTATTATTAATGATAGTCACCATGCCCAGATTTATCTCCTGGTTTAACCACTTCCTGGCTAGGTGACTTTGGGTCAGTTATTTAACCTTATTCTAAACTTCAGCTTTCTCTTCTGTAAAATGAGGATCAACTATAGTACCAACCTCATAAGACTATTGTAAGGGTTAAATGAGCTAATGCAAGTAAAACTAGGATGTTTACCTGGTACACAATACAGGAAAAGGTAGTGATGCTATTAGTGTTGATACAAGTGACAGTCACTCACATCCTTCCTGAAACCTCTATTTTCTCATCTGTAAAATGGCATAATAATAGTACTGAACTCACTGATTTTTGAGGAATAAAGATATATGGATCAGCTTAGTGTGTTGTCTGGCATCTTACATGCTCTCAGTGAATGGTGGTGGAGAGTTTTGCAATGATGTAGATTCATGATATTTCACTTGTTTATCTCTATTTTTTGTTTAAAGTTTACACTTCAAGCCTTAAACCTATCCATGAGGCCCTGAAACCAAACTAACCGAGTCACTTTGAGTAAGGCACTAGCTCTCTTTTTTTCTATTACTCATTGTAAAATGATAGCATTGAACTAAATGCTCTAAATAGATTTTTCCTCTAAAGTATTTTAGCAATGATCACTCACTCCATCAGTCAACTCAATTTTGAAAATACCTCTTAATGAGAAACTCATTCAAAAGAACTTCTTTGCCTCTACCACCAAAGACCATAGTAAATTAGTGTTTAGCTTTTAGTAAATTTTCTTTCTCTTTTTCTTTTTTTTAAATATTTTTATTTATTTCTAGGAGAGAGAGAGACAGCGTGAGCAGGGAGGGATCAGAGAGAGAGAGGGAGTCACAGACTGAAACAGGCTCCAGGCTCTTAGCTGGCAGTCAGCACAGAGCCCGACGCGGCGCCTGAACCCACAAATCGCGAGATCATGACCTGAGCGAAAGTCGGACGCTTAACCGACTAAGCCACCCAGGCGCCCCAAATTTTCTTACTTAAAAAAATCAGGCTGTTTTGTTTATAGCAAATGGCCCTATACAAGAGTGTGACTGATGAGTCTATAATTTTCCAAAACCATTCTTATGTCTCACTGTTACATGTTTAATCTGTAAACCGTTGGCCAGTTTTGCCAAAAATTAAATCCTGATGCCTTCGCGATATATCCATTTGGAGGAACATTATTCAGGTTTGTCTCTTTGCCAGTAATGGCTCTCACTTTGTTCTACCCCCCAAATCCTCATCCTCTTTTTGGAGAATAGATATAAAAACTGGCTTCCACTCCAGTCTCATCATCCCGGAGGTAGAAAGACTAAGTATGGAATTTGGTTTCGGGCCAAGAACATCGAACTGGAGGAGGCCCCAAGACCTAGGCTGCAGTCCAGTCTCAGCCCTGAGAGCTGTGAGGCTATGGATAGTACATTTACTGTTCCTTTGGAAGGAGAGGGAGAGGGGGAGGGGGAGGGGGAGGGGGAGGGAGGGAGGGGGAGAGTGAGAAGGAGAGAATCATAAGCAGGCTCTACGCTCAGCATGGAGCCCAGTGCAGGGTTCAATCCTATGACCTTGGGATCATGACCTGAGCTGAATCAAGAGTCAATGCTAAGCCAGCTGAGCCACCCAGGTGCCCCACCGATCTCTTCCCATTTTATCTCACATTATTTTGTTTTGTTGTGGCTTATTTTTATTTTATTCTAATTGAGGTATATTGGACATACAATATTATATTAGGTTCTGGTGTACATGATCTGTTATTTGTATATATTATGAATAATCCCCACAGTAAGTCTAGTTAACATTTATCATCATATATAGTTATAGAGTATTTTTTCTTGTGATGAGAACTTTTAAGATCTACTCTCATCGCAACTTTCAAATATGTGATATAGTATTATTAACTATGTTATATATTACATCCCAGGAGTTATTATTTTATAACTGGAAGTTTATACCTTTTGACTCACTTTCCCCATTTTGTTCACCCCCTCCTCCAGCAACCACCAATCTGTTCTCTGTATCTATGAGCTTGTTTTTTTGTTGTTGTATTTTGCCTTTTAAATTTTACATAAAAGGGGCACCTGGGTGGCTCAGTCAGTTAAGTGTCCGACTTCGGCTCAGGTCATGATCTCACAGTTCGTGGGTTCTAGCCCCACATCGGGCTCTGTGCTGACAGCTAGCTCAGAGCCTGGAGTCTGCTTCAGATTCTGTATCTCCCTCTCTCTCTGACCCTCCCCTGCTCATGCTCTCTCTCTGTCTCTCTGAGAAATAAATAAAAACAAAAAAAAGAGATGCTTTTAAAAACATAAATTTTACATAAAAGTGATATCATATGGTATTTGTCTCTCTCTGGATTGTCTCAATAACCATAATGCCCTCAGGTCCATCCATGTTATCAGAAATGACAAGATCCTGTTCTTTTTCATGGCTGAATAATATTCCAATAGTAGGTAGATAAGTAGGTAGGTAGATAGATTGATACATGTCATAATTCCTTTATCCATTCATCTACCAACGGACATTTAGGTTGCTTCCATATTTTGGAAGCATTCTATTATTCCATAATAATGATGCAGTGAACATGGAAAAGAATATCTTTTCAAGTTAGGGTTTTTGTTTTCATCAGATAAACACCCAGAAGTGGAATTGCTGGGTCATCTGGTAGTCTGCTTTTAATATTCTGAGGAACCTCCATACTGTTTTCACAATGACTGTGCCAATTTACGTTCTCGCCAGCTGTGCCCAAGGGTTCCCTTCTCTCTACATCTTCGCCAGCACTTGCTATTTCTTGTCTTTTTGATAATGGCCCTTCCAACCAGTGTGAGGTAAAATCTCACACTGATTTGCATTTTTGATTTGCATTTCCTTGATAATCAGTAATGTTGAGCATCTTTTCTATACTTTGTATTAACTACTTTTCATTTAGTACCTATAAATGTTAGATGTTATTCTACTAAGTTAACATTGAGTGCTCATTGTATGCTCAACACTTTACATCTATTATTTACTCCCCACAGTAACTCAACAAGATAGATACAACTAGTATCTTCCTTTTATTTATTTGTTTATTTGTTTGTTTGTTTATTATTTTTAAGTATTTATTTATCTTTGAGAGAGAAAGAGACAGAATGTGAGCAGGGAGGGGCAGAGAGAGGGAGACACAGAATCCAAAGCAGGCTTCAGGCTCTGAGCTGTCAGCACAGAGGCCGACATGGGGCTCAAACTCAAGAACTGTGAGATCATGACCTGAGCTGAAGTCAGATGCTTAACTGACCAAGCCACCCTGGCACCCCTAATAACCTCCTTTTAGAGATGAGGAAACCGAGACACAGGAATGTTAGGTGTATGTTCAAGGGAAACAAGGGGGTACATGAATGAGTGATGGAGCTAGAATTTGAATCCAGAAGTCTGATGCCATACCCTTTCCTTAGTCATTTTATTATACATCATTCCTGTGCACTTCCCTTTTCCTTCCTACAATAACACTAGAAGGATGTAATGCTACCCTCAATTTGTAGATGAAGAAACTAAGCACAGAAAGGTAAAATATTTGGCCACAGTAACCCACCTGGTGTGACAGAGCTGGGGTTCAAACCCAAGCCGGTCTCTTACCCAGCACACACTGTGGCCTTGATGAATTTCTCACTGCTCTCATAGGTACTGTTGGGATTAGTGAAATGCTAAATGATGGTACATTTTGTTTTTGTATTTTGTTTTTTAAGCATGTAAGAGGCTTTTAAATGATAAGATTTTTTTAACATGTATCAAATGTATTCAAAGAACCAAGTATAAATCACTTTGTAAGCAACATACTATTTTCAAATGGATTCTTTTTACTTGGTAAGATATTACAGTTTAATCTAGTTCCTGTCTAATTTGTCTTAATTCCAAATAATGCTATTTGAATTAATAAACCTTTATCATGAACCCAAATTGCAAGAGATGACAGGCTTCACTTCCAATATCCTTAATGCAGCTCTAAGTACTTAACCTGAATTCTTCACTCTGCTGTTTAAAATTTATTTCCTGTTTACAGGAAGATGAGACCCAAAATCTGATACAGAATGTAATTGGTTAATTTTTATTATACACCTGACATGCAGTAGGTGCTCAGTTAATGCCTGTTGGCTGAATCAATAAGGAAAATTAATTTGATACATTTACTTCATTTTACTCTCCCAGGCATTAAAAGAATGAGTCTTCTACTTTTCTTTAATGTTTATTATTTATTTCTGAGAAAGAGACAGAGAGAGAGAGAAACACCAGCAGGAGAGGGGCAGAGAGAGAAGGAGACACAGAATCCCAAGCAGGCTCCAGGCTCTGAGCTGTCAACACAGAGCCCAATGTGGGGCTTGCACCTGCAAACTGCGAGATCATGACATGAGCCCAAGTCGGGCGCTTAAACGACTGAGCCACCTAGGTGCCCTGAGTCTTCTACCTTCTAAATGGTATGGAGTAAATGACTCAAGGCCAACCCATCTCACCGTCCCTGGGTGCATCAAGTTGGAATCAATCACACACCACTTGGTCTGAAATTTTAACTTACGAGTTGACAGAAAGTGGGCAGGAGTTGATACTTTGCTTTTTATTGTTTGTATAAATATTAAGCGTCATGGCAACAAAAAACTAACAGCCAGATGAAGAACAGAAACATATGGAGAAATGGAAGGCAATCTTGAAAAAGGATATTTGAAAGAACTACTTCATTTGGCCTGTCTGGATGTAAGTGTATTGCTAACATGGTTTATTCTGTTCCTGAGGAAAAATAAAGATATCATTGAGTGAAAAAGTAAAAGCTTTGAGCATGGAAAATATCAGTATAACCAAAGAATAAATATTTTATTTAATTTCTATAAAATTGAGGCACAAACTTGACTCTAAATTTTCTGGCAGCCACAACAAAAAGGAAAACATGATTAATTATAAAGTTTTTACTTCCATGAGACATAGTCCTATTAATTGATTTTTAGGGACAAGGCTATTCTTAATATCTAGTTTTAAAACAACTTCCTTTCATAAGTCTTTCTGTAGGAGACCAGCTCTTTGATTCTAAAAACCCAGAGTGTTTCTTGTACCTTCCTACCTCCGTGGTAATTGACACCATCCATGAAAAGTAAATTTGAAATCATTGTCAGGTTAGTTGTACATTTAGATAAAAAATACAGCTGGCCTATCATGGGACATGGGTATCTTTCATCCCTTTAGCACTGTCTACAGGGTTCATGAGTTTACTTGGAGTTTCATAATCATGGGTATTTATAACAGCCTTCCCTTATATTGCCAAGTTCAGTAGAGACCATTCAAAACAGTGCTTGACCCTTGAAGTTTTATAAGGAAGTTGCTTAGGACAGAATAAGCCTAGTAAGTTCTGCATTTCCTTATGCAACTGTATCATAAAACTCAGAGTTGCTCTTATCAAATCAAAATGGTCACTACTGAAAATCACCCAGGAGCAGTCTGCTTTGCTGGCATTGAGCAGTAGGAGGATACAAATATGAGATGAAATCAGAGTGCTCTCATAGCATTCTTCTCTCTCTAGAGAAGAGGGCAGTGAACTGTGGCCCACGGGCCAGAACCAGCCCTCTGCCTTTTTTCATGGACTGCAAGCTAAGGATGGCTTTTAAATGGCTGGAAAAAAAAAATTAAAGAATATTTTGTAACACATGAAAATTAAGTGAAATTTTCATATTAGTGTCTGTAAATAAAGTTATATCTGATGATAGCCATGCTCATTCATCTATTGCCTTGGCTACATATGGCCACAAAGCCTAAAATATGTACCATTATGAAGAGCTTTGCTAACTCCTGGTGTAATGGAGAGAGTTCTTTCTGTGCATTTGTGAGCTGTGCAAAGAGTCTGTAAAAAGAAGAGCTGTTTTGTCTAAGGGGCAGGGGCCTCTATTCACATGGCCCATCTCTGATAATCTCATGCACTGATCTTTAAAACATGTCATCTGCTAAGCCTGCATCAGGATCCATCTGAGAAGAAGAATGTTCCAGAAGGCTAGAATGATGAACCCAAGGACGATTATATTTATAAATGCCATCCCCTTGCTCTTGAAGCCTTTCCTCCCCAGCTCCTGCTCTCCTGGAACCAGCACCTTTTCCTTGTTCCTTGCTTCTTTTTGTCACAGGCTGCTTCTCACTAATCTGTAAAAATTATAAACACGACTATTTTAGAGTTTTGTGCCACGAAATATTCAATATGCTTCTACCTTCTGTTGACACTCAGCCTGTTATTTATTACTCCTGTTCCTTTTCTCAGGAACTTGGAAAATAGCTTTTATAAATATTTTTCTAAATATTTTCTAAATATTTGGTTAGATCTCTGTGGCTTCTGGACCCAATATCAACAATTTGCCCTCTTGGAGGGAGGGACTGGGGGCTAGACTTGCCATCTCCCATTCATTTTGGGTGGAATAAATATCTATTGAATAGCTACTATGTGCCAGATCCTCTGCTACTGTCCAAATGTTTAAGGATGAAAAAACAAAACAAATAAGATTCCTGACCTAAGTGACCCGAGTCAAACTGTCTAGTATTAAGCCAGGACAGGCCACGTCCAGCAGCCCTGGCCTGGCAAACCTG